>VYXC01004485.1:48184-167467 GCA_013397175.1 Platysteira castanea | reverse complement strand
CCCCCCGCACCCCCGACTTCCTTCTGTTTCTCTTACAAAGACCTGTGCAAACTTAGCTCTTACCTGTGGTGCTTGGGGGGTTGCCTGAATCCTGAGGATATCTCATTACTGACTTTGTTTCCAGGAGAGGCTCTAATTAACGTTGCTCTAAAGAGCCCCTTTCTAAAAAAATGGGTCCTGATATCCTATTTTCCTTCTTTCAGCTTGATAGGAAAGAGACTCTGTGTGTCTGGGAAAAACACAATAAAGACGCTCTCACACCTCCTAGGTTTAGCAGAAAGGAGGGAAAAGAGCAACTTTATTTACTTATGTCATATCTTATAGAATTCTCAACTCCACAAGGGATTGGAGGATGTGTCACTTCCTCCTCAATCCCACTGGAGAAAAAAGATGCTCATCAACTTTCTCTTATCACAAAAGGAATGAAAAACAGAATAGACGGTAAGATAAACATTGGCTATTGTTTACGTGAAACTGTGTGAGAAAGAATTCCGACTCCAAGGTTAAAACAGGAGGCTTAGCACAAACCAGGGCAACAACTCTGAGTTTTGGATAATGCTACTGAATTCTGTACTGCTGAGCTCTAAGCATATAATTTTATATGTGCCAGATCTGTGGAGTTAGTGCATCTTGAGCTTAAATCATTGCACCATGATTTTCTTGATCTAATATCACCTAGGTTTAGCACTGAAACAAAATTAAAGTTTATATAACGATCCTGTGTGTACAAGCCCAAAAAGAAGTTTACAAACAAAAATTTAAATACTCGGTAGCTGGATACCTTTTTGGTTACTTAACCTCTTATCTAAAATACCATGATTTCATCCTTTGAACCAGCATTTCTCACAAAACACCTTCTTACCATTGGCCCCTGAATAATCTTTTCTGTCATATCTTAGGGAGGCTCCTTTGGAGATAGGTTTTGGGATACAAACACAATTGGCTTTAGTTGTTCTTTGGGAAGCCATGTGCTCTGTTTTTGGAGTTCTTCTCAGTCCTACTAGGCAAACAGTTCACAAACAGTAGAGATTTTTTGGTTCTGCTTAGGTGTAGTTTGCTTCTGCATGAGTGCTCACTTGATGTTTTTATATGTTCTGAGTCTCAGTATCTCTGGAACAATATTTGCACAAGCCATATTATTTAACTAAATTGACTGGCTTAGTTGATGTTAGGTGTGTTTGGTAAGTCTCTGAAGAGGAAACCTGCCCTTCCCATCTTTTGCTGCAGGTTCATGTTACATAAACAGACATTTTGTCTGCTATGTTATGCTTTATGTCAGAAAATGGCTTCTTGTGATTGGCTAAAATGAAGGATGATACCTTAATCTACCACTACAACCAATACTATTCTTCATCCTCTTTTGTATATAGTACAATTCTAACTAAATAAAGCAAGTAAGCTGTCAATTATGCCCTCACATTTGTAACCAGTTGGGTGAAGGAGAATTCACACAGAGCAGGTTTTTTTTACTTCCTGTTGTCCTCTGTCAGAAGGCCAAAAAAAAAAGAGAGTCCAGCATTTCCCTAAAGAATTAAGTGTTATCCGTGTCACAATAACTGGCACAGACTCCCATTATTTGAATAGGTAGGGCAATGCTTTACACATACGAAAATTCTCCTAGAGAAATACACAGGACATAGTTTAGCTGCTTTGGACTTCCTTTGGCAAAGTAACTGATCTCATGCTGCACAGAAGCTGATGTGTCAGTCTGCCCTTCGACTGGAACAAACATAGCTACAGAAGGCTTTTCCTTTGGTCAGGTGGTTGTACCTCGCCATGAATTATTAACAGGAAGGTACAGAAATATCTTTGGTCTTCTGGCTTATGCGTACACTTTCACTGACTTGTTTAGAAATTAATTAAATCAATTTTTATGCTGGATGTATTCGTAGTATTGCCAAATGTTTCGTTTATTTTTCATGCATACAGATGTTTGAATCTTAGTGCCTTTTTCTTGGAGCCAGATGGAATTTATCCAAGATATGACTAGTCCTGCTGAGCCTTGGCACCTGACTGCTCTTACATTGTCAAAAACCTTGGTAGCTCAAGGTCCTTCGAGAGCATACACCGCTCTATTTTCTGACTTTCTGGCAGTGTTTTTACTTTGTGTAGTCTGTCCCTAAAGAAAATGCTACTTTTTCCTCTCTAGGAATGGAAACATGTAAGTTCTTCTAAACAATGTAGTTGTGTGATTTTTGTTTATTTAGTTGTGGTGTGAGATCGTGGACTTGTATAAAATTAGACATGATGGGGAATTGTCCTGTGGTGCAGCATTCCCTAGCTACTGAATAGGTCCAATGTGGACGCCAGTTAACTCTTGAGATTGTTCATATCAATGAGCTCTAAAAATGATCAGTTCAGTGCAGGTCAGACCAACAGACTGTCTTTTACATAATTTAGCAAGGATTTGGGACTTTAAAACAGGTGCATAAAAATATTTAGTAGTCTAGCTAACTCCTTCAGGTTTGCTTTTCTTCTCTTTCAGCCATACCGAAGATGTATCGAGAGTTCTCAAGTGGGTACCTGGTGTATTCAAGCCTCACTGAAACTGAACAGATGCTTTTCAGCTTTGTTGAAGCTAGGTTCCTAGGAAATTCATTAGCATTTTACATGAAAATCCCTTGCCTTTATATTTGTACCCAGATGACAGTGGCGAAAGATTGGGAATGTAGTCTTTGTTTTGCATGACTTATTTCTTGTTTATTTAAAGCTATATTTTCCTCCTCAGATTTTCTGTGCATTAATGGCTACAGTCCTATATGCTTCTACCATTGTGAATTACGGGTAGATTGTATGTGAGATGTTATGAGAGAATGTGGTGTGAGAGCTTAATGCTGAGACAAACTTTTTGAACCTATGTTGCAGAGATTTTTAGCTGCCCACCATGGAACGCCTGTTGAATGCTAAAAAGCACATTGTAGCTTGTACGTCTGTGTCCTTATTGTACAGCTTGTCCTTATTTCTCCATAACATGATCTTTAATATTCTTCAGATATGTGTGGCAGTACAGGTCGGGCCCAAAGGAGCTGATCATTGTTGAGAAGAGTAAATCATGAGGTAGTCAATTTTCTGGACAAAGTGGCAGTGTTCTGGCAATGGGGAATACTTTGAAGCTGTGAAAGCTTGTTCTGAAGTGACAGAATCAATGTCCAAGACACAGATTTGAATGCTTTCCTATTAGGCAGTCAGACCTGTTGCTAGAGTACCAAGGGATCATCTTAGCTAATCACTGACACTACCCATGACAGGAGTCTGTGAAGCCATAAATAACTTACCCAAGCTATTTATGTGGGAAATGTTGGACAGAGTTGTTCTTTCAATGCGTTATGTAGATTCATGGTACTCCTTGCCTGAGCATCAGAAATTCAGACATAGCAGGAGCAGTCTGGGAAATCATTTTCACTGTTGAAATAAATCTTTCTTCCTTTATCAAATGCTGTAACCTGGTAAAAACCATATGTAACTGGTGAGAACAGGCTGGACATCTCATGTATGGTTTAAAAATACCATAATGCACTAACTGAATGGTGTCTGACCTGCAGTACAACCCCAAACCAATGCTGTGTCTCCATCTCATCATGACAAATACAAGTTTCAGCTCATCTGCACAGATGTATCAAGTCCAGTGCTTGCTGGCATTGTTGGATTTACTGTACCTGCCCGAATCACCTGCTTCACTGTACAAGTACATACACGAAGCACATCCCACTCCCCTGGTTCTGCCCGAAGGGCCAGTGGGATTCCTTGGCAGTGGAAGGTGGGACTCAGGTGTAGGCTGCCTCCTGTGACCAAACCAATGCATGGAACCTTCCAGACTCTCCTCTGAAGGGTGAGGAGAAGGGACGCACTCGATAAATTATTGCAGTGGTTGCAGTTTGCAGTATCTTTCCTGAGAAACCTGTGGAGCTTCGCTTGTTATGACCTGGTAGATTATCAGATGGACGCACAAACATGTGGAAAATACATGCACACTAATCTGTATTCATATAAAATGCACCAACTTAAAAGAAAAAAATCTGGCACCATACTCCAACGGAAAGAAGATTTTGTAAAACTAACATTTTGAATTTATATGATATACAACAGGATGATAATATTGCACTAACAGAAAAAAGGAAAATGATATTGCATGCTATTTAACTAAAGCAAGTTAAAATGACTGTAGGAAACACCATTGGATAGATTCCCAGTTGGGTTATATTGTTTAGTTCCATTGATTTGAGTGGAATTATTCCATTATGAACTGAGTGAATAATTCACTAGGATTTAATTTGTGCGCTGAAATCAACACACAAAGAAATTATCATAGTTATGTTCAGCCTATTGCTGCAATCATCCAAAAGCCTGTGTTGAAGGAAAGTAGGTAGATTTTCTCTGACACAATTAAACATCTATGCAGAACAGAATTTAGCCCGTGTATTCACAATGAAAGGTAGATCTGGGTCATGGAAATCTGGTTATCTTCCTATTTACAGAGATTTTGTGATAGACTGCTGAAGTGCTAGCATCTCACCTTTACGAAAACCTTAAAAGATATAAAAAACCCTGAAAGACGTGGTAAGTATTTAAGTTTATATCCAATCAAAATAATTTGAATTAAATTTATAAAACAATTAAATTCATATCATTTATACCATTAATATTTATACTCAAGAGATACCTTAAATATGTAATTAAAAGTTTTTTAAAGTTTTTTAGGTTTTTCTTTTTTTAAATAAACATATTTCCTACCTTGCATGAAGGGTTCAGTTCTTTTTCTTCAAACGAAAGAAGACTGTCAAAATACAGTCTTGAAAAGATATATTATGTTCCTTTATTCTCACAACTTCCAAATTAATTAATTAATTCAACTCTAGGCTAGTTCTTTTTCTGTCTCTGGCAAACTTTGAACTTTTTGGATTCTACCCTGAAGCCATACATACTCTTCCCATTCAATCTTTCTGCTCAGATTTATGCAGACTCCTTTACTCATGGGAAAAGCTTACCCCAAATGAGTCTAATTTGACTGATGAGCAACATGCCCCTGCCTTCTTCTGTGGTTGGTAATGTGGACTACGTATTTAGTTCAGAAAAACTTTCCTGTGGTTTCTAATGGCTAATTTACATCGCAGTCTGTCCTGAGCAGTATATATGATTCAGCACTGGATGTGTCTGTGCTTAAAATACTCAACAGTTTTAATCTGTAAACTTCTGAGGAAAATGAATAGGAACACTAGGAACAGGACTTGAGAGGTTTGACTTTTGCAAAGTATCTTTTTTCTGTTATCTTTGCGCTTGAAGTTTTTGCACTAAGTTTTTCTTTTAAAACCATTGGTAGAAAATAAACAGTATTTTTAACAGTTGCATTTTTTCAAAAGAGCGTTCCGCCTCCTTCAGGACAGATGACTGCTCAGCAGTGGGTAAGGTTGGAAGGGTCAAAGGTGAGGTCATATGGTCCAACCTCCCTGCTGCAGAAACTTAAGAGAGAGGCAAAATTCCATGACTTAGCAAACTGAGGTCATGCACAAGGTTTTTTTCTGCACAAACTCGGGGGTAAACTTACTGACCCCCAATCTTTAATATTTATGGAGGAAATATGTATTTAGGTATAGCAACAGTTAAGCTACAATGTATGTTTAAACTAATACAGAAGTTTATTTGTGTAACAAATGTGTTTAAGTAATAATGGATGCTGGATCATCTTAAAATATAACCCTAAAAACCATTACTGATGAAATGTTAAGCCCATTTCTGGACAGAGTCCAACACTGCCACACCACAAAGTACCAGCGAAGCCATGCAGAGTGTGCATTCCTTATATGCTAGATATCTGCACCAGTTTCAAAGTGTTAAAACAAAGATAAAGTTGGAGGAATTTACACATGAAGCTGCTCCTTTTAGCCCGGTGAAAAAAAAATTGCAGCCTTTTTTCATGACTTACATTATCATAGATTTATTATTTTCAAATACTTATTGGCCTTTGAGGTAATTCTTATTAGTGTGAAGAAACTACCTGATTGTCTCTAATTTCCTTGTCCAAATGGATATTTTTCATGCTGGCATCTCTGTATATGGCCAACAGGAGTCTTATTTTTTTCTACTTTTTGACTTCTGTCTGGTGTGTTGTGTTTGCAAAGCCTGTTGCTTTCCTCCCAGCCCAGCAGATGTCTCTTTTTTCAGTTGCTTGCACAGACTCATGGGATGCAATTATTTCAGAAGCGTTCATTCTAATAAAGTTGTTATTCCTATGCAGTGTATGTTCATTTGGAGGCCTTTGAATGTAAAGGCCTGAATGTGTCATTTGATCCATAGTGCTGAAGTCCAGGTTTCATGTATTTTTAAGCCGATGGCATTCTCTGTTATTCTGGATTTATCTTTGATGCATTTGAGATATCCTTGTCTTGTCAGGTTATGTTGAACTTTGCAAATACTGATATTACAAAAGCAATTCTACTTTTCATTTCTGCTTCAGACTTTCCTTTGTGATGCTAATTCTGAGATATCTGAATGAATCCACTCATTCAAGTTTCTAAACTTTGATGTAAATTTCTTGTTGCATATGAGAATTTTCCATTGTCCTTTATGTATTTTTTTCCCCCTCCTGTTTGATCACCAGTCCATGGATAGCTTTGTTTTTAGATCTGCTAGCTATGGTTCTTTTTCTTTCAATCAAGTTGATACATTCTATAAAGTAGAGATTACAGACCTTCTACCACTAGCTGAAAACTTTGTCCCACCAGAATTTTCAAGCACTTTGGATTTGCTGCATTCAAGGAGAATATGAATAGAGATTCTGCCAGGAGAAATCTTTCAGTCAATTCTTGTCAGAATCATTTACCTAATATGTACCCAGTGAAGATTACACTTTTCTAAAGCTTGAAAGTTCTAATACAATCTGAACTTGCAGGTTATTAGGAGGGAAACATTTGCATTTGCCTGTGAAGTTGAAGGAACTGCCTTTCTACCTTCTGTATTGATGGAATATTGCTTTACATAAACATTTCTAATTTTACCTTTGTTATTCATTTATTTTTGAGGCCTGAATTATTTAATAGTACTCCTATGTTTACTACAAGGAATTTAGTGACTTGCAATATGCTTTATGTCCACATTCCCTTCAGACCTTAATTGCTGTTTGGTGGTGATGCCATCATGATTTTTTGCCTTTGTATATACCCCTTTTATATATCCCTTTTATATATCCTTTTCTATAGCTTTTATGTATCCCTAGTGCTTTTAGCCCACATACTTGTAATTCCCTGAGTCTGATAACTTAGCTTAGACCCAAAGTTCCATTAAGCCAAGAGACCAAACATCTTGGAAGCCTCGCAGTTAAGAGTCAGAAAGACACCAAGGTCCTCTCCAGAACACATTCTGTAAACCAAGATAGGCCCATCCAGGGGGAAGGTTCCTCAGGACAGGGGCTTCACTCGAGCCTTTCGTTGGGGAATCTTTGATAGATATGCTAATATACAAGGTCTGTAATTGTATACGTGAATCATCGTGTGTGTGCATTTCGGTGTGCATTCTGGGGTACATTTTGGTGCATTCTACCTGGATGTGGTGCACCTGAGGATCCTCAAATAAATACTGAGGTAAAGCCCTTTTTCCCCCTCTAACTGTGTTTGGCTTTTAAGACCAGGGGAAGGCAACAGTGGAACCGATGCTCTTATCTAATATGTGGCACAGGTTCTGAGATGCACATCTGCTTTGGGAGAAGGACAACACTGTAATGAGCAGGTTATACAAACACTTGCAGCCTATTCTGTGCCAAGGCCTGTATTGGTAAATAATCTCCCTCACAGGAGAGAAACGGAGTTGTCACCTCAAAATAATCTACTTCTGTGGTTAGGGCACACTTGGGCTGGTAGGCAAAGGATGTGATTTCTAGTCAATGGAGACAAAAAATGGCTTAAGCCTGGATTTCCCAAATCCCCAAAGACTGTGCTAACTTAGGAGTATTGAGGTAATAAAGAGGCAAGAAAATGGGGCAGTGATGTTGTTTACTTTTTCTCCTTTCTTGAAAGGTCTGACCTGATTTCATCTAATAATCTCAGGAGATGGTTCAGAGTTCCTGGAAAATGATAGACATCTAGCTTTATCCAGGTGCTGAGTTTACAAACAAAGCAGTTTGTAAGCATGGAACATTCAAGCAGAGCTGGTGCACAGAGTGACTCAGAGATACCTGTATGTTCTAAGTGAGATATTTATTTTAACATAGGACTGCAACCAAACTAATAAGTCTTGACTGTCAGCCAGCTCTCCTGCTTAGTGAGGCATGCCCAACCATGCACTGTACTGACGTGGTCTAAGATACATGCCTTGACCTGGTCTTCATAACTCGAAATTCTGAGTCTGGACTTAAGTTCCCTGTTGTCCAGATCCTAGTATTTGCTATGTCCTTTAAAGACTGTACAGCAAGGCAAGTTCTGTCCTGGCTTTGGAGACCGTGTAAATATACTTGAATTGATGAATCTAACACTAGTCCAACCCCCCCTCCCATTCTCAGTTTGATATAGGCATATTCCAAATTTCTTCAGTTTTTTATGCAGCTGCTACCCAGATTAAACATTGGACAACAGTGCTCCTCAGTGTCAGTCATGCTTAGCTCCTACTTTACAAGTTGTCATATGCCTGACCATGCAGTGAAACACTCACAGATTTTTAAATGATTAATTAATTAATTAATTAGTCATTGATTAATCCATGTACCTGTGGCTTGGGGAAAAAAAAAGCTATTGAGAATTAACAATTTATTTGGCTCTCAGCACTCAGAAGGGAGGTGCTAGCAAGGGGAAAAAATAAAAATCACTGTACAAAAGTTCAGTGCATCCCCCAAATCCCACTCCAAATACTGACCTCAGTTCTCTTTCTCTGAAATTTGTGTATTGTCTACCAATCTTACTGCATATTTAATAATCACTAACTTGCTGAATATAGTCAGTGATCTCTCAGTTGATGTACCTGGAACAGATGGTGGAAAAAATAGAAAGGATTGGATTCATCAGGGGTAATGGTTGTGCCCTGGGCTCCATTCATAATCCGTGGAGATGTAGTCAATGCAGTGAGCAGAGTCTGAAGTGCAATTTGTCTCATCCTAAAGCAGCTGTCTAAGAGAAGTGAAATGAATCAAACCTTGAAAGCACTCATTACTCTCTGCTGACCTGAAAGGAGCCAAGGGGGACTAGCTTCCAAGCTTCCATGTAAGCAGACAGATACCAAGCATTAAATGATTTGAGCCCATCCCACACAAATAGCATTATTTAACAGATGTGGAAAAGTATCTGTGCATTTGTACAAACAGGTCTGTTGTGTGACCAGGTCTGTAATTCCAGTTTGGACAGAAAGTATCACACATGCAATGCAAATCGCTTGAGTTCAGGCACATTCAGGCACACAGTTACATTCCTTTCTGTTCTAGGTCTGGATGGTCAGCACCAATTGGGAAGAGGTAACGGGGAAAAAGCAGAAAAAAGGAGTATTATTCCATGTAGTTAAACGTATCTGAGTTGTAGCTATGAGATTTCAGTAATACCTTACAACTAGACTTGTTTAGCTAAAGTTGCTTAAAATTATGGCTGATCTGAATGCAGTGCCAGAATTCTTAGACATGTAGTGCTTCTCTTGCATGCAAAGAGATTTAGAGCAACAGAATCATGATTTTCTGTTTGGGACTGCATTCCTAAATCTTGAGTTTAGTTTAGTATTGAAACTTGCATATCTAATTCAAGCTCCTCAGGTTAAACTTCAAAACTTATAAAATATGCTTTCTGTATGGAAATCACTTTTCTCACTTCAAAAGCAGAAAAGGAAAGAAAGGGAAGAAAGGTTAATGTAGAAATGTAATTTATATCAAAACCTTTGCCCCTTTTGGTGGTCTTCTGTAAATTAAAATTTATGTCCTTTTACTCCCTCTGATACGTAAGAGGGAGAAAAGGGTAAAGAATACCCAAACCCCTTGATTTTATGAAGTTAGGAAATAATGACAGGAAACAATGGTTTTTGTTTGTTCTTTGGTGTGAATTGACACAGGCATTATGATGAAGTTAAAATGCAGAGGTTAATTGAAAAATGTGATAAACAAAGCCCCTTGAAGGTCTCAGAATAATTTTGCCTGGCAGCAGTGACTGTCTAGTCTACTACCATTGGGCACTAAATCTACTGCAAATTGAAAAGAAAAGAAAAGAAAAGAAAAGAAAAGAAAAGAAAAGAAAAGAAAAGAAAAGAAAAGAAAAGAAAAGAAAAGAAAAGAAAAGAAAAGAGAAAAGAAAAAAGAAAAGAAAAGGAAAGAAAAGAAAAGGAAAGAAAAGAAAAGAGGAAAGAGAAAGAAATAAATGGAAGGAACCCCCCCCCTAAAATTAATTGTCTTTCTGTTCCTTCCACCTCGTTTCAGCCCAATTATAATTGGGAAAGGTCATTCTGTCTAATTTGCATTAGTACCGCTCTATGGAAAAATAGCTTATACAGTAAATTTGACTTTTTTTTTTTTTGTTCCCCTGGTTTATTATGGAAATACTTAAAATAAACTAATCCTGAAGAGCAAATTGCTATGGAAAACTCATGGAAAAGATTCTTGATTTTTTTTCAGTTGTTTTGCTGTCAGATAAATTCTTAACTTTTAATGTTAGACAGGAGTAGACAGTCTTTAATCACAGGACAGAAAATGTTGAAATATCTGTGGCAACTCCATCATCTCTGGCTAGCCCCCCGTTATTTTTAAGATAGAAAATGGTCTGAGGCTTGTGACAAACTTAGCTCTCTGCCTGCACTTGTATGTTTTTCATAATAGCTTTCAGAAAAGCTCGATAAATCCACACTTATGCTGTGTTTTGAAAAGAAGTCCAGTGCATGATCCTACTGTGTGTAAAGTCTAGTGGTGTAAAAGAACTCAAAAGAGTGTCCATCAGATTCATATGCAGCACCATGTTTCCATTCAGTATTTCATACACATTTTAATAAAAACATTAAGGAGGCTCCATTGTCTTTAGACCCAGGTTATGTCTAATTTCTCATTGAGATGGTGAAGAAAAACGGTACGTTTTGCCCTAAATTGTCACTCAGTATATGAGCTCAGTCTGCCTCTTCTCAGTGCCTTTTATATTAATAGGTAAGATTATCCACACAGGCTTTATTTACAATGTACTCTGTTTATAGTCCCCATTTTGTACATCTTGCTGGAGCTAACATTTTCATAATGATGAGGAACAGCTGGCCACAAACCGTTGCTTCTCATTAAAAAGACATGTTTCCTGAGCTTTTGGGGATTCTTTATACGAAACCAATACATACTACTGACATTTTGCCCTTTTCATTTTCCTTCAGCTCTTCACTTGTGTATATCTAAGGTTCAGGGTTCTAAAAGAATATCTGAGGTGCTTTTGAGAGAGAACCAAGGAGAAACCTACTTTGGGTCATTAAAGATCCCAGTGAACTCTGAACAACAAAAAATGTAGCTTGGACAGATTCCAGCTTGTAAGCTGCACTATTATCTATTTAATAATGTATTTTCAACAAGGTAATCTCCCTGTAAAAGACTACTGTACTATGCTACTGAACCTATGATGACCACTGTGTTCTGCTCCAAGAATGGCTTCACTCCAGATGTGGATATAATTTCTTCATAGTGATTTCAATTAGGAGAAGATAAATAATCAGTATTGTACTAGTTACACCAGAAGCTTGTTTTTCATATACAGTTTAGCAATCACAGGAGGGCCACCTGAAGAATCATTAGTCTTGGTTTTATTGGTTAAAAGATTTGATACTGTGATGTAAAAGTATTTGTGCCCACCTACTTAGCCTTAGGTTTAAAACTCTAAAATCTAATACGTTACATAATCTTGGAATAGAATTCAGCTTCTAAAGTATGCATATGCTATATATTATGCTTACTTCTGGAATCTTGACTAGGTTTTTGCTGTGCTCCCTTCTGTTGCAAAAGATGTATTTCAGATTCAGTAACAAAGAACACCCTGCTATTTGTCTCTGTAGACTAAAGAGTTTTGCTCTTTTTATCCAAATATGCAGGGAACTTTAAGAAACACTGTACTTTTTGGTGTGTGTATTGTTTTTAGTAATGGCAGAATGAAGGCTGAGGGAGAGGCAATTTTTATGGAATCAGAATGTGATTTGCATGTCTTATAGGAAGTAGCTCTGCATTAAAATGTTTCAGTCATCTTTGTTTTCGTGACTTACAATTTGGATTACCTGAATACAGATGTCTCAGACTTGCTCCTAGGAATTCTAAACAAATAATGGCACAAGATCATAGAAAAGTTTTTCTCTGAATTTAACTTCCTTAAATGTCTCTATTATTTCTATTTTTATATTGTCCTTTTCCCTATGTTCTCACCATGCAAGCACTTCCCCATGACAATTGTTGACATAATGATCAATGAACTGGAAGGCAAGTCAGAAAATACTGCCCAAGAATAAATGACTGTTAATAGTATATACACATTAATTGCTACACTTAAATTTTATACCCTTTTTTGCTCATCCTTTTTCCTACCTTTCAGGCTGTTAGTTCTTTAAACTTTGGCGTAGGTACATGGTGATTGGAAACAGGCTTCACTTAGATTGACATCTAGCACTAGCCAAGATGGTACAAATTGGTATGGAAATATCACAATTTTATGCTGTACTGACCCTGTATCTCAAGTTTTCAAGTGTTTTTTACAGCAGTCATAAACATATTTTTGTAGTAGGTCAAGCTAAAAACAAAACAAAATTGGTTCTTCAAGTGAGAGAAGTGGACTTTTGTATGGTAAGCATTACATGGAAACCCAGACATAATCAGTTACAATAAATAATGATATTTTAGCAGTCTACAATTCCATTTGCAAATCTACAATTCCATTTGCCCTTTTTTAATATACAATGACAGGAAAAGAAGGAGCGCTCTGAGAAGAGTTCTCCTCTTATTGTGTAAAATGGATAAGTTAGAAATGTCTGTTTACAATGAAGTTCCAGGCATGAACACAGAGGAATAAATGTCATGTACCATGGGCTTATATTTTTCTCATATTTGACCATAACACCTGGTGTTATACATTTACTTTATTTTAAACATGGGAGTAACTTCCTCTCTGGTAGAATTGCTCCTGGACTCATTAAGCATGTACCCTTTCCCAGGTAGATATTCACTTAAGAACTGATGTGAGGTGGCTGAAACTTAAGTTAATTTGGGAAACAAAACATTTACATCTTGTCTGAGTGTGTCATAAATATATGTGTGGATATGAAAATTGCTGCTTACAGGAACTTTTCTGCTTTTCTCTAATCCTGTGAGATCGTTCTCTTTCTCACGGAAGTTATGTGTGCAGTTTTTGATAACTATGGACACCTGCTAATTGTTTATATTACTAGTAAAGAAAATATTTTGAATATAGTTGACCAATCACCCCAGGGGGTGGTTAAGGAATTAACCAATTAAACCATGAGAAACTTATCCTATAGAAGAGCTGTAAATAATTAAATAAATCTCTCTAGCTGCATCATCTCCCTGCCTGCTGCCTCTCCTCTCTGCTCTACTCGGGACACGTGGTAGCAATGACAGATATGCACCTTAAGAATGGATAGGGTACTGCCTATACATCTCCATTTTCGTTTCTTTACTAATGAATGTTTCTACTGTACCATAAAGTTATGTTTATTGGAGAGATCTGAATTCTTGCTGGGGTATTGGGAGATGTCAAGAAGTTAGTTGTTAGGTAGTTGGTCAAAACGGAGGTGAGGGTGTCCGGGCTGAGCAGAAGGAAATGATGATAGATGTCCTTGGGAAACTCGGTCCAGGATTTGAGACATTTTCTGTTACCATTTGCCAGGAAAACAGTCAGTTTGGCTATTTTGGTTAAAATTTCAGAATGTTTTTTCCACCCAGGTCAGTGTCCTCGGGAAGGTCTCTAATCGAATTGACAAGTTTTCAATGTGTATTCTGACATTTGCTTCGGAGGTTTGGAATTATTTTATGAATTTCCTGTTGAAGCCCTATAAAAGTCACAGTCGAAGAATGTTAATTCTTAACTGCTCTGTTTAGCAAAACTACTTATGATTTGGGGGCTACATAAAATCTTTAAATTCTTCATTAATTTGGCATTCAAGTTCCTGTAATCATTTTTTTACCATAAAACTTATTGTGGTAATTCTAATTTGCTTGCACAGTCTTTGCAGATATTCTTAACAGAATTACATTAAGCAGCTTGAAAGATAAGAAGAATTATTATTGAGAGCAAGTCAAGTCATTAAACCAACATCAGGTTAGCAAGGAAGGTGTGATGTCTGTGATGACATTAAGGTGAAAAGGAAAGTAATGATAATCTGAACAGCGATTGTGTAAACAATTCATACTTTATACTGTACTTAGGAAACCAGTACAAATGTAATGTTATCAGTAATTAAAATGGAAACAAATGCAAATGATAAAAAAAATCAGATGTACTTCAACAGGAAAAGAAAATGACTGCTGAAGCAGAGATGTGAGAACTGTAAGACTCGTACCCTTTTCAGTAAAGATTAATTTTATTTTCTTTCAACAGAGCTCTCTAGAAAAACTCTAGATATTTTATGAAGTAATTCTTGACAGATTTCTTTACAGATTTCCACACAACAAGGAATTTGAGAATTTTAAGGTGAAAGCCTGTAGATGAATGATTAGAAGAGTGGCCCCAGGAAACTGATTTTTTAAGTTTAAATTTTCTCTGCTACTAGTTACCTCTTTTCTTAGGCAAATCATTATGGAATATAATCCACAGCATCAAGTATTGAGTTTTTAGTCAAGCTATAAACTCCTACTGATTTTGATAAGCATTGGGCCCTCATCTGCAAGGATCTGAAGATAATTAGTGAAACACACTTGATTAGAAAATGCATGTTCTTTGAATATTGCTGAAAATATTAAACATACATTGGATGGCAGTGCTGGATAATTATGCTCCCTCTACCTCTATTCACTCAACTTTAAAACACTTATGTGTAGTCAGAACTCTTGAATGATGATTACAATACTCAAATGGTCTTATGTCCTCAGTCACTAGAGTGCAGAGATTTCAGCTGACTTAAAGCCTAAAAGTAAAAACAAGAACCGAGAATTACACTGGTGTAAAACATTTCAGAAGATACAGTTCATTGGGAATTCTTGGACAGTTTCCCCTTGTTTCAAATGGCAATTTATTGAAACTGACTGTAGGTTTTGAGGGTTGTTTGTTGTTTTTAGAGGGTTTTTCGATATACTAGCCTAACAGTTTCAAAGCAACTTTCACTTAGTGAGGTGTTCAGGTCAAAATGTATTTTCTGGTCAAAATTTATTTTTTAGTCAAAACCACATATATGCTGACCATAGATATTTAAAAGCTATTATTAGATGCTGACAAGCTAAATTCTAATCTTCCTTTTGTCGGATTTGAAACAAAGTTTAATTGGGTCTCCCATGGAATGAGTGATTGCCTTAGTTATTTACATATATAGTCTGTTTCTCCTGTTGGATTTTTTCTTTTTTTTTGATACATAATTGTAGTGGGTTTACCCTGGCTGGAGGCCAGGCACTTGCCAAAGCCATTCTATCACTCCCCTCTGCAGCTGAACAGGCAGACAAAATATAATGAAGGATTCATGGGTTGAGACAAGGACTGGGAGAGATCACTCATCAAATACCATCACATGCAAAAGAGACTCCAACTGAGGATATTTATTGAATTTGTTACTAATAAAATCAGAGCAGGATAATGAGAAGTAAAATAAATCTTAGAAACATTTTCTTCCCACCCCTCCCTCCTTCTCAGCTCTTCTTTCTCACCCTGGTGGAGCAGGGACATGGGGAATGGTGGTTATGGTCAGTCCATCATGCATTGTTCCTCTTGCTACTCAGGGAAAAGAGTCATTCCCCTGCTCCAGAGTGGGATCCCTCCCATGGGAGATGGTTCCCAATGAACTTCTGTACCGTGAGTCCATCTCATGGGCAACAGATCTGCATGAAGTGCTCCATCATGGGTCCCTCTTCCACAGGGTGCTTTCCTTCAGGCACAGCCTGCTCCAGCATGGGTCCCTCATGGGGTCACAAGTCCTACTGGGATACCTGCTCCAGCGTGGCCTCCCCTCTCCACAGGTCTGCAGGTCCCTGCCAGGAGCCTGTTCCAACATAGGCCTGCCTTGGGTTCATAGCCCCCTCTCAGGCATCCACCTGCTCTGGTGTGGGGCTCCTCCAGGGGCTGCGGGTGGATCTCTGCACCCCCATGGGCTGTGGGGCACAGCTTCTTCACCATGGGCTGCATCACAGGCTGCAAAGGAATCTCAGCTCCAGTGCCTGGAGCATCTCCTGCCCCTCCTTCTCCACTGACCATGGTGTCTGCAGGGCTGTTCCTCTTGCATGTTCTCACTCCACTCTGGCCACAGTTATAGCTGCACAATAGCTTTTTTTCCCCCTCCTTAAATATATTATCACAGAGGCATCAACACCATTTCTAGCTGGCCCAACCTTGGCCAGCAGCACATCCATCTTTGGAGCTGCCAGGGATTGGCTCTGTTGGACGTGGAAGAAACTTCTGGCAGCTTCTCACAGAAGCCACCCCTGTAGCCCCCCCCAAGACCAAAACCATGGTAACCCAATACAGTAGCAAATAGCATTGAGATTCTTTTCCTCTTGAGCGTTTAATAAGACACATAAAGTACACAAGGGACAAGATGTAAGGCATTCTGCAGAATGGGTGGGTTGGCAGGGAACTTGGAGTTAACTCTGTTCTAATTTGCAGGAAAACTTCTGCCATAACCCAATAAATGCTTTAACAACTATCAAGACAATGTGATCCTGTTTCCTGAAACTGTTCATGCTTTATAATTTGTGTGACAAAAATACAATTACCCAGAAGACATCTGAAGCTAGTAGAAATATCTAGCCAAAATGGTAAAAATATTATATTTTCTTATTATTATTTTGACAATTGCTGGTAAATAGATTCCATTCTTCACTGCAAATTTACTGGGTTTTTTCTCACAACTAATTTAGATTGTTGGTCCTATTTAAAAGACTATCTCTCTGATTGCCTCTTTCTCGTCTTTGAGCAGCTTGGACGTCAAGGAAAAAAATCTCAAGATGACCTACTTGATAGAAGCATTGCTGTTGAGGTGAAATTTTCACCAGTGTGATGAGTGTCACCACTGAAATCTGCCAGAGTAAATGTTCTGTGCAGCTGTAATGTGGGATTTCAGATGCTGGCAATCTTAAAGGACATTGATACACTTATTCTATTGTAGGTTCTCCTAATGCAGGCATGCCTTAAATGTGTCAAATCAGTCAGTGCTTTCTGTAGCTTGAAAAGACACGCTTGGGAAATGATGACTAGAGAAAGGAAAAGCAGTCATTTGATAAGCCTTAATGGCTATTCTGGTGGCCCAGATCAAGGTGACAAAGTAAATGTTCTGAGAACAAGCCTTTACCTAAAGTTGAAGGTAAAAGTAAATGTTCTGAAGCAATAATTTTGCACTTAATAGTCAGCTCATTCTGTAGTCTTTCATGCTAAGATGAAGTGTGGTATTTTTTTAAAAGAAAATCTGAATATTAGGTCCACACTACTCAGAGCTCAAGGACTTGTCATTTGAAGTAGATTTGATTGATCTACCCAAAACAAATATGCTTTTCCGACAAAGTGCTAATAAACGCCTTCTGGCAGTCACACAGTGCTTCTTTCAAGATCTTATTGTTTGTTTTTTGAAGTGATGAGATTTATAGGGACCTGTTATAAGGTTCTAATTGAATTTCACAGAAGTAGTCCTGGTGTGACCCAAAATGGAGAAAAAAGAAATCCTCAAAGCTAGTCTCTGTGGAATCAATGATTAAAAACACTAAATGGGAAAGAGAGGTCCAAGCAAGAAATAATAGTGAGACTTAATAAAGATTTTTTGAGAGAAGTTAAGGTTGATAATTTCTGAAGATATAAGGTAGATGAAAAGATTCACAACAGAAAAGTGTTTATTAAAACACCTTTTAAGAAGCCTTGGGAAATAACAAAAGCTGCTTTAAATCTTCTTATTAAAGTGAAAACTGGGTGAATTAGAAAATTTTGCCACCTGCAGTCTTAACAGAACTTTTTGCTTAGCTTTTACTGCAAGGTTTAGCTGACTTTGAAGAACTTTAGCAATCATTGTCACAAGGCTTTTTATGAAGATGGTGACTAAAGAACTACATAAATGCTATTTTCAATAACTTTAAAAGTGCGGTAATAAACTCTCCTGGTTGTGTCAGAGCAACTTATAAGTCACAAACTAGCTTTGTTATCAAGCTAGATAAAAGGCATGAAAGTTATATGAAGACTTTTCCTAGTTTTTGGAGACCTGTCATTTTGGTTTCTGGTTCATGATATAGCCATTGCTGCATTTTAAGTTCATACTTTGATAAGATGTGAATATAGGATGTCTTTGTTCTGCTCCATCTTGCCTTTCTTGGACATATGAAGAGTCAGCACAACTGACTGCAACGGCTCAAAAAATAGGTGAGAGACAGAAGTTCATTGCTACACTTAGTAAAGATTTTACCTTTATACTGGAATGTGAAAGCATTTGCAGATAAGAGGAAGTCAGTGCTGAAATCTCGAATGATTGTTAGTTACTGGAATAATGATGGTATCTGGGAGTCACAGCCTCCAGTCAGGTGTCTGCTATACCAGATGTTGGACAATGGGCAAACTGCCTAAGCTGTGAATTTCCTTGTGACTGGCACAGAACTCTTTAGTGCCTCAGGTGGAATTTCAATATACAACATGCTTTATTTCCACTCTTCCTTTTTGGTTAACAAAGAGGGCACAGAGGAATGTATTTCTTTCTGCCTCGCACCAACTGAAATAGGAAATGTTGTAGAGAATTAGCTGTCTGCAAAGGTGAGTAGCATGATTAATGTAACCTGGGAAAACAGGTAAAGAACAAGATGATAAGTTACAGGCATTGGTTGCCACTTTTCACTCAGTTGACCGATGAGCTACCTTTGAGGCTGAGTGGCAGGAGCTAGAGCAGGTACGATTCTTACTAATGTAAAATATTGTACAGTCATGAGCTGGTTTGTGTCCCATCGGTTCAGGTTATGGCTAAAGCTAGCACAACTTTAGGGCCTGTGCTCTTCAACATCTTCATAAACCACGTGGATACAGGACTGGAAGGGTTACTCAGGGGAGGAGCTGTTGACTCCCTCATGGGCAGAGAGGTCCAGCAGAGAGACCTTGACAAATCAGAGGGCCGAGCAATCACCAGCAGTATCAAGTTTAACATAAAGTGTCAGATTCTGCACCTGGGATGAGGCAACCCTGGATGTACAGACAGACTGGGGAATGAGAGGCTGGAGAGCAGTGCTGTGGAAAGGGACCTGGAGGTTCTGGTTGACGGCAAGTTGAGTATGAGTCAGCAGTGCCCTGGCAGCCAGGAGGGCCAACCCTCTCCTGGGGAACATTAGACACAACCAGGCAAGGGAGGGGATTGTCCTGCTCTGCTCTGCACTAGGGCGGCCTCACCTTGAATAATGTGTGCAGTTTTGGATGATATGGTATAAAAAAGACATTAAACTATTAGAGAGTGGCCAAAGGAGGGCAGCAAGGGTGGGAAAAGGCCTTGAGGGGAAGCTGTGTGAGGAGTAGCTGAGATCACTTGGTCTGTTCAGCCTGGAGAAGAGGAGACTGAGGGGGGACTTCATCAAACTCTACACCTTCCACACAAAAGGAAGGGGAGGGGCAGACACTGATCTCTTCTCTGTGGTGACCCATGAAAGGACCCGAGGAAATGGCCTGAAGTTGTGTCAGGGGTGGTTTAGGTTGGATATCAGGAAAAGGTTCTTCACCCAGAGAGTGGCCAGGCACTGGATCAGGCTCCCCAGGGAAGTGGTCACAGCACCAGGCTTGAAAGAGTTCAAGAAGTGTTTGGACAATACTCTGGGGTCCATGCTGAGATTCTTGGGTATGGTCCTGTGCAGGGCTAGGATTGGACTTGATGATCCTTGTGGGTCTCTTCCAGCACAGGATATTCTATGATTTTATGATCAACTGTCTAAGACAATTATATTAAACAATTATCAGCATAAACTTCCTGTAGGTCTCCAGTAAACTGTACATTTTTGGCACAGTCTTTAAAACTGTCATTCAGTCCTTGACTTAAGGGTTCAGCAGCTGCAGTACTCAGTTTTTAAGTCTGCCTCTTAAATTATCTGGGTATTCCTACTGGTATAGAGATGTCTGAGCTACTTTCTGAGCTACAAAGACAAATGTATGTTCTTTTAACTCTGCAGGTTTTGCCTGGTGGTTTCTGACAGTAGATTGTGGAATTTGGTTTTCATCTGCAACATCCTCACTTTTGTCAGGCCATAAAATAGGACTTGCTGATACGAAAAACGGATTTTGGATTTTGTTCTCAAGATTTGCAAAGGAAATAGCATATGTATGCTGACCTTTGTGACAGCATGTAAAGCCTCTGCGTTTGAGCTGATGTCTGAGAAAAGCTAAGGTGAAGAGATGGCACAGGAATGGATTTTTACTCTGGCAAAATAAGCTTTGTGGATGGGAAAGTGGAAAATGTGTTTTTGAAAATGCCCATTCATTTGCTTTTTGTGTTTCTGTTAGGCTTCAGTCTAATTACTCTGTCAAAGTCAACTAGACCCTAGAACCTTCATCTTAATGTTTAGTAGGCTGACATAAGTTTAAAAAATAATGCCATTTTGTTAATGCTGAATTCTCCAGTATTCTCTCAAACTTTTTCATCTCTCCAAATTTCTACTTTAGCAATCCCAGATTATAACCTTCATTCATCTTAATCACCTTGATCTATCATCTTAATTTGCAGCACATCTATTGAAGCCATGTAAGTGGGGGAGGCGGGAGGGGTAACCTTACAGTTCTTTCAGCATCCTTTACCTTCATTTTACAGCTTCATGTAGCTCTCTGTCACTCTTCCCCTATCATCAGTACAACTAAATATCCAACCATCCAAACATTCATGATTTAAAAGATTTAAGTGTTTAGATGATTTACATTTCGACCTACTTCAGTACATTTTCCAGTAGGTTTATGGGAATCCTATAGTTTTTTGAAGGCAAACCTGGTGTGTTATTTGTATGTGTGTTTTAGGAGATGGCACTATGAATCACAATCCAGTGCTGCTGAATTGAGATGCCTGTATGTTGTGGGTATAGCTATGCTTCCATTATTCACACAGTAAAGCTTAAAAGCCTTCTTTAGAAATTTAGTTGTCTCGTAAACCAAGAAAGTAAATCTGATTTGAATTAATTAGTGAAAGACTAAATTAATTTAGATACATTTTGACACTAAGAAAGTAGGCTAATTGATGGTTAATTTTCTCTATATATCTTGTTTCATGTCATTTAGATACCCGTTGCTAGTAACATATTACTTTTATATTTATTATTGATGCCGTTTTGAGGATATTGTGATAGCAACTGAATTTTCTGAGTGGATTAAATCATAAAAAGGGCCCTTGTAGCAGTCAGTTGATTCTTACTGTACAATAAATGCCTGTACAATTAACTGAAGTGCAAATTAAATACTTATTTTCAGCACATCATATAAAGCATTAAGTATATTAAAAAAAAATTGTATTATAGACTCACAATGTGGAGCCAAAAATAGGCAGCTTCAGAGCATGTTAAATATCCTTAGCAACCTGCTAAAATATGACATGGGAAACAGTTTACACTTGAGCAATTATCTGATAAGAACCAAGCAGTGTGAGCTCATTGCAGTGCACAGATAGGGTATATATAATTGAGCATGTGCACAGACCCACAGAAGGGCACAGAATATGACTGCTTCTGTATGTACATGATAAAACAAAAGTTCATAATATGTATCAAAATTCAGTAGGCCTGTAAAGATTAGAGATGGCAGATGCTAGAGGGTTTGAATAAAGAGTGGTTTAGTTCATGGTGATGTAGTTTTCTCCTAACTTTGGTGGAGGTATGCTGAAATGCAGCTGAAGTAGTTCAGTGGTGAATTAAGATGAAGCATTGCTGATGTTTGGGATTTAGTGCTTTCCACTCATTTAATGCAAAAAAATAAATGGACTTCTACATTTAAGCATTTATTCAGCTTGTTTTGGCTCTCTTCTCAGACTAAGAACATTTTCTGTTCCTTTGGTACATTGTGAGAAAGGCTATATACCTTCCTTTTGAGATGTGCTGAAAGCGAAGTGAAAAGTATATCTGCTATCTGTATTTCTCAGGTAGTAAGAGACTATACAGATGAGGGAGTTGAATGAAAGCTCTTCTAAGTCCCCCTAGATTACATGATCTGCTATTTACGGAAAGTTTTCAGAGTAGACTGACATCTTTGATTATCCAGCTTTTTGAGCCAAGCCAAGTTCTCAGCTGGCATAAATCATCTTAGACCCTCAGAAACACAGTGTAGTACCGAATTTCACAGCTGCAGATCTGGGCCTATGAGATCTGTGGGTTTCTGCCTTTTTTTTTTTTTTTTTCCCCAGTTCTTAATTTAAGTGAAAAAAAATGCATGTTTGTTGCCTTGTTTATCTGATTCTTTGTCTCCAAATAAATGACAATAAGATCTTTTAACAGAAAGAATTTAAATTGTAACTAGACATGATGCTACCCACTTTGCTGCTACAGTATTTGATACACTTCATTGAAAAAGTGGAAGTGATAGGCATTTCTTAAGAAAAAATCAGAGGAATTCTGAATGGGTAATTATACTTAGGAGGAGATAACATCCTTTTATAAAAACTGGAACAATTGTTAGGTGATCTGATTATGTTAGCTGTCAAAAACCCACAGGGAAGTCCTTTCACTCCATCTGTGCTGCCAGAAAAATGAGAATTGGCATGGGAGCTGTTAGTCTGGCTCAACATCACTTTATACTGAGACAAACCTCTTGTGATTATTCAAGAAGGTTTGAGAATAAACTGGATAGGAAACTATTTTGTGTTCCCAGTATAATTTAAAGACGTAGGGAGATGTTGTCACAGTCGGTTGAGAATTTTAAAACCTGGAAATAACGAACTGAAATAAAATTGCAGCAGTCTGCTAAGCAAAGCTAAAAAAGTGGCCCTAATTTATTTCTGTTTGAGTATAAACATATTAATCTACAACTAACAGTAGTGGTAGGTATTAATGACCAACACTTTTCTCTTCCAAATTATCTATCCCTTTTTCATTAAATGTCCAAAAGCTTCCAAAAAGCAAAGTCAAATGAAGAAATCTTTCATTATGTCGTGGTTTCAGCTAGGATAGAGTTAATCCTCTTCCAGTAGGTGGTAGAAGCTGGTATAATTTTCTTCCAGCTCCTGTGTTTCTTGGATTTAGTATGAGGGAAATGTGGATAACACACTGATGTTTTAAATATTACTAAGTAGTGCTTACCCTCAGTCAGGGGCTTTTCAATTTTGCCTGCTCTGCCAATGAGGAGGTGCACAAGAAGCTGTGAGGCGTAGCCAGGACAGTTGAAACAAATGTCCCAAGGGATATTCCATCCCATAGACTATTGCAAACAGTATATCAGCTGGGAGGAAGTTGCCAGGAGGGGCCAGTTGCTGCTGGGGAACAGGCTGGGCACTGGTCAGCTGGTGGTGAGCAGTTGTATTGTTAATCACTCGTCTGCCTTGGGATTTAGTTCTCTGTGTTGCCTCATTTTTTATTACAATTGCTATCATTGTTGTTATAATATTACTTGACTTTGTTTCAATTCTTAAACTGTTCTTATCTCAACCCACAGCATTTACTTTCTATGATCCTCCTCCCCATCCCACCATGGGCAGGGTGGGGAAGTGAGTTAGTGGCTGTGTAGTACTTAGTTGCTGTCTGGGGTTAAATCACAATATATTATTATTTAAATTCAAGATTTTCTCTATTCTCCATGTAGTAGTGAGATGTAGATTGACAAACTTGAAAGAGGCAGGATGCAGGCTAAGGAGTAGGGCTCTATTGCCATTTATTTAGAAGGTGTTCCTGGTACTTGAGATGAGGAATATCTATGTTTGTATTCAGGAAAATATAGATATTTCATGTGACACAATACAGAACAGCTAGGGAAGTGGATAAATATTTATCCTGCCAGAAAATACTGCTTTAAAACATGAAACTTGTTTGTTGTATTAACAACTCTCTAATGCATGATGTTTGTTTGAAATTTCTTTCTGAGTACTGAACTTGATCTCACAGATTGCATATATCCTACCTGCACTGTGTTTTCCTGACCTAAGTAAAATTTTGTTTTTATCTTCTGCGAAAATTTTCCTAAGCAATAATATTTACTCTTTCTGGTTTAGTACATACACTAGCATCAGCCTTTGGAATTCTCTAGTTTAATGCCATAGACTATTTTCTGGGTGAATGCTACAATAATTGCATCTTTGTTTGTATTTGCACAAACGTTCTTTCACCTTGTGAAAAAGTCATCTGTAAGGAAGAGAATATGACCATGTATTTCCTTTGCCATTTCTGGTTCAGAAAAAATCAAATGAAACATTATTATTCTAAGAACATAAAAAGAAAGTGCAGTTTGGGTATTAGTTGTGGGTTTAACAGCAGCTAATCTCACCCATGAGGTTATCAGCTTCTGGGTGATCCTATTTAAATCACTTTTGATACCACAGCAGGCCTTATGAAGCATACATTGTCTAGTTTTGCCAGTGAGAATTAATATTATTCATGGCTATTAAATGCATGTTAAAACAATATAGCTCTGTTCATGCAAGTATATTTTCATATTTCTGAGAAGAATTTATATTTATGTTTCAACAGTGAAAAGCCAAAACCCCAAAAATGTGCTAATTTGTAAAGGTTGAATGTTGTAATCCTTGCTCATGGGAGAAATCCATACTCAAATGCTTCAACAGCTTCATTCTGAGTACAATTACCTGAGCTAAATCAGGAGATTCAGTACTTCAATAAACTAATAAGTAACTGAAACTTATTCAAGCTATAATGACTGTAAAGTTTGAAGTATATTTTGTTCGGCACTGGAATCTTCAGAGACTGAAAAAACCAGAATTTAGAAACCTACTGGTTGAGTTAAATTGTATTTATAAAAGCACCCATTGCAAGAGGATTTAAACAGCTAGTTAATCTATCGCAGAATCCCAGAATGGGTAAGGTTGGAAGGGATCACCGTGGATCATCTTATCCAATCTCCTTGCTCTAGCAGGGCCATCCCAGAGCACATGGCACAGACAGTTCTTGAACATCTCCAGTGAGGGAGACTTCACAGCCTCTCTGGACAAACTATTGCAGTGCGTGGTCACCTGCACAGTAAAGAAGCTCTTCCTTATATTCAGGTGGAACTTCCTGTGCATGAGTTCCAGCTCAATGCCTCTTGCCCTGTTGCTTGGCACCACCAAGCAGAGCCTGGTCCATCCTCTTGGCATCCCCCCTTCAGATACTTACAGACATTTGTTGCCCTGGTTTTTGCTAAGCCTTCTGTTTTTAACCTTGGAGTCAGATTCTTTCACACAGTTTCATGTAAATAATAGCCAATGTTTACTTAACGGTATTTTTTGTTTTTCATTCCTTTTGTGATAAGAGAATTTTGATGAGCATCTTTTCTCTCCAGTGGGATTGAGAAGGAAGTGACATGTCCTCCAATCCCTTGTGGAGTTGGGACGTGTATAAGAATGTGAGATATGTCAATAATAAAGAGATATTCCTTCCTTTCTGCTGAACCTGGCAGGTGTGAGAGCCTCTTTATTGTGTTTTCCAAGACCCAGCCATTGATGAGGTTCCCTCTCAGTCACCTCTTGTCAAGGCTGGAGAGGCCCAGCTCCTTCAGCCTTTCCTCATAAGAGAGAGGCTCCAGTCCCTTGATCAACTGTGTAGCCCTCAGCTGAACCCACTCCAGGAGCTCCATGTCTCATACCATGGTGATACGTGTCCTATCTTCCCTTGAGGAACTAATAAATGCAACAAGTGGCTGTGGATGCTGTGCCTCTGATCTTGGCTCTTCTCCGTGGAAACTGTGCTAAGGAGCCAGCAGAGCTACTATCCCTGCAGCAGCAGCAGTCACCAGCGGGATGAAAAGCAGGCTTCCAGAGGGCTGCTACAAAAAGGGGCAGTAAGGATGCAGTTCTTCCCTGCTGCACTGTAAACCTGGTACAGGAGTTGTTGTTTGGGAAGTAAATAATCTCTTTTTATAGTTTGAAAATTAATTAATTTCTTATTTTAACATTTATTATTCACTCATTGGTAACATTATATCTATACAGGTCGTGTTTGATGGAAAAGATTATAAAGTAGCATAATGTTCTTGAAACATTATGCTGGAAGTCATAAGAAACATTAGTCTGGAAGCTGGAGCTCTGACCTGATGATAAATAAAGACTCTTGGGAAAAAATACAAAATGTTATTGGGTGGAGACATGCAGTCCGCTTATTGCACGTCCCAGAGCGGAGAGAGGGAGACGCAGCAGGCAGGGAGATGCAGCAGGATTCTCGTTTATTTCATTATTTACAGCTCTTTTATAGGATAATTTTCTCGTGGTTTAATTGGTTGATTTCTTAACTGCCCCAGAGGGAAGATTGGTCACCTATACTCAAAATATTTCTCTTCTAGTAATATAAACAATTAGCACGTGTTGATAGTTTACAAAAACTGTACAGATAACTTCTGTGAGAAAGAGAACTTTCTCACAGGATTAGAGAAAAACCAAGAAAAGTTCTTGCAAGCAGCAATTTTCGTATCCACAGAGATATTTAAATTTTTTTCTTTAAATGGAATTTCAAGAAATATTTCACCTCAAACACAAATAACTATAATTTTTGCTTTGACATTTCAATTTTATGTTTAACTTCAAATAAATCTATTTAAGTAAACAATTTCAATTGAAAAAATGCTTTTAAAAAGAACAAGGTATTTTAATTTAAAAGTTTCAACCATGTCAAAAGGCCTTATTCCAACCATTGTAAAAATAGAACATTTTCAGAATTGTAACTTCTTCCTTTTTTTTTCCCTCACTTATAATATATTCCACCAAAAAACTACAAAAAAACTATGAGAAGGTCCTGGCTAATCCTGTTTCAGCTACGTATGAGTATATATTTTTTGTGGAGAAAATAGGAAGCATGATGTGAATCAATGCAGTTTATTTGCAGAAATTTGATGCTTCTAAGTGTCATCTCTGTACTTACATACCAGACAGTTGTAGTGAGAAGTTTAAGAAAACTTGAATGATTAGTTCTTAAGATGCTGGGTAAAAGAAAAGACAAGCTGCTTATCTTGGCTGTTGAAACTGCTCAGCAGTATGACCTTGCCCACACTGTCAACTTACCACTTCATTGTATTTCATCCTCTAGCTAGGTCTTGTTACACCAAGAGAGATGATGGATAATTTTTCAACTCCTGTATTTCTGGAACATTTGCTTCTCTGACAACTATTGAAAATGAATATATTGCTAAAAATCCCTGTGCTCAGAAGTAGTCACATCTCATTTCACTCTTCTCTCTTTCTCATTTATAGATGTTTGTCTACATTTTTTCTCTCTCTCTCTTTTTTTTTTTTTAATACTTCAGTATGCTTACTTTCCACTTTTAGGGATTTAATGAGTATTTTTGTTACCTTGTGTTAGGGAAATGTTTCTTTTCTTTTTTTTTTCTACATAGAACAAAAGAAAGACATTCTCACTTTATGCCCTACTCCCCCACCAAACATTTTCACAAAAACATGAAAAGGCATTGGCATTTCAAATTTGTATTTTATCTATCCCAAAGAGAGACATCTTGCAATGCATCTTTATATAACTAAAAGAAAACTAAAATGTATTAACTATGGTTTTTTTGTTATAGCTAATAGCACAGTGAATTTTTATGAATGCCATATAGGAAACAGTAATTAAGAATGCCAAGTCAGACATGCAAGAGTTTAGAAATAACAGTCTTAAAGTAACCTTAAGAGGTGCAGAATTTTCATATACTGTTTAGTTGTGATTTTACACGTTTTTTCCCCCGAAGTCCCCCAGTTTATTCAGTACAGGGCTAATTCACACCCACGAGGAGGGACTGGTATGACTCTACAGTTCCTTCCAGCTATAACATTGAGTGCAGCCTTCAGATGCCTTGGTTCAGAACCACTCCTAAATCCATGCTGTGCCATCGAATGTCAACAAAACCCCCTTCTGTCCCTTGAAGAGAAGCTCCAGGGTCAGTTTGGCTGGGAGACTGCAGCAGCAGAAGCTCTCAGAATTCTATTGGACTGTTCATGTGTACAGCAAGATGCTTGAATCCCACATTACACCCGCCTACTACGTGCTGTTTATTCTCTGACAGTGTATATCATGCCTCTGCAGACCCCCACCCTGTCTCCCTCCACCATGTTACTCCATAACTTCCTCGTTTTCTCTACCCAGTTTCTATCCCAGCCTTGTTTTTTTCTCCTTTCATCCATCCCGAGTAGATCCTCTGCATCCTGCAGTAAGTGGGAGAACTGGAGCTCACTGAAAGGATGACTGTTGTTTTTCTTCTACATTAGAAACTACAGGTGCTTAATATGAAAGAGATGTCTGAGAGAAATTGCAGGAAGGAAATTCTGAATCTTTTTATTGCCCTAAATTATTACTTTATTTAACTGTTTGAGTTTCCTAATCTGTTAAAGTCCTTTTCTTCTAGTAAGAGATTAAATATAAAGATCAGCTGAAGTCTTTATTTTAGTCATTCAGTCTGCCTATAACAACCGTAAAATTGTTAAGTACAGAAACCAAAGACATTCCTTTGCTGAGGTCATACTGATGCTAAAAAAACCCACAAGACTAGAAAAATTGGAATGAGCTAGAAAAATCGGAATCAACTTAAAAAATATATATGCATAGGTAAAATTACTCATAATTACACAAATATATGTATATCTGTTTATATAAATATTGTGTTACAACCTTCACCAGATTTTTGTAGAATCACAACAAAAAATAAGAGCAGTCTACTTGTGTAAAACCACAGACATACACAAACTCACTCACACGAGTTTCCCTTCCTTTCTAACTTTTTGTACTTTGTTTGGGAGTACTTTTTCACTTTGGTATTGGCCTCTAGGATTCAAAGGGATATGGTAACATAGTAAAACATGCAAATCAACAGTAAAGTAAAAACCACCAGGCTGAGATGTATCTGGAAACCTCAAAAAAGTGATATTATAGAGTTGTAACCAGGAATTTTGCTCCCTGACTTATCAAAATCAAAATTTTGTGATACAATAGCAGCAAGAAGTGCCATAAAATGATAAATTGAAAGAAATAATATATTTGGTGATAGTAATCTCACAACTTTGGTGTTCTTTTAGTGCTTTTGTCTTAGGTAGCTTTCTTTTACTGAGATTGCTGCCAACATCTGCTTCCATGTAATGAAAAAGGTATTGCTTGATGTAAAGTTCTGACACATTTGTGTTCAGAGTATAAATCCACTTTGATTTACTTTAAATTGTGAGACAGTGATAAATTACTGTGTAATTATCACGTTTAAAATGGCAAGCTGAAGCAATGACAAGTCCTTTCAGATTTTTCTTTCTACTTCTACTAATAAGTGTACATGCAATAGTTCAAAAATATGGCTTCATTTTGTCTCTGTCACAACATTATTTTTTCATCTGCTCTCTTTAATGTTTTTGAATAGCTTCCCCATTCTTTTGCCCCTGAACTGAAAATTTGTAGCTGTTTCATTTTTGGCCTTTGTCTGCATAGTTACACTTAAGAGAACTGTTCTGAACTATTGCAACCAGATTAAGTCCTCCTGTGGACATGCTCAGAAAGATTAGCAATGTTTAATTTGTTGATAAACTACATAATTTCAACTAAATTTTTAATTTCTAACTTTAGTTACTATAGCTGTGTTGTGTCCTCACATTTAAAATCTCTTAGGCTGGGCCTACAGTTGAATTATGTTGCATTTCACTGTATAAAATAGCTTCATTGCTACACTGCTCAGGAACTATGTGCAGCTGGACAAAAGATATGTCTGAAAAAACTCTAATGTAAAACTTTCAGCTTCTACAGCTTCCTGGAGTGAGGCTGTCTACAACCTAACAGGGCGGTGAAGGCTTTTTAATTTTTGTTCTATCCTAAATTCCTGCTGCTTCTTTCATACTTACACTTAATTGAGAACTGTATTTAGGAATTTTTTTTAAAAGTCAAAAATACGCCTTACTAGACCATGTTTAGCATACACTAACAGATGAGCATGTACATAAAATGGGTTTTTAGGCTTTTTAACAATATGTCTGAGGCCAGAGTGGGCAGGCTTCCCTCTTTCCACCCCTAAATGAGATTATTAGTCCTTAAAGAACTCATTCACAAACTAAGAAGCAGAATCCAGAATCTACTGCATTGAAATACCTAGGAGATAATCAGGGTATTTCTGGAGCAAGATATTAATCTTCATCCTTTTTGCTGAGGTGATGCCAATGGGTAGCACACCATTAATGTCAGAGAGAAAGAGAACTTTGATTCTGTACTCTGGAGACTTATCTGGGAAGAAACACCCTGACTTCTGGTGGCAGGAATTTTGATCCACGCTTTCTAAAGACTGTTACTGGAATGTCTTAAATAGCAAGAAAACTATGCATTAGTCTGTTTTATTTACAGACACAACATTCTCTCACAATTAAGTTCTTCTGGTTTGAACTTCACTGGTTTCCCAAGGAAACGACCATTGGTCCAGAGAGTGCTTTTTAAAGTGGGACATTGTACCTTCAGGTTATATTGGTGACATTTTTTCTTGATCTGCCATACCTTGACAACCCTGAAGTGGAAGCCGTATAAGCCTTGTCATGGTTTAAATCTGTAAAGCTTTATTAAATGTACATTTATCACTATCTTGTTAAGTATATGCACTGTTTATAAATTATTTTATTTATAAATAGTAATACCATGCATATATGTACACTATTTAGAACACATTTATACATCCTGTTGTTGCACATCCAGTATGCTTCTCTAACAAAACTAAAAGGCCAAACCCAGCCCTAAGGTCTCCCTGCTTAGTCATGGGAACGCTTGTTCTCCCAGCTGCTGTTTGTCTCAAGCACTCAATGCTTGAAAAGAAGTTGTGAAGCCGTGGGAAATGGCTTCCCAATGACTAATGACAAACAAACTTTGTTGCATGTTTTGAAAGTGCATTGGTGGGAAAATTCACCTGCACTTGAACACCGTTCAGCATTTCTAGGATTAAGTCTGCAATATAACTGTTAGGACATAAAATAGTAGACACTAGTTGACACAGTCAAGTTCATGTAGTGGACGTGAAAAACAACTGCAAAAGGTTTCCAGAACTTACTCTCTCACACAGAATTTACTTCTGTAGTGGCAGTTCTGACACCGACAGAGAACACAAAAACACCTGTTCATGCTGATAATCTAAGAATATTTAGGAAGAAATTGCTGTGCCTATGGGAGATGGGATAAACTTTCCTGAAAAATGTTCCTCTCCCAAAGGCAGTGTCATAAATTCTCTAATATAGTCTAAAGAAATCACCAGCCTCTAAGTTTCATATTTAAGGTTACGCCTCATTTACTCAGCAATGTGTAAGGCTGTCAAATTATTTTTATGCTGATTGCACTTAGTCTGCATTATAAAACTTTTACATTAAGAATCCTGTGTTAAGTGTTTGAAGTAACTGAAAGGATGTTAAAATACATGGATGTATATTAAAAAAAAAAAAACAAACTCCTGATTTGAGTAAAAGTACAACACATGCTGGAGAATTCTTTAAAATACTTAAATTTAAATCCTGAGGCAACATAAGCTGTTGTTTATATCAATTAACATCTCTGTGAAACAGTTGACTAACAAAGGCTTTTTCCAGTGATCAAAAGAACCCCCCCACTATAAATCTGTGTTATTACTAGCAAGTAATGGTGGAAATATCTACTTTTTTGAGCCAAACATAAATGCTTTTTAATAAAAAAGGTATTTTTAATGAGGAATATAAAGTTAAATAATTCATAGAAACAACTGCAATGATTTACTGTCTAGCAAAAGCCTGTGGTTGTTTTTTCTCTCACTTTTGCTACATTTGTAAAGATTTTGCTGAAGTCAATGGAGTTACACAAGTAGAAAATTGGTTTGGGAATGTCAGGCCTCTAGATCAGAAGAAATTTAAATCCAATTCAAACACTAATTCTGGTTTCTAAATGCTTGGCATCAGTTATAAGGATTTAATTCATATCATATACAATGCTGAACAAATAATCTTATTAAATCAGTGACTAAATAGAGAAAGACAATAATTTATTTCCATTATAGAGTCCTGAAAAGTGAGGCTTTAGACACCTTGGAAGCAAAAAGAAAATCTTAAGATAGAATAACAGATGAAACATAGTAATTTTATTATTCACTCTGGTTGTTATCACTGAGACATCTGTTTTAGAAGGTGAAATATAGGGAGGTTACAATGAACTTGCTATAAATGAGTATATTCATTGAGAAAATGAGTGAAAATTAAAACCAGTAAGTGCTTAGGAAGAAACAAACAACCCAAAATAGAAATTAAAAAGACCGAATGAGGAATACTTAGAGATGAGTTCTTGGGTATTTTGTGAATCTGAAAACAGCATGAGTGATTAAGTGTGGAAACTGAACCTTATCACTACAGTGAGTGGGATATATCTCTTCTAAATTACATGTCTGAAAGTCAGAAGTCTAGCACTGAACTGCTTGCCCTAGGCTTCCTTTATAGTCAATAGAGAAATCTAAGCATCTCTAGAGGGTGATTCATCTCTGACTAAAATAGGCATCTGAGATAGGTCAAATGAATTGCCCTCTAGAGGTGCCTGTTTCTCTCCAGTTCAGACTTAGATGTCTAACTTTTAGATGTCTAAAGGTAGGTGAGATGAATTCCACTTCAGATCTTACATTGCTCCTACATTCAGTGGAGGAGTGGCCGTGAGTAACCGAAAATCCCTGAGGAATGTTGCAGTGTGGAAACCAGTGCTGACCAAGGAGCAAAGAATAATGCGGTAGATTGACTTTGCAATTAAAGTTTTCAGCCAATAGTTTTAGTGTAGACCTTGGCCAAGACTCTCTGGCTTGTAGAGCCTCTTACATTTCACTCACAAGAGGGCTTCTGAACGAAATGTGCTCTTTTTGATGACTATTAAAATGTTGTGAGGTCTTGGGTTAGCACTAAATAACCTGTGCTCTGTGTTTGGAATTTGGCTATGTTGCTGCCTGCAATGTTACATCATTAGCTGAACCAGTCAAAGTCATTCAGGATTTCCCTCTTTGGATATTTCTAATTCTTCATCATATATCCAGAGAGGCTGTAAAAATCACAATTACAGGTTGCTCCCTTGGAATTTTAACCTCCTTTCCTGGAAAAGGGAAAGCAGAATCTAGTAGGCAAAATGTTAGACTGCAACTTTGCTGAGGCTTAATCTTCTCTCTCACTATAGTCAGAGGCTGAAACATGATTTGTTTGTTCCTTCCACTGGTCTCTGTATCTACTCAAAAAGTAAGTTCTGTTGTACAGACTGTCTGCTGTAAGGTGCATGCACAACGCTGGAGTCTTGAGTTTGGGAAGAGCCTGTATTATTACTTCATGGCACTTGGAGGATGTAACAAGTGTTGTTCACCCATAAAACCAGACCCTCTCTGATTCTTTTGTAACTTTTACAATTTCGTGTAGTTTTGATTTATAACATACAGATTAGTGTGGAGTTCCATTAGTTACTGTTTTACTTGTGATTAATGCCATAGAAAAACATGCCTTTTCCTTCATGGTCCTAGAGCACAGAACCAAAGCTCTCCATGAGACTGTAAAACATAAAACAGTTATCCTTGGAGTGCCTTTCTGCCCAATACAATGAACACACGGGTTGCTTTCTACAGGTCTCACAACATCCTGGTGATTCTTTGTCATGACCATAATATGTAATATATCAACCCAAAGTAAACCCCCATTCTCCTCCTTCCCTCTGGCCCCTCACAAAAAAAGGAGTAAAAAGCTATTATCTTTCACAGTTTTTCTTAGAAATTATACTACATTTATTTCGATCTTCTGGGAAAAGCAATATAATGGATAAAATAACAAAATTAAATAAACAAATACTTGATAGAATAATTCCATAGAAGAAAAAGATGGTTTTAGTAATTTTTAGTAATGTATTAAGGATTTAGTAATGCACACTATATCTTCAATATGCATATCAAATTAAATATCATTAAATTGTATACATAAATTAATTAAACAGTTGGGAAATTGAATTTAGCAATGGGTCACTGGCTCTAAACTACAACATTCTACCTTGGGCTAAATTAAAAAGTAACCATTTGGTGTTTTGACATTTCATTAGCAAAACTGCCTTTACCACAGAGTAGTCTGAATGAGAGAAAGAAGTGAATGCTAACTGTGTGTGTAAAGGATTTACTGGAAGGTAGAATAAACCTAATCTGAAAGGAAAATAATTGGAAAAGATGGGTAGATTTGTAATTATTGGAATGAAAAATAAAGAAAAACTTGTTTTTCCATATTCTTTCTGAGAAAGAGTGATGGATCATTTATTCAGAAAATTAATACACTACTGAGAGCTCTCAGTACTGTGAAAAAAGAAATGGAAGAAGGAAAATTAGAGTAAAGAAGAAAATGTATTCAGTTTCTTTTCTTTTTTTCCATTAGACAAAAATTTAGAGATAAAGAATAAAATCAATTGTTATTTGCTGGCTTATTGGTTCAATATGTGCAAGACATACATTCACATCCTCTGTACGTTGTGGCAAATCCACATGGCCAAGATGCACAGGCAGGGAATTTGCCTACTTGAATTTAAAAAAAAAAAAAAAAAAAGTGCATGCAAAGAGTATAATGAAAATATTTTGCACAAGCTGTGGATGTAGACTCTTGATTTTTCTGAGAATCAGTCCTTAATTTCCACATTCATTTGTAATATTGCCTCTAGAGTCTGGCTTCTTCCTTGAAAAGCATCTTGAGTTATTAGTAATGATGTCTTACATCAAACTTTATTTACCTATGTTGCCAGGTCTGATAGACTGTTTTCCACCTGTACCTTCAGGTACTACTGAGTTTATTCTAACACAGTTGATCATGTTTTCCTTTTTTTGACTTTTATTTTTTTAACTCTGACCATTTGAACAGGTTCTTGTATTCTCTATCTCTGCCATGACCTGAACTAGCGAGTAGCATGTTCCCAGTCCTGTGTTGTAGGGTTTCTGCTCTCCCTGAGGAGTCTTTGTATGAACTTGTCTGTCAACCATGAACCCATTTCCATTGTTATGTTCCTGAAGTTCGCCTTTGCTCCTGAGTGGGGTTTTTTGGTTTTTTTTCCTTTAATCCCAGTTCTGCCTTTTAGATCATTGGAAAGCCCCTGAATGTATTAAATGAGGCATTTATAAAGATTCCCATTTCGTCTAGATTTTTGAGAGTGTGTGTGTGTCAACAAAGCAATGAATACTGGTATTAAAACCTTCTCTCTACAACCTCAAGAGAGTGAAAATCCCAACAAAACAGAAATATTCCAAGCCTGACTTTCTCTGTGCAGTGACCACTAAGACAATTTTTCCTCATATTAAATACATTTCCCAGTGTTTTTAACCGTATTTTTTATTTGCCAAATGACATGCCAACATGTGTTTGGAGATTTACAAACGTACCGTTTTGTAGTTACTCCCCTCACTCAGAAAATGGGAAATGCTATGTTGGTGATTCCAGATTCTAGCATGCATTTTTTATCAGCACAGCTGGACCCATTTGTGGTAGAGACTAATGTTAATGTTAGTCCACTTAGGCTGGATCTCTGTGGTATTAACGTGCCCTGTTTTGAAGACTCTCATTATGAAGGCCTGTAATCAGTCGTGATCATGCTAGATTAGGTAAATATGGTAGAATTCTTTCATCTGGGCTTCAGTTTCATGAGTATTGATCATTCCAAGTGTTTTTAGTGGTTCTATCCCTGACCTATCCTTGACTAACAGAAAAATAAATAACACTTCAGATATTGACACATAACAAAATGCAAAGAGTATTTAGGTTATGATTCAGCATGCTCAGTTTCAGCTATTTACATGATAAATTTAAAATCAAGATTTTTTCTTAGTGGTGAAAGAAAAGATGAATCATACAATAAGCCTGCTATCAGATTTATATCTCAGTGAGTACATATCAGTGGAGATGCTTCTTTCTTTCTGTTGAATGTCTTGTAAGACTATATATGTAACTTAGGAGATACCTGGCAGTATTTAGGGTGAAGTTTACACAACATGAGGCAATTTTTTAAGGTTATGCAGAATAGGAAGTTCCACATAAAGAAAGCTCATGTAAATCAGTGCTGAATACAGACATTTGTGTAGGTTCTGATTTTAACTTCTTTAATTTTAGAAATCTGGAAATGCCTACCTAGGGCTCCTATACATAATAGTCACCAGACTATGTACTGAAAACACTTTTACAAACCTTAAAAACTCATTACACAGAAAGGGATAAAATATGAGAAATCACTGACAATGCTCTCGACACTTTCAGGCAGGTGTGATGAACTTCATTTAATTGTATGTTGGTAGTAATATTTACACTTCAACTGAATACCTGGCTCCAATTTTTGTGTGTCCAATATAAGAAAAAAATGGCAAATTAAGGTGTCTGACTAAATATCTGGTAAAGACTGAAACAAAAATTCCGAAGATCAACATCTTTCTATATCTTGCAGCTTGGCCCTGATTTTTATTTGCCCTGAGTGGAATATCTGTACATTCAAGAGATGTACCAACTAACATCATATAAAACTTAAGAGAGGAGGAATAATTTCAGAAATTGAAGCAATTTAAGGTCTGCTTTAAGAATACAATTGCAAAAACTCTCTGTGAAGGAAGAAGTTGGCTGTGCTTTGCTGGTCAGATGCCTTGGTCAATTTTCATTTTATGCTTGTTGTTGATAGTTTTTTGTAGAATTTGTTTCATACCTCAGCTTTATCACTTTTCATGTTTACTTGTACATGAAGAACGAACATTTAGATTTGAATATCTTCCTACTCCCTAAGAAAAGGTCTGTGTTTACCTGTGCATTTGCCTGTCCCCCTTCTGCCTTTCATGTGGTGTATATCTCTTGGAATACAAGCTATACTGGACTTTGCTATGCGAGTGGATAGTAGCTAGCACATTGCAAATTTTTGCAGTGGTAATAATCATGTAGTAATAAAAATAATAGTGACGGTGATAATTACAATAATGAAAGGAAAAATCTTTTATTACAGACTGGTTATGTTGTCATTTGTATTCACATGAAGTCTTACTATTGATTTGAATGCCAAAATCAGGATCGACAGCTACTCATTATCTTGACGTTAGCATAAAACTGTACTGACATCATGCAAGAATAAAAGGTATCTTGGGGCATACTGAAGCTGGATGGGAAGGACAGTGCTAAATTAGCCTGTGTTTCATTGACCATAATAGCCCTTGGTTGTTAAAACCTGGCAAAATTCAAAGCAAGTATGAAGATTACATTGCCATGCAATTTTCTACATTGGATAGAATATTCAGAATTTTATGCATAGCATCTGTAGATCCTTTTGAAGGCTAGCTTTATTTTCAAGGGCCTAATCAAAGTAGAATGACAACTGAACATGTATTTAAAAGATATTGTCGTGATTAATGTACTGCCAAACATCAAAAGGGTTAATGGACTTTAACTAGAGGTTAGCTTAATTTAGCATAAATTTGGCTGTCTTAAATTCAGAAGACTTGTCAGTGAAGACAGAAGTCAGTGAAGTGACCTAAAAGGTATTTATTACCCTTCTGTGGTCCTATTTTTAGTCATCAAGCTCAGACAGGAATGAGTGTCTGTAAAGGAGATACCTACCTCTTTGAAAATACGAGAAAGCAAGATTCGACCACCTAAAAATATTGTAAGAAATTTTTTTCCAAATAATCTTAAGCACGTTTTTGGATGATCAGATTTCACCAAATGACTATGATAAATTTTTTTGTCCACAAAACATCCAGTGGTTTTAAACCAGTTAAATTAGATAAGCAAAATGTTATATGGGTTGTGCTTCCATGCTTTCCTACAGTGAGTATTGCCTGGGCAGAGAGGGGCATGCTGTGAACTCAATTCTGCTAGGTAAAATAAAAAGCAATCTTAATGAAGTAAGTTGCAAAATTCCAAGGAGTCAGTAACACTTCTTAATAACTTCGTATTATGCTTGAAGATTTTGAGATGGATTTGGCAACATTTATTAACTAAATCTTTCATCCATGAATTGGTGACGCTTGTGAAATCTAAGGTAAAATTTTGATTGTGCTGAGTAAGAGCAATTAATAGTGGTGTATCAAGAAAAGCTTCTAAATCAGTGGTAATTGCAATGACAGGCAAGACTCTGCTCAAACACTTCATTAAACTTCTATTTTTATGGGGATTTCTTCATTTTCACTGGAATGAACAAGTCAGTATGCATGACTTATTCCGCAATGAACTTTGATGAATTTTTCTAAGTACATTAAAATGAGCTGCATCTTCTGTTAATCCAAAGGCCCCCCCACCCATACATGTGGTGATAAACCCTCTGATGCACAGGCAAGAAGGCAGGAAAATGGGCCTGAAGGACAATCATATATATGTACATATATAAATATATTTTTTTGCTTGTCAGTAATAACTCTGAACTGCCTACAGCATTCACAGTGCCTCTTAAAAGTCAGGTATTGTATTGAATTTAAAATTCTCTTATGCAGAGCAGGAAAGGGGAAAAAAAATCAAACACTTTCTGAATTGGGCCCAAATATCCAAGGTTAATTTTCTGAGAAAGCTGCAGCAGCTAGATAAGGCCATCCCCTGCAAATTAGTTTTGCCTGCCTGGATTACAGCTAAATTTATGCAGCTTGCCTTATCCTTTCAGAAGCGCCTCTGAAGTGTCGTAATTAACTGGCACACATAAAGTGAGAAAATTTTCTGCTTGGTGGCAGTCATTCCTCATTTCATCTCAGTTCTAACCCAAATGGAAAGGTAGTTTCTTACTTTTACTGTCAAAAAAACCCCCACATCCCACTAATATCTTACAAGAAGTCTTTGAAAACAAACATGAAACAGCTTCAGAACAGAGTAAGGGTTTTAAAAAGCATAAATACTGCTGAGGGAGCAAAGTGGAGATTTTGCATAATAGTAAATACAAAATAGTGGATGGAGATTGGGTATACATACAGATATATGTGTGTGCATAGGTATACACACACACATATTTAGATTCCAAAATTTTGCAATTCACTACAGAATTTCTGTCTCTTCTTTATTTTGGGATCCACATCCGAACTATAAGTTAGGACAAAGTAGATGTGATGTGTGATTGTTTCTATTTTAACATGATAGTAGACCTTTCCCAACTGTCTCCTGAATCATGTGTGAATTCCTGTGGCTTTTGTAAAGAAACTTCAGGACTATATTTGTTATTTTTTGTGTCATTTTCTTTTCTGCTGATTAGAATATTTTAATATTGTACAAAGAAAATTGTAAAATTGAAATAAATCCCCGTTTTCTATATTTGAAGTGAGACTGGTATACATATGTAAACTTGATGAAAGCAGTGTAGACTGAAGAAAAATTTAATCCCAGACGATGTTAATTCCTTATATTTTTCTTTATGGATTTTTACCAATCCTTTTTTTGTTGTTGTGATTATCAAGATTTTCTACTGTTATAGTATTTTATACTGTCTTACTCTATTTTTTATATAAGATCCTCATTTGTCTCACTATTTACTCATTCATAAAGTCTCTCAAATTATTGCCAAATTTATTTAAAGTTTTAAAAACAGAATATTAGGTAAGTACTTTCTCCTCTCATCCCCCTTCAAATTCATGTGCTAAGCAAACCTGTGGAAGTCGGTGAGAATGGCTGCTGGCTGTCAGTTCTGCTGAGGAATTGCTGCTGAGCAGCACCCAACAGTGTTTGGATTTTTTACCCATTTTCCCATTAAGAAAAGTAATTTTTAGGTTTGCTATCAAATCATCATGCTATCCACTTAGAGTGCTGCGGACAGAGTATTCAGTATATTAGAAAGCACTGTGCACTTAACTACCTCCATTTCAACTAGTCTAGCTTGGTGGAAAGCTGTATTTTTGCTCCCTGAAAATTGATACTAGAGCTGAGCTGGGAATTTTCTACAATTTATTTTTACTCAGAAGTTTCAGCTATAAAGCTCTTACTCTGCTGGTAAGTAGATCAACAGCTATGCTGCAGCGTGTTAGTTGTACAGAGCACACCCCACACAGTAAATCTCCCAACAACTGAGTTGCAGCAGGAATCAAAGGGCCGAATTCTGCTTTCAGTTAGGATGGATTAAATCCAGAGCAAATCCAGTGACTTCAGTGGAATTACTTGGGATTTAAACTAGTGTAACAGCTAAGCAGAATGCGTCCCCTCCTATTTAAACCATAGCTCTAACAGCTACTTATGGCGGGGATTCCTGGGTGGTGAAATGACTGTCAGTGGACTTGCACAAGAAGAGAAAATGACATGAGCCCACAGAATTTTCATGTACTTAATCTTCAAGTGATAAAGATGAACGTTATCACTGTCTTGACCATATTAAAGTATCTTGCCTGAAAGGTCTCCTCTGTAGAGACGACTATTGTGTCAAAACAGGGGAACCTAAAGAAATGTTAAAAATATATGCAGTTGAAAATATATTTAAAAGAACTGAGGGAAGATGATGACACCTGGGTTTGAGCAGAATCTGTGACCTCATCAACCAAAACCTTGTGAATAGAAGCCTAATTATTCATAAGAATTTTACAAGGGATTAAGTGGTCTTTATCTATGAAGTCCATCAGAAAACCTTAAGAATGAATTTCTATGTACTTCAGAAATAAGAACAACTGACTCCCTAAAAAAAAGGAGATGGAAAATCTGATGTTCATTTGTGCTAGCCTTTCTCTCACACCCTTGATATCCCAGTAAGACTGACTGGGTAGGTGTCTAAAAGATCTCTCATTACTATGAAAAGCATTTAGAAACTTTTTGAATCACAGGTAACATATAGCCAATATCATTGCACAAAGACAAAAATTAAGGGAAAGTACAATTTCCAGAAGTCAAACTCCAGTTTGCCTTCCCAGCACTTCACTTGCAGGAGACACCTGTAATGGAGAACATATGATTAAACATAAAAATGTGGACACCTTTCAAATTAAAATTGTGTTCATTTTAATAGAACACCAGTGAAATTTTTCAATATATTTCCGAAAATGATTGAATGGATTTGGAAAAAATGTAGTCTTCAAGGTTTTTTGAGTGTTTCAGTTTTTCTGTGTTTTTCTTCAATGTCTCCAATTTTATCCTTTTATGTTAACTTTCCTTCTTTACATGTGTTTTATCTCTCCTATCTTTACTCTTGCCACTTTAGGCCAACCTTTTCTCCTATATTCAAGTGTGCATTTTTTTCTTTTTTTTTCCTTGTCTTTCCGTAATTTTTATGTGTATCTCTAAATTTTGCAATTGCCAGCATTATGCTGTGGCCATGAGGTTTCTTGTCATGACACATAGATACATATGGTAGGATGGAATCAGTATCTTCTCTTAACATGTTCACTTACAGACAGATTTATTGTAAGGGGACTATTCCTTTGTACTGTTTCATTGCAGGAAAGGGATGAGTGGGAAAGGCTGGGCAATTTATGTTGCTGTTAATCCATTACAGCAAAAGATCTTTTCTGCTAATGCATGTGTGCTTTAACAAAGACACAGAGAGGGGTACAATCAGAACATCTGATTACAGTCAGAATCTTGCTAAAATACATAGGAAGGTCTTAGAATGTATAAAAGAGAGTGTGTCACCTATGCTTTCATCCTTTATTTTCCACTACCCCTTTTATAAATACAGTAAAGACAAACCTGAAAAGCCTTCTAAATTAATAGCAAAGCACTGCAGCGTTATCTGTGGGTTTTATGGAAATTTGTGGGCTCAGTTCATGGTTCAATATCCCATATCTCTAATAGCAGTACTTCTGTAGCAGGAAATTAACTGATGCTTTGTGAATGGTCATTTATTCATAGCAATAATTATTCTTTTAAGTTGCTACAATATTTAAACACTCTTCCATATTCTTTTGTAAAACCATGGAACTAGTTTATACCAACAAAATAAAATTTTTTGCACTTTCATTTTTAAAATATAAACACATTTTAAAATTGGTTTGTTTCTTTCTCAGATTTGTATGGACTATATGTCAAATTTAATCAGCATTAAATTAAAGGGCTATTGCATTTCTTTTCATGTTGATACCAAAATCCATAGGATGACCTCTTAGAAATGTGTGTTTTATATAATATTTTTACATATGTATGTAAAAGTGATCAGATTTAATAATAGGCATCTTTAAGAATACCAAGGTGAAGAAATTGCTGTTCTTTGTCAAGGTTTTTCACTGCTTTTTTCTTTTTTACATATCTCGGCCATCCAGTTGCTTATATTGAATTTAAATTAAACCTTAAATGAGGAACTGATACATGTATAAAACTAATGAATAAAAATCCTGTTTACCAATTAGTTAAATCCAATTAAAGCTTAAGCTGATAATTGTATAGACTTCTGGTATGAAAAAGAAAAATTTGTGCTCAGAGCTGTTGTCTACACTATGTGTTGGAAGATATTTTTATTGGGAACTTGTTACTGTACTGAGCCATTGAGTAAAATGCTAATTTAACTGTGGTAAATCAGTGATCCTAAAGCCAAAAGTAGCAGCTTCCTATTGTCCAAAACTGTCTATTCCAAAAAAAGAACTTCCACAAATATAATGGGAGAACCAGCATTCAGAAGCCAGTATGATTACAACTGTTCATATTCAGTATGAAAAACGTGTCATTTTCAGAAGCTGTGATTCTATGCCAGTTATCCAGAGGATTTTTATCCTGAAAGGCAGACCAGAACTGTATAGTTTGATGTGTTATAGTACAGTGCAAAACCCATATTTCCTCAGCTATGATTTGACCCTTCCTCACTTCCAGAACTGTTTTAACAAAAGAAAAGTTCTCTTCTATTTTCACAAGATACAGAGCCCAGGCAGGTATCAGGCTTTTCACAGAGCAAAGTTCCTAAGTGTCATTTACAGATGCAGGATGTAAGCTCACTGTTGCTGAATTTTGGACTGGTTTTGAAGGCTTTTCTGAATTATACAAAATTAACTCAGAAAAGCATATTACAGGTCTGTTGCTCCACAATATCTTTAACACAGCAATAAATAGACTTTATGCTTGAATTTTACCAGCATATTTGATATTTTTTAAGGTAAAAAAATCAATTATCCCATTAATAGAATTATTACAATGGCATTAATGAAAAACAGAGAAGCAAAGTAATAAGTTCAATTATTTCCTATCTGCTGCATCCTCTGTTAATTAAGCGCTGATTGAGAGTAAAATGAAGTGCGTTTTGTTACAACTGGACCATAATCACAGAGTTCCTCCTTTAATTTAAATACTGAGTGGCATAACTGCCTGAGAAATGTTACTCAGAATTACTGCTATTCCTATACAGCAGAGTTCACACAGTGATGGCTTCATTAGTGAAACAGAATGATATCACTTTGGTGAATGTATTACATTAACACTGATAAAAGCAGAAGTTGGGTGAATGAACATACGACAGTTGCTAGAATTCATGGTAGTTTTTCAGAAGAGTCCCTTGGACTTAAAATGCCTTTTCCTTATTTCTTTCTGCCATAGAGTGAAGGATTTACTTTTACCCCACTAGTTTACTGGTCAATACAGCTTACGTGAAGAAGGAATTGCTGGAACTTGCTAGCTTACGCTGGCAGCGTACAGGAAATAAATTAAAGCAGTCCTCCTTCTCCACTGAAGGGGAAGGGGGATTGACTTTGGTAAGATGTGGAGCTGAACAGACAGCAGGTCTGCAGAAGGTCCAGGAGTGTCAATATGGTGCAACTCCTCTTTTTGTTCCCATTCCTGTAGGGATTTCCTTATCTTGCTCCTATCTCCTTTGTCTTTCCCCCACCTATGAGATTTTTCCACTCTAGATTTACACTGTTGTCTGCTAAAGCCAGTCCTATTCAGCTCAGTGCTGCACTGCTTCATTAACCTGTACTTGACCATTTTGTATTCGTGCTTATATCTCCCAGGAACTGTCCTGTTCTTTTGCTTTCATGGCTTCAGCTATGATCTTGCTCTTTATTTTGTGACTCCCTGCTACTAAGGGAAACTGATTAGATCATGGCTGCGTAGCAAAAGATTGCTGTACCTGAATATATTCTGTACCCTGATAACAAACAGTTATCAAAACAGAATTTACCTTTTTGCTGATTATAAGTCTATGCCCTAATCTATCAGATGATCAGGTGTCACGTAAATGTGTGGTTTTTTGGGTAGTTTTGGTTTTCTTTTGGGTGGAATTTTTGTTTGATGGTTGTTCACTGGTTTGTTTGGGAGTTTTGGTGGGTTGTTTGTTTGTGGGTTTTTGTTTGTGTTTTTGTTTGTTTGGTTTTTTTTACGGAAGAAGTTAAAACTGTATACTAGGACTTTGGAGTGTTTTGATTCTAGGTGTTGGGCAAGTTGTTTAAAACTTGTATCTCCTTCAGCTGTCTGTTTACCTACAACCTGTATTGTCATACATATTTACTGTTACTGTTTAATGTTACTATATTTACTGTTTTTTGATATACAGATGAGCAGAAATATAGAACAAGATGGCACCTAGGTATTACAACAGCAACAATAAATATTCACCAATTAAATAAAAAAGGTTTTGACTTAGACTAAGAATTTTGTTTTTACTTATATCTATGAAGTACAAAAGTAGACATTCTTTGAAAAGAATTTTATTTCAGCAAAATAAGTCTCAGATGTTTTCCTTAATTGCTCATAAGGAAACAATATTTAGGTATATGTTTGTCATGCATTATGACAAAAAGATTATCAGAGAAGGAAATTGGAAATAGTTACTTTACTTTTAAGTGCTTTCTTAAATGGGAAGAATATGAGTAAAAGACATGAAAAAGAAAGAAAGACCAGGAACAAGGGCACTTTTCTTCCATCCCAGCAAAAGATATAATGTTTTGTATGCTACTAAAATGCAGATATATTAGACAAAATGGTATTGCCATAGATATCAATGGCAAAACATTAATTTGCCTCCTGGAGTCAAGATTTTTCCCATCGTTTTTGAGTATTGAATGAAAAAAGTAGGGAGAAAAACTTTCGCTGGGGTTGTGGTTTTGAAAGTAGGGTGCACAGCTGGATAGTCTAAGGCAGCCTCAATAATATTCTGGTGTGCACAATCCATCCAGATAAATAACTTGTGCTTACAGTATTTATATATACGTAGTCTCGATTATATCACGTTGCTTCAAGATTAGCCATGAAAATGTTTAATTATGTGACAGAAACGTTTACTAAAGCGCAAGGTTTGAGAATGTTCCATTTGAGTACTACACATGAATATGTGCTGTCAGTGTGACCGCTGTGTGGAGAAACGGTTTAGTCCTTTCTGCCTGTTTTTCTAAGATGACAACTTGTGTTGTGCCAGTGTATTCATAAGTATAAAGGCTTTAGCCATTTCAAAGTTATTCCAAATCTTTATCCTCTAAGGAGACAGGGCAGAGAAGGTTTTAGTTCTTAGAGGGAAAGACTGTTGCTATCGAGCTCCAGGAAGAAATTCCAAACAAAATAGTATTCCAAGGGGTCTTATTGCTGCATAGCGGTTCTTAAAATTGTTCCTGCAGTGGTCAGGAGTTTAAAACAGTTCCCTGCTGTTCCCTCCCATCTGAGAAGGAAGTTAAAGGAGTCTAAAACACCTAGCTGGCCAGAAGTCCATCTTTTAAATTACATCGTGAGGGTCACAGATCAGATCCTTTTTTCAGGTCCCTAGGTATTCGTAGTAAGACATTTAGGTGTATGGCAGTAGCTAAACTACTGCTGGCCAAGAAGAATAGCCACTTGTAAAGCACAGTTCATTTGATCTGTTTTAGATGCCCACAAGAGTACAATATTAATTATACTGAGAACTGACTATTTATCTATAGAGACTTAAAGTAATTCAGATGCAGACATCTATATGGTAAATGTCTACAGTTCAGTGAGATGAATCCCACTAAAGATTAAGCACCTAAATCCTATTAGAGACAACCTTAAACTTTTGTAATTGTTATCCCTTTATCATCTCTAGACTCAATATCCAATGGACATCTCCATTGCTCCATAAGCATTACACTACTGCTGGATCATTTCTTGCCATCTAAATCCACTGGAATGTTGAACATTCCTGAGAGTCATTACAAATGTACACCAACAGCCAAATTTCTGAGTTTTTTAAACAAGTACATTTCTCCAAGAAACAGAAAATCATTAGGAGATCATTCTAGGGGCCATAGAGTAAGTACATTTGATCTGGTGGATTTTTTTCTCTAAGCATGTAATTGAAGAACAAATCTCTTTGGAAGCTCACTTTCTTGCAGATTAATAATTCTACAGTTCAGAATTATGGTCCTTGATGGCACAATGAATGCCCGTATTTCCTTTGTAAAAAATATTTGCTCAGAGGCAAGATGAAGCAGTAAACATAATTAAACAAACTGAGATTATCCTCTCTTCTTTTTACTGTAGAGAAGACAAATGACCTTCCAAAACAAAGACCCGGGCCTTTAGCTGTTAAGAAAAAGAAGAGCTTGCCTTCTTGCCTTTATTATTAAGCTACAGTGTCACAATCTATTGAGGGCAAAGATGCATTTGTACACTTACTATAAAGCCAAACAGTAATTAGAAGTGTGGAAACCATCAAAAAAGGGTGAAAAAGTGTTTTTAGAAATATTTTTTTCTCTTTTTTTTTCCTCAATAACCTAGTGTACTCAATCTATATATAAATAAAACTTTTGCACATTTGGAGAGAGGCTGCTGTGAAAAAAATGGTATGCAACCAAACCTTATTGCTTTGGTAGCTCTTAGAAGTACCACCTCACATATTTTTTTGCTTTAGCTCTGATTTTTCTTTTCTCCCAAATCCATTAAAAGAAAGTCTCAGTTCCAGATAGCTTAAATGGGACAGTAGAAATTTTCAAAGTACTTTTATAGCAACTTCAGGTCAAGATGAAAAACAAGCCAGCAATTTTCTATGTCCAGGGATGTAACAGCTTTTTTACATTTCCTGGTCTATATTTTTATTTCACATTGGGAAAAGAAGTATTAGAAGAGGTATTCTAGGTATTGAATAGGAATTGGGACTTTTATGTCACACTATCCTTTGTGCTTCAGAAAATATCTCCCCCAGTGTATTTGAGGCTTGATCTAACTTCCACTGAGATCAGTGAGCCTCATATTGATTTTTAGTGAGAGCTGGATCAGGCCCCTTTTACATTACCTAAATCCTGACTAGCCCAGTATGTGTATGAACTGACAGTGATCACCTGAAGATGAAATGCTAGCTTTAAAAGCCACTATGCTGACTCTTCTATGGCAGAAAGCAAAAACAAAAAAAGTGTGCATGTGTAGGGGAGAAATAAGGTGCTGCTGGCAGTTCTGAGCCTCTACAATTAGTGTTTTGATCGTCACTCCACCAGTCAAGAGAAGATATAAAACCATAGTTAGTGTGTTTCTGCATGTAATGAGATAAGTAGAAGTTTTTAGTTAGCCATTCAGAGCAGACATTTCTACTGACCTCCTGCAGGAAATAGGTTCTTGATGCAATCTCGTATTGATTGAGCTGCCAGCCATTAACTGATGGCCAGACTTTGAAGGGTACTGTTTTAAGAAACTGTGCAATTCTGTTTCACAATTCCTTGTCATGTGCTTGTATCTGAACTATCATGAAGGAGAAAAAATGATGAAAAGTGGAGTAGTATCATACAGATTTCTCTTCCTCATTAGGACCAGAGTGAAACATGTGAGATCAGGACGCTAACACAGGGCCTTGGTTTTTGAACAGGGAGGGCACCGACTACATATTAGGACAAGGAGACATTTATTGTACATTGATCTGCATCTAATCTGTGCTGTTTGCAGAGCAGGTTGGCCAGAAGTCAACTCTTATCTCTGGCTATTGACATTTTACATCTTAAGGACCTAGACAAGTTTTGAAATTGGTCTCAATGTTCTGTATGGAAAACATTTAAATATCATAGTTAATATCCTCTGTAGCAGTTCCTAAAATTAGAAAGTGGAAGAAATAAAAAGTGAGATAGCCAAAAATGACATCAGAGAATATATTCCCCAAATATCATCTATCTCTATCTCTATCTCTCTATCTCTATCTATCTGTATCTGTATCTACCTCCACCTACCCTTGAGCCTACTGACATTGATGAAAATATTATTTTGGATCTCAGTTCAAAACCACTATACACATCACAGTACCAACTGATTCTTAGGATAAACAGAGAAAGAACTCTGCCCAGTTTTTAATAGAACAGGAACTAGATCGGAAGTCAGAAATATTAAGTCATGCTTTCAAGGTCAGATTTTCAGAAATGGAGTTTGACCAGAGGAACAGAGCATAAGAAATAAAATATTTAAATTCTACCGCAATTTTAGACAGAAATTTGTGGTAATTCTCTTAATATGTATAAATTTCCAAAACATTGTATTTTATTAAAAGGGTTTAATTACTGAGCTATAACCCTGGTATATGCTAAAATCTAAGTGCAGTGATGATCATGGAACATCATGTTGTCATTCAAACAGAACACAAATGTCAATTTTAAACTGAAATGGTCTTCTTATAAGCTTTTCAAATTGGTCAAAAGCAAAACAAACCCTATAGTGCTTTAAAAAATATTTTTTTTTTTACTTCACTGATTTTGTTTTATTACTTAAAAATATTTATAAAATTATACTACTATATAGTGATTTCTCTCAAACTTTGTTTTTCTTGATAAACTTCAGAAATTGCTGCTTATATAGTTATTTTTTTAAAAGTAAGTGGATAATCCCATTGTAACAGCAGTAATTAATTATCCTTCTGCTCATCTTCCAAAGACAGGAAAGTAGGAGGTGGACACCGACTGGTCCATTTACAGTTATTTAGGCAAAGAGGATCTAGGAACCACTGCATTTGAAGGCAGAAATTTTCGATAAAAATAAATTATTAATACACTGGAAGAATATATTAAATATTTGTAGCTGATTTCTAACCCAGAAAGGGTCCTGATCCTGCAGCCTGTTCAGTACAGATAGATACTATGTCCATATGGAGCAGCTTGCAGCACCAGGTTAAATTTGTAAGACATATGATATACTTACCAGTTTGAGCAGGCAGCTCTAATTTGGGTTTAGGCCAGAATGAGCAGCAAAGCATGTATTATTTTTTGCAAGATGGTGATATTAAGAAACACCATGTTGTGGTTTGATTAAATAACTAAAAATGAGAGAACTGTTAGAAACAGTAGTACTTCAGAAGTATTAAGGAAAGGCAATTTGTCCCATTCTCTGACAAGTAGTAGTTTCTTTTGAAGTAAGCAATAGGTTTGCATTTTGTATTTTGCAGTGAACTACCTAGTGATTGTACACCATCAGTAGAGATTATCATGGCTATATTTGTTTGCAAGACAGGAAAAATTAATTCTACCTCTTCCAAGCTACTTTTTAGATTGTTCTGTTTCACACTTTGGCTTTTAAAGCAAGCATGTAGTTCTACTAATGAGTTTTGTATCTGAATAGAGGCAACTGCAACTGGGAATTGCACCCTTTGTGTAAGGTGAAGGAGTGTTTGTTGGATGAAACACAAATGGTTGCTGAAGTTCCCTTCAAGACAGGGCAGTAGACAAGGAAGCCCACTGGAATTTGATGTTGTCGATAGCCAGGCTATTCCAGGTGGCATTAATGGAAAACTGTTAGAAAAAAGTAGCATCTGTTTGTTGTCTTCAGATTTCTGAAATAATTCATACTTGGGATGGAGATGACCATTTGACTCAGATCATGAAGGACCCAGTGGAAGTTGTTGCTGATCCCAAAATCCAGTGGCCTGATCAATTTCTTCTGAGAATTTGTTAATTACTCATAATTTGGTTTAAATATCACTCTCTGCCCACAATCTCAGACAGTGGCATAAAATATAATCCTGTGGACTAAACCTGAAAGCCGTCCAGTGCTCTTTGTAGCATGCAGATTCTAAAGCCATTTGCTTCCTGCTATGCAAGCACTGAAATTATGACAGAGCCATCTGGAGTGCTGAATCTCTGAAGATGATCAATGGGATCTTTCTTTGTTTAAGAAAAACCTAAACCACCACCACCACCATGAAATAAGAACTTTAGTATCAGTTTTTGCCCATTAGCTCAAAACAAAGTGTAAGCCTAGAGGCAGGAAATGGATTAATGCATCCAGAAGAAGGCAACTCACTGACATTCTCATATTCTTTGTCTGCTGTGAAAGTAACACTTAGTAGTAACTTCATTTCATAACAGTTAAGTGGCATTTGTCACTGTTAGATGTGACAATCATCTGTTCTGCTCCCCTGCCTTTTTGAACGGTGAGTTCATTTGCTAGTGTATGTCAGTTAATCAATTATTTTATGACTCCATTTTATATTTCCTTTTTATATTACCTTACAAGCAGAGGGAAAAGAAAAAGGAAATCTGGTCTATAAATCAGCTTGTCTACCCAACAGTTACAGTGCTACAATATACCTTCAGTGATCGTATCCTTGAACCAGAGGCAGAACAGAAATGTGCTGTGAATTAAAAAGAAATAAACCAAAATGCAAAGAGCCCTACTCAGGAAGACTGAAATTTAGTAGCAGGAACTGGTGTTTACGGCCAGTCATTTAATTACTGACCCATGTCCAGGACAGAACACGCTCTGCTCCCTTCCCTTCATGCTGAACATGATTAACAAAAAAATTTTATGTCATGTATAGCTACAAAATTAAGTGGTTTTTTTATTATCTCCTTTTCCATCCAGTTTTTTAACAGAACAGTAGGATAATTAGAACCTCTATATTTTCTCTTCTTCTCAGCATTTCAGAAATGGCACAACTGGCTGGGGGAAATATCTTTATTTTCAGGCAAGAAAATCTTAAGGCACAGAAGTGGGCAGGATGCATTCTGTAACCTGTTCAGTTTTCAAGTGTTACACAAAGTCCTGGGGAATGCTAAGTGAGTCACTGTAGCAGGTGTCATGAAGGATCTTGAGAGCAGGAGAATGTGTCACCTGCAATGTACATTTCTTAAGAGGAAACCCAGCAGGCTGCCAAGTATGAGGAAAAGCCTGGTTTATTATTGTATTGTGTCCGGATTCTTTGCTGCTAGACTTCAGTCTGTACCTACAAATTTTGTTTGGAGAAGCCATGCATAGTGATACTCTGTAGGAAAATGCCCTTATGCTACAATTCTATAATATGTCTTACCTGATGTTATGAAGACCACTGGTTTCAGGTAGCTCAAGACAAGAAATCAAGTTCTCTTCAAAATTTTGAGGATGAAATTTCAAACAGGTTAAAAATAAAAATGACAGCTACATCACTGTAGTTTTTTGTCAATATAATAGTAGCTTTTTTTTTTTATTTAAGTATGGTATTGATCTTCATTACTATAATTTTCATAGGGGCGTATTGTTCTGTATTTCTGTTGCACGACTTTTGGCAAATCTATCTGCAGAAATATACATTAGTAGATTATGTGACGATGAATAATATACTCCCTGGATCAAGAAAACTTTCATCAGGAAATAATTTTTATTTTTAATTTGGGAAAATGTATCTTCACAGGCTGAGCTCTGCTGTGCTATTAGTCTATGCTGCCCAGGCTGAAGTAACTCTTCTGTTTCTGGGACTGTACTTAGTAGCCATTTGTCATCCTGTGCTTCGTTGTACTGGACTGTGTACAGAAGCTCTATGCAGACTTTATTGTTGTAAACTCCCTATTTTCTCAAACCTGCAGCTGTTTCCTGGCATCTTCTACCAGTTGTACCACTAACAGTTCTACCACTATCTGAAGAACATCACTCATCAGTTCTTTTTCTTGGAAGCATAAGTAAAGAGTGAGAAAATGTGTTTATGTATGAAGTTACACTACAGCAACAATTGTCCTTGCTAGCACAAAACCTTAACTGTTTTTCCACCACTCATGAAATAAAGCGAACACAGATACTTCATGATTATTACTTCTCCCTGGCTAAGAATGATTCAGGATGAGAGTTTCCCTGAGCTTCTTCTTTTTTTTTTCTGCACAGCAGCAATAATTCACCTTCCATTGTGTCCTCATGAGGCTGAGCAGAACTTGCCTGCCTTGGCTCTGTATTTCTGCGTGTTGCAGCACTCCCATCACAGGAATGACTCTCCATTGACTCTCTTCTCTCCTTTGTTGGTATCGCATTTCCACTGACAAGGCCCAAACCCAGATACAAGGCTCCAGATGTGATCTTCTGAGGGCTGAATTGAAGGAAATAATGCTTAATCCTGGTGATTGTGTTCTTACTAATTAATGGAAGTCAATATGCTGTTAGCCTTCGGTGTTGCAACTGCACACTGTGACTTGTGACTTTGTGAGGATGACCAGAACTGGGTGGATTTCCCACTGGCTACTCTAGCGCTATAAGGGGAATGAGTGAGACATTGTGTCTACCCTAAGTAATTACAAGAAATTTGAAAATCAGTTCATTCAGAGGTACCTAGAAGCAATAAGGTATCTCCTGCGCTTGCCATGACCTGTGAAAGCTCCAGGCAGAACTAAAGTACTTGCAGAAAGAAGGAAGCGACGGGAGCCATTTTAATGAGAAACTGTTAAAAGGGCTGAGGCAGTAAACACTTGTTTGAAAAGATCAGATAGTACCAATGTCCTGCACAGAATAAAAGTGAGGAATCAGAGAAAGCTTGCAGGAGGAACTGCAGTGTTAGCATCCTATTCTTACACAAAAGATTACAGTGCAAAACCAATGATACACTCTGAAGTCTTTTAATTGAATTCGTGAAATTAAAGTATATTTAATTTCTTCTAGACAGGTGCAATATATTTTCATGAATCACAAGAACTCAGCAAAATATCCACTGCTGATGAATTGTTTTTGTCCTGTATTTTAACAGCGGAAATTGGTCTGACATATTAAAAGCAGCTCTTGGTGGGACTTTGCTGTCTATTCTGGAGGCTCATCTGCACAGTTATCCCGTGATAGTGTGCATAATAGGTAGGTTGCTAACTAGTCAATTTTTAAGATAAAAGGATTAATATTTGCATATTTGAAATAAGTAGACAGATACCTAAGAGAAACTTAATCAAAAGCTGTTCATCCAATCAGCTCTACCTTTAGAGTATTTAGAAATGATTGTTCAAGACCTTCCGTCCTTAAAGGTATGTGTCCAGGAACATCAAGGAAAGGAGAGCTGCATGCCCAGGGTGATGACAAGGTACAGTACTGAGTATCCTCCTGTCACTATGGAACAATGCTGTTTGCTACAATTTAGTCCAATGTGTCCGAGGAGACACAATAAAGACGCTCTTACACCTGCCAGGTTCAGCAGAAAGGAGGAAATGGAATGGATTTATTTACATTATTTTATTCTTATACACGTTCCAACTCCACAAGGGATTGGAGAACATGTCACTTTCTTCTCAATCCCACTGGAGAAGAAAGGTGCTCATCAAAGTTGTCATATCACAAAAGGAATGAAAAACAGAAAATACCGTTAAGTAAACATTGGCTATTATTTACATGAATCTGTGTGAAAAGAATCTGACTCCAAGGTTAAAAACAGAAGGCTTACAAAAACTCAGGGCAACAGTCCAGCCTTCTTAGTGCCACAGCCCTACAATCTTTGCTTAATTTTTTACCAATAAAAAAAGTTGAATCCTCTTCCTGCTTCCAATTTGGGAAATAAATTGAGCTCACAAACTGCAGAACAAGCACCTTTTCTTCTCCTTGCAGTCTGGTTTATTCAGACACTTAAAAATGAAGCCTATTTCACACACAATCAGAGTGTAAGCTGCATTTCACTCATGTCACTTTGTCAATTCTGCAATTCTAATCTCATCCAAATGGCTTAGAGATTTATACAGTATGTGGACACACAGAAGTAAACAAACATAACACTGATAAGGTATGCTCTCTGACTTGCATTGTCTGTCAGGCAATTGAATGAGATAAGAACCTGTTCTGTTGTTACACACAGTATACCACTTACTGCAGAACTAGACCTCACTATGTGAGAAAGAACAACATATCCTTATAAAAATCACTCATAAAAATCATGTGTATCCATGATCTGCCAGTCTGGGAACACACACTTTCAGGGGAAAAATGTTTCCAGCATAACTAGTAGGACAATTTTAGAGAAAGTAGACTTAAACTTGGATGTAATTTTGCTTATATCTTTGCCTCACATCAAGTTCAAGTCTCCCTAATCTATAAATCAATGTCATTTGTAGCCTTACACAAATATGGGAGATATTACTAATGAAAAAGGTACTTGGTACCACATCTGCTGGAACTTAGTGAAAGAGTTTGCCAAGAACCTTGGCTGTCAGCAATACACCTTGTGTTGCAAGTAGTCAGAGGGGTGGAAAGACACAAGGATACGGAATTTGGAAGTACAGCTGCAAAACAATATGTGGTGAAGGTGTTCTGCATTATAGAAACTCATCAAGATCTACTTCCAGTCTCATTAGCTGTCTCCAGATCTGTTGGAGAACCTGAATGTCATGAACATAAACAATTTGCATAAGAAATGTTCAAGCTATGAATTGGAAACAAGATTAAAAGAAGAAACAGCTGCGTATAATTGTCCATCCCCTGTGGAGATTAATATCACACATTACATGAAAAATCAGATTTTGAAATGAGGTTAACAGGAGAATTAACCAGAAAAGGGAGTGAGCAATACCTCCTACATAGTACCATGTTCACGACCATGTCTTTACTGCCTTTTAGAGGCTATTCTGTCTTGAAAAATCATCCTCTAGAGGGCTGCAGGATTTGTTACCTTGCTACATTTAACACATTTGCTAATGACAACAAATTGATTTTTATTTATCTGGCAGAGAAAACCTTGGTCTTTCCCCCTAATATTTAATCCTCTTCAGCAATGTAAATAATGAGAAAGACTCTTGCAGATCTGATTAACCTGCAAGCTCCTTTTTAAGCAACGAGCAATCGATACCAGTACCAACTCCATTAAACAATCCTTATCACTGCTTGAGTCCATGGATGTGAGAACACAAGTGTATGCTTATTCGTATTATGATTCAACAGTAGTCTAGTTCTGAAATAAATAAGCTAAAAAAATAAGAAATAATAAAAAAATCCAGATTCTGTAGACTTTAAAAATTCTTTATTAACCCAGCCATGCATTAGGTTAGAACATTTCCACTCCTGACAACCCAAGGAACATGTTTTGCTCTTAAAACGGCACTTAAAATGTAAAACAGCTTTTTAGCAGCATATCTGTAGAACACGATGTTCTCACAAAGCACTAAAATGTCAGCCTCCATCAGATGAAACTTTTCTAATTATCTATAGAACAGGGGGTGAAAGCATACCATTGCTGACCTATCAATGTTTTAAACCTAATCTGAAAAGCAGTATTTCTGCATCACAGATTATCTGAGTTTCCAAACTAGTGATTTCTTAACTGGAACTACAGGCAAGGAGCTACGGCTCACTGCTAGTCCTTGAGACTGTTGTTAATTCTTAGTTATCGAAATTTTAATTGTAAATATTATAGGTGGGCTATTCACGGACTTAGAATAGCATTGCAAGCCACAGCCATCCAACCATTTCTAATATTCTTTAAATATTGGTTTCTCTAATTAATTTGGGAAACAAAGTAGCTAAATTAGGCTGATATGTCCTTTCAAATGGTAAATGGCCACATAGCTTGAAATTTTGAGCTATTCTTCAGTGGTATTCTTCTATTCTCATCTGAAAGGAGATCCAAGCACTGAAGATTATGTTCCTATAATGACAGTATCTTTTCATGGAAGCATTGTTCAGATGACATCCCTTAGAAGCTTAGGTAAAGACAGTTAACTCCTTGTGATACAGACTAGTGATGACTTGACTCACTGTATTTACTTGTTTGAGATTTCCAGACTCATGGCAGTGTGGCCTGCTGGACATCTGGTAACTGACAGCTTAATATCTTGTGCAAAATGATGAGAAATTTGTGTAACATATCAGAGCAGATGATACAAAGACAGGACACAGCCCTTTGGTCTCCTGAAGAAAGTTACCATTAAACAGAGCAACTATGCAGAAGTTGTTGGAATATCTTCTAGCTTGCAAGGACAGAAGCTGTCTTGTGTCCCTGATGACTCAATTCAAAGGTGAGAGGTTCTGTGCTATTCATAGCACAGAGATGAGATCCTTTCTCTTAAAGCTACTGTATATTCTTTCTTAGAAAACAAAACTCTAAATCTGCAGCTAGATGGCAGGTACTGAAAACTGATGGAACAAAATTCTTCCCTATTTATACCCATGAAGCATATTTAACTTATGCTACTCAAAGGAGCACAGTAGCCTTCTAGTAGGTATCGTTGAGATTCACAGAGTAGGGTCATATTTAGGAAGTAATAGAACTTTGTATTAAAAAGTTCTTTGTATTAAAGTTCTTTGTAAAAACATTCTTGTGTTAAAACATTTCTTTTGGCTATACACAGTAGACCACGCTTTTCTTCAGTATTTAGTTTAATTCAGTAGAATAAATTTCATTGTGGCAGCCCAGAATACTCCTCAGACTGTACAGGGGGGTCTGGAGCCCTGCCAGACTGTTTTGGAACTCGAGACTAAAGCACAGAACTCTATGCTTGAGCCGTGTCATCGGAGAACGCTGCCCACATTGAAAGATGAAATACAAAATAGAAAGAGAGTGTGTAATTAGCTTATCTTGTCACTGGGTGATTGAAGTTTTAGATTTATGGAAGTACGAGGCAAAGAAGTTAAGATGGAGGGCAAAGGGCATTGCCCTTTCTCCTTCCTCTTTCTCCTCTCCCCTCCATCTTCGGCTATGACGAAGATGATGGTCATTGGTGAAGGTAGCACTGTCATGTTAAAAAAAGGTAGAAATTAATTGGAAAAGATTGATAAATAATTGTACGTTGTGGAATTTGGTTGGTTTTCCTGAAAGAGATAAAAAGGTAGAGACGGCCTTCTCAGGCGTCATTCCTGCTGTGAATTTCGGAGGAGCAGGTCCTGCTGTCCTTGCTCCAGACTCTGAGAGATAAGAAACAATAAACAACTTGAACACGAATGCGCAGGATTGTCCATTCTCTTGGCTCGGGCTCGGGACTTTTTAAGATCAAGAAACAGCCGTAAAAAACCAGAGCGAACACTAACAAAGTGGATGCTAATATTTCATCTTATTCCTATAGCATAAAAACAAATAAGAATCTAAATATGCAAAGTGTGGCCAGATCCTTCTACCTCATGTATGCTCACCCCTGTGCAGTTTTCTGCTGGCTTCCCATACATCTGAGTACCAGCCAAAAAGCCTTTTACTGTAGAACTCCTTAGGTCTAGGCTGAGAAGTGAATTGCAAAGGGGAAGTCAGCAGGTGGGTAAACATCCTGTTACCCTCCTCTGTCTCTTAAGTTTAACTCACTTCTTATTACTCCCACTCCATTCAGCTGCATCCTATTTATTCCTATCCCTTATAAAACTTCATGCTTTAGGATCTGCATCAGTTGTTTACTATTTGCAGTTTGAGAGAACTGTGTTTGCTGTGCAAAGAACACCGAGTCTTACCCATATTTTCTGAAGAAACATTTTAAAAATTGCATAAAATATCTGCTTTTTGTCTCAGTTAAAAGTTCGTTGGTCTTTAGCAGTAAAATACATTGGAAAGAGGAGTTAAGAAGCAAGATGTAGTAATAATACTAATCCACAAATGGTCAAAGTGGGATAATCAAATTTGAATGTTTAAGCAAAAAGTTAATAAGGGGACTAATTTTTAAAATAAAATATTTAAACTTAATTACTTCTAAGAATTGTGTATGCACTTGGTCACTTACTGCCCCTGAAACTGAGAAAGTTCAAAGAGTTGTGTAGTAGGAGGACACTTTCATAATCAAGTTGAACTGAAAGAAGAAAAACATACTGAGCTTCATATCAACTATGTAAACTTAGGTGATTATACAAACCAGCTGTCTAGGCCTCTCGACATTCAGTGTGTCTGTCTGGTAGAGAGTTACTATTGCTTGCAGCAGTCTTCATCCCTGATCCCATACAGAAAGCCCTGAAGTAATATATATTGATTTAAATGAAATCCTTTCACCAATTTGAATCAGAACTGTTCTGCTTCTCTGGTAATGAATACAAGGAGATTTTGGAAAAGGAGTTACATCTGCTGCTTGATTGAATATTCAGGAGAACAACAGAAATGATGTTACACAAGGGACAAACTGGTTTTCAGGTTAGTCCCTGTAAACTGAAGTTAAATTGAAAGTTTGAAAGTAGCCCTGCATAGCTTGAGGCTTTTGATCCTTGTAAGATGCTCAGAGAAAGCAAACAGAACAATTAGGAAAACTTTTCGCCACTATGATCCTTTGAATTGTCTGCACAGACATAGATCATTTCCATCTTGTTGAACATGCCAAAAGGCTTTAGACTGTCACTCAGGGAAGGCACAAGCAGAGAGGCCTGTCTTGTAAGTTGTTGCCCATTGCCTGCCAGCAAGCATTGTTTTCCTAAAAGAGAGAAGCATATTTACTGTTGCTTATTTTACCCTACAGTATTTCCTGTTGCTGCAAAGGGGAAAGGAAGAATTTTGGTTTAGATTTAACAGAGGACATTACAAATAATATACCAGTTCACAATGCGCGTGCAAAAGTGAAATTGTGATAAAGCTCTGTCCCTGAGGTTTCCTTTGCTCCTGCTGGAAGATCTATCTATTGTTGATACAAGAGTGGCCCCGTGGTCATTTTCAGCCAAAACTAGAGTCTGCAGCTCAGACTGAGGAATGATATTGAGTAACCTTGGAGTCGTAGAAACCCAGTATTTCCAGCCTCTATGCCATGAAGCTGTGAAGGGCTAAGTCAAAACCAAAATTATCAGGTCTTTAATCTGCCATGGAATTGGGAATCTAGACACCTTGAGATGAATTGAATATAATCCATTTAGGTGGGTTCACACTCAGTTCAGCTCACCTAGAAAGTATATTTTCATGTTTCCAAAATCCTACTTTTGCTCCACTTGAATAAGATTAGTTTGGAAAGGAAACAAAACAACAAGAAGAAACCTTTTTCATCATTGGGCCTGTTTGGAAATTTGTATTAAATTTTGAGAAAAAAAATTGTATTAATTTCTAGAACAAATAAAAACATTACTTCTCCCCTGAAAAATTCTTCAGCTCACATTCACCTAAAGAATACATACCTACATGTAACTGTTTTTGAGCTTTCACCAAATTTTCTTCTCCCCTCACTTTTAATGAGAGAGATGCTTTGAAACACTCTGAAGAGTTAGATTAGCCTTGTGATAATTGTGTCGGTCTGCGGCACCAACTGGGACTTCCCCTGACTTCAGGGAAGTTGCTAGGCTACTATCTTAAAGAGACAACTCACTTGATTAATTGCAAATACAGATTGCTTTATGAAAAAGTTAATACATTTATAACAACAAAGTCTGAGGAAATAGCAGACTGATTATCAGAACTTGCAGTATTCCCTGAATACAGGATTAGGGAACAAAAGTGCAGCTTTTAATAACACTTGCAAGTCTGCCCTAACTCCAGTCCTGCTGTCAGTGGTGTGGTATCACCGTGCTACTGCTAAATCGCCATTTCATGAAAATCACAAAACCTCTGCTTCTAGAGTGCTGTATCCAAAATAAACATTACCTCACTCACTTTGTACTAATGGAACTGGCAACGAACTGCTGTAATTTTCTAGCGTCCCTTTAACCCAAATATGCCTTGGAGGAGAGTGTGTGTCTGGTATGTGTTTGCACTGAATGTCAGACTGCTGATACTTTGCTTTTTCATTAAATATCTTATTACTTGAAACTCTTCAAAGGACTAAGCAGCTTTCATTCCTCAGATCACTCAGTGATTTTATGAATAAATGTAATATGGTAATACATATGATAATTAAAAACATAAATTTAAAAAAAATGTGAGCATCTGGTTTCTTATGAATAGACATTTCAGAAATTATTTTAATTTCCATTAAATTTGTTGACAAAAACTGGAGAATAAAGTCTTTGAAATTTTCTTTGCATTTTTTTCAAGCTCTTTTTTTTTGTTTGCAAAGAAACCCAATGAAGCACCCAAACTCTCTTTGATGTTTCAGTATTGCTTAGAAATCTGAGAACATTTAAAAAATACGTGCTGGATTTTTAAAAGCTACTTAAGGCAAATCAAATATTTTCAAGCAGCTTTACATGTAAATCTTTATATAAGCAGCAGACATCTGCTCAACCTGCTTCTGATTCTTCTGAAAGCTTCATTAATAACTTGTTTTTCCTTTAAAACTCCGAATAGAGTGTCCATGTATGATTTGGAAGCAGTCTGGTTTGTTTTTTGCAGTTAGAGCACTGTCAATGCATTAGACTTTCATTGGTAGACATACCCTGGTTTAACCAGGAGATGTTAAGAAATGAGCAACCTGCAATGAACTGAAAGAGCAGGTGAGGGAGTAACAGCACAGCACAAAGCTTCAGTGGGAGAGCTACAGAGTAGAAAACATTGAAAAAGCTCTGGAAGGAATGTGACTTCCAAACCTACGAACCTTGAAATCTTTGAGAAGATACAGACACTGTGGAAAGTCTTCCTGTTTGATATGCAGTGTAAGGCTGACTTGAGGATTTCTCTAAATTGTGTGTGTTTATATGTGCTGGGAGTAGATGATGGGGCACCTACAGCTCCAGAGTTAATAGTCTTTATGTGAAAGCCAGGGAGTTAAGATGCAGATCCTCTTCTGGTGCTGGAAGATGATGGGGAGAATGCAAGGTCTTGTGCTGCTGGTTACTTTAGATCATTTGAGAAAGACTCATCATCTTTATTTGTGATAGTGTTCCACACCCCTTTCACTGCCAAACAAAACTGGAGGAAGTTTGTAGATAATCTGCAAAGGCCAGGGAATGTAGCATAGTTTGGGGGCTATCTTGCTTAGAATTTTCCTTAGAATGCAATATATTGTCGCAGTGCTAAGGCAGAGCTGGGCTGTGAGCACCTTGTAAAATGGTGTTAGGACATAATGCAGCAAGGAAAAGGTGCCAGTGGTGCAGAAGAAGGACTCTACTCCTGTTCTGGCCTCATGAATGTGAAGATGTTTGGGAGTCATAGCACTTAGGGCCTGCTTCAGTGGAACTAAAATTCCAAAAAGACGTGACCAGAGTCTGTGGATTCAACTGATGAATAGCAAAAAAAAAAAACAGAAAACAATTAAAAAAAAAAAATGAAAAAAATGAAAGTTTTGTTGAGAGACTGTTAAAGGATCAAAATCAGTTTAAGGTATATAGAAGAATACATGTTGGCAAAGTCCTAAAACAGGTCCAATAAAAGACCAAATGAAACAATTAAAAACTGAAAATATATTCTATATGAATTTTTTTCAAAAACGTTTTTCTTTTAAAAGTTAGAATTCACTGATATGGAAAAAAACATTTGAACTGGTAATGAGTATTACTTTGGATAGGTGACAGGAGGAATATTTTCTGTTGGATAGGTGAAGGGAGGAATTATTTTCTGCTTTTTGAGGGATATTTTCATACTATACTGGTTTAACTTTTTTTCAAACGAGACTTTAAAATCCATCTTCTCCTATTCATGTAATAAGACTCAGCAAACTTACAGGGCCACAGGAATTTGGTTTCTGCATGTAGAAAACAGGTGCTTGCATGTAACTCACAGAGTAACCCTGTTGCAGGCAACTCTAAAAGCAGCTGTAGCACTTCTACTTACTGGCTGAATAGACAGTAGCATGAAATTTTTCTTCAGACAGCTAAACATAATGTTATACAATAAAAATACTCTTACTGTTAACATCCTTTTAGTCTTCCATTTTCAAACAAGTTAGTTCCTTTAAATTTTAAGAATTTTCCAATTCTTATTTTAATTTTCTTTTTTTTTTTTTAATGAACCTACAGAGGGTTTTTCATTTTGTTTTGTTGTGTTTTGTTTTGGGTTTTTCAGGGTTTTTTGTTTTGTTTGGTTTGGTTTGGTTTTTTGTTTGTTTGTTTTGTTTTGTTTTGTTTTTTTTTCCTAATGGCTCCACTATTCTCATTTGGAATCTAAATAAAAAGGGGGGTTGCTTCAGAGCTTCAAACCATTTACCGAACTCCATTTCAGCACCTTTTATGCTGGAAGATGTGAACTGTTCTTTCAAATGAACACTGTCCTTTATAAATAGGAAGGAAGAATCATAGAGGTAAATGTAATTTTTAACTCTTCTTCTAGTCTTTCAGCTGCTCTTTTTGGAATTCTTGGGCCAACGGCCAACTGACAACTTTGGTGACTATTACAAGTTGAAATGAAAATGTAGATTATTTAAGTCAGAAACATAATTCCTGAGTTCAGGAAATAGGATTATTTCTGGTATTTCTGCAGCTGGATTTTCCAGTTACTGTTATTTCAGTGTGTTCAGCTACACTTTTGGATCCCTACTGAAAATAGTACAACTAAGATCTGTTTAAGAATGACAGCATGAATTTCTTATGTTTGAACACTAAGGAAGGACAAGGATAAGGCAACAAAGGTCTAAACTAAAGAGCTCTAAACTAAAGCTCTAAATCCAAATTTTGAGTAACAGCATTTTTTTCCACTCTAAGTGCATGGAAAGTTAAATATTAAAAAAAGGTGCACAAGCAATAGAAATCTTTTTATGGGCATTCTCCAAAAACCTGTGAGAAGCATGGATCTGAAGTGGTAGAGTTAATGCTCCTTCAGCACAAGGGGATGGTGTAGGTGACTTCTTTAATTTTGCTCTGTTTATTTTTGTATTCCAATACATGATGTTAAGAGAATGTAACTTGGACCAAGCTCACCTAATTTTTGAAGCTCCATCTAACTTCTGGAGAGGAAGAGCTGGACCAGATGACCTTAGGAGGTTTAATCCAACTGAATGCTTCCATGTTTTTCCCTTGGATTTATGATTATGAATCCAGATATGTAGTGCAACATGGTTTTTCCTACTGTTCGCTTGCAACTGTGGTATCTTATTTGCTATCATTTTCATGTCACAGATAGTCAGATGTTTTCTATGTATACAAATATACGAGCCCATATGAACACAGATCCATGGCACACTCATATATGCATATATTACAATGTGGCTTTATATCTTGATTCATATTGAGAACAAAGAAACATATCTCTGTAAAAATCTTCAGCTGTGTCAAAAGGTTTTTGGATTTCATATTCTGAAAACCAAAAATTTGGTTGTGAGTTTCAGAATTTTATAATGGTAATGCAAGAAAGTACAAAAATTTTCAAGACACTCCAAAATATTAATCTTCAAGTGTTTGGGAGACAGTGAGGCAGATTAAAGGATGGAATGACATTTTTGTAATCATGTCCAGCCTGTAGAAACATATAAACAAAATCTGCTTCTGCCATACTCTGCCACAGCATAGCTAGTGCTCACTTTGTCCTTTTTCCATCTTTGTTTACTGAGCTGCAATCAGTATAGCAGCATTAAACAAGCCCTAAGAAAAACATCAAAGTCTACTTTGACTTTAAGGAAAAAATAAAGGACTCGTCAAAAATCCATGAAGTGTTAAGAAATGCCACCAATCCATGTCCAGCCAACCAGCACTGGCAGTTTCTAGCTTGCAAGGTACATCTGTAACAACTGTTAAAGTCTAAAGGACTGTATCATCAGTTGGCATAAATCAATGTAACCCCACCAAAGTCAAATTTTAATGAGAATAGAAAGGACTAGCCGTTCTCCTGAATACTGAGATATATTGCCAATATCCTGCTTATTTTTCTGCATACTTGTCACACAGAAAAGAAGCCACAGTACAAATTGTAGCATGTCAGATTACTTCCTTCAGTGTGAACCCCAAATGAATAAGTGTTGCAATCTTCCTGACTCGATGCTTATATTCTTTGTATACCCTGCCAGTATTTCATCCTTGTTCAAGAATTTGGAATTTCCTGCAAAAGCATCTGTAGTCACTGCGGAAAAGCCAGTGTAAGTGAGAGATATAAATAATGTGTCCACCAAATAAATGTAAAAAACTTATCATTGTGCTGAATGGAATGAATGCTTACTGTGCTGCTTCACTGCTGCTAATAAACCCTATGGAGTCAATTTACTCTGTCCATTCAGGAGTCTCAAGGCATCAAACCTGCAGCTTCAGTGCTGGTTTCACTGTTAGGCTGAAAAGGTGGCAGCTGCTGCAGTGAGGGAAAAATGTTTTCCATTTCTGAGCAGTTGCAGCAAATACTTCCTTCTGAATTTCTCTGAAAACAAGGGAGAAAACCTTATTTTTCATCAGACAACAAAATAAAAATAATCTTTTTACATTCCTTTGCTTGACTTGTATTCGTGCCTTGTTAGATAATACTTAAATGAAAAAAGATGGCCCTTCCTTTTTTTTGTTGTTGTTTTTTTTTTTTTCCACATTGCACAAGAAATTGGAAAATATATGTTCTATCTGGAACACAGAAAACAAAACTGAGACCTGCAAACAAAACTGGGGTATCAGTGTTCATGACATTTTCAGTTATAATTATTTCATAATTGTATGTTATCTGCAGTATAATTATTCAGTAAATAGAATATGACTCTAATCTCATATCTGAGATGACATCACTATCAGATGCAGCTTGAAGTTTAAAGTAACATATTCATGATTTCGACTACCCCATTGTTGCAGGAGGGTTTTAAGGATGCTGTTACACAAACTATATAAATACTGAAATTTAGGTGGAATCGCTCTCCTTCCTACCTTTATATTGAAAACCTTGTTTAAAAATACTTTTGACTGTATTTCTTTCTCTTTACTTCATTCTAATTAAACTTATAATTAAAGAACTTTTAACATTAAGAATTTATTTAGATGGTATTTTCAACTCTTGTGTAATTTTTTCCTATCAAATATAAGCAGAATGTGGAATAAGACATTAGCTTCCACTACACTGGGGAGGATGAAGCATGATAAAGTCATTTGATGTGATTTGCACTTACAAAACAAATTTTTCTTGTCCAACAATTCAGCATTAAGGAACAGGACAAGAAACAGCAAAAAGTGTCTGCAGACTCCAGCTCATTAATTCAAGGATTACTTAGGTTATTAATGATCTTTTTTGAAGTTTAAACCATTAATACATATTGGCTTTGTTTCAAATTATGGCTTTATAATGTTCCTTACATTGAATTACCAATGAAGGTGAAATCTGCCAAGAAGAAAACACCAGCTTCTATCTACTGCAGGAAATAAGAGCAACAACAACAAAATATGTTAAACCAGCCCCAGAACTGATAGCCATCTTTATTATTTTACCTCACGGCCTCCTTCAGCTTCTTGCCATATGTTAAAAGTTCATTCTCTGATGAGCCTTTGAGCTGTCAGTCTGTCTTCCTAGCTTTTCTCTCATTTTCTCTTCAGTATAAATGGCTACTTGCTGGAAATTGTTTTATATCTTGCCTGAGCATTTGACTGCAGGGCATAGTTAGTTCTCATGTCTTCTGTTAGAAAGACAGTGGTCACAGCAGGCAAGCTAGGCCAATTAAGTGGCCACTACCATTAAGATTAACCTTTTAAAAAGTCTGAACATTATGTATTAGAACATATTTGGTTCTAGCATTACTGGATCAGTACCTCAGGGCAAGAAAAGTGCAATTTAATCGCCAATTTTCCACTTTTTTCCCTCTGTATAAGGGTGAGGCCAAAGTGTGTTTTGAAGGGCACATTCATCAGCTTGTGAGTCAGTCACCCATCTATGTCACATCAACAGGAGAAAGTTAAAAAAGCTCTTGATTTGACTGCCACCAGTGCAGCTTATTAACAGTAATATTCTTCTGAAAAGTCTTACATTGCTTTATATCAACATAAATCTTCTAAACGTTTGTAGCTTTGGAATAAATTTTCCCAATTTTAAATATGTATTTGAAAATCCAACCCTTTTCTCCTTTTATTAATCTTACTAATAGTCCTGCTTTGGGAATAATATGTTCTTTTTTCATTTTCTGCCCTTGTCATGTGACACTTCATTTGGAAGAAAAAGCATGGCAGGGTTAGTATTCCTACGTCTGTATTGCTCTAGATGGTGCTCTGTGCCATATTGTTTAATTCTTGTTATCCTTGCCTGATAATCTGATTTCATGCAGAAGGAAGAAGTTAACTCTCTGGTGAGTTCCCAGTGGTACCTTAGTACTTCCACAGCTGATGAATTTCTGTTCATCCCAATATGACTAGCAAGAAATGTTGATAGGGAAGAATCGCTTGTAGTGTCATTTGCTGCAATGGAGCAAAGAGCAGCAGACTTAGGATGGGTTTCCTCTGGGCTGTGTCTGTGACTGGGTTCCCCAGGTGCACTGGAGGATCAGGAGCTTCCGAAATTATTAACTGTTTTCTGCCCTTCCTTCTTTCCCCTGCCAACAGCACCTTTATCTGCTGGTTTTTTCAGGCCTTATATTACTAAAGTAAGTTATGCTTCTTTAATGAAGCAAGGCTCTAGCCATATTTTTGATTGAGCATTAAAAATTTTTGAGATTCAGATCAGTTTTAACAGTCTTTTGAGCATCTAAGTGTCTTTGCCAGTGATGATATAAATAACCTTTAATTTTGCATATCTCTTTCCCTTGCTAAGCTGTTTTTTTAACTCTGAATCAAGTGATCATGCAGCAAATGTCAAGTTGCGAACTAATATGCTATGAAAATAAAAGAAGTTGAACAAAGGAAAATAACATTCAATGAATTTCTGGGTAAAACCATGGTGTTGGACTACTGCCTCTGACACACGTTTGTTTTTTTTGGTTTTTTTTTTGTGGGGATCAATTACACCTCTCTACTTGTATTTGTTTCAAATGCATTATTATGCAGGTGAACACAGTGCTTGTGTGTCTTCTGTTCTCTGAATCTATTCCACAAACTACTGGTATAGCAAGAACCCTGTATGGGAGAACTCAGCACACTCTGATCTTCAGGTGAGTCCCGATGTGTCAGAAGTATTTCTATCTCCTTATATCTGCTATCCCCACTCAGATCTCTCTCATATCTTAGGACATGATATGGAAAAAAAAAAAAAAACAAAAAACTCCAGATAGCTATTTTTAAGCATTCCTGCTACAGTAAGTAAACCAAATGAAGAAACCATCTTTATACAGCTTACGTAAGTCCTTAAACAATTTTCCATGAAAGATTTGCAACAGCTGTAGGCACATGAAGCATCTTCCATTACCTTTGGGTAAAATAAATTTGCCTGCCACATTTTTTCCTGACACCACACCACATTCGTTGGCACAACAGTGATACCACGGAGAAGGAATCGGTCTTTTGAGTATCACCCAGTTCATAGCAGATTTAGAAGATGTGGTACTAGAATTGTCAATGTGACAATTTTGGTGGAAGCAAAGTACACTGCAGAACTTAGTCAGCTTGTGCTGGTCCTAGCAAAAAGAATAGCTGTGCAAGTCAGTATTGTGAAAGCAGTGGATCTGTATTTACTTTATTTTTGTCTACAGAAGAAAGATATTTAAAAAAGCAATTTATTAGTAAGCGTATCATTCTGATCTGTAGTTACTTCCTTCCCTTCACAGGAACAAGATACTACAAAAAGCCATTTATTAGTAAGAATGTCATTCTGCTTATGTGAGTTTGTAAGGGAAAGAATGTATTGAGACTTGGTCAGGAAGAGTGAAGAAAAGAATTGTGTCAGTGTGAGCTGAGCATTCAGTTGTGCTTGTTACAGGTGCATTTTCTAAGATATAAATCAGGTCAAGGAAGCTTCAGTTGAAACATGTTTGCTGAATGAGCAGATTAACTGCAGTGAAGGTATGTAAAGTGAGAGAAATAAAGAGCAACCCACACTGCTATAAACGTGAACTACAAGCCATGTAAATAGCATAACTCCCACTGAGAATGTGACAAGTCTTTCAGGCACTTACTTCTATTTCTAAGCTTTGCCCAGCCCCAGCTATCAGTGCTACAGATTGTAGCTAGTTCTTGGCAGACATTTTATGAAAATTCACACACATATTTCAGAAGTTAATAAAATGACATTTCATTATTATTCATCAATTGTATGCACCACTAACTGTTTTGAATCCATTGTAATTTGTATCCCATGCACTAAACACTGCAGCAGCAGGGTTTGAAATTAGTGCCATTAGGTGGCTTGCCTTGATATGTGTGTGATAAGAAGCAGCCTTTCATTGAGGGTAAAAGTGTATTATTTAGTAAACGAAGTGCTTTTTTGCTGTTGCTTTTTAAAGCTGTGTCACTGCTGTTAAGCAGCTCAAACTTGTTGGCACCAACTATGTGCAAACTTAGAAAAAACCCTTTCTAATGCAATTTGCTCACTTCAGAAACTGGGATGGGTTTTTTCAGTTTTTATTTTTAAACCTGTTGGCTCCTGTCTCATCTTTTCTATCTAGTTGCTTTTGAGTGTAGTAAATGACCAGGGAAAAAGTTTTCGCATGAAAAAGATAAAGTTTCTTGTCTTTTCTGCGTGGTGCAGAGGTCATGATGGGAGATCAAAGACAGGAAGCAGCTTATCTTTTTGTGAACAGGTACAGGGACTCAGAGCTTTGTTACACTCTACCAGAAGCCATTAGAGACCTGTAATAAGCTAGGAGCACCAGCATGGGGCTTGATTTTAGGCTGGCAATGAGGTGTAGTTTTGTTCAGGGATAGACAGGAAGAATGCACTGGCACCTGTTTGGAATATACATGTGTGTTTTTATACATACATCTGAGACCATGTGGATTTTCCTTCTGACATTTGATTCAACACAGAATAAACATAAAAGTTTGGTTAATCTTTAGTCCCCCCCTCCCCCCCCACTGCCTCAGACCCACACACCTGTCAAATACAGCAAGTCAAAAGATATTTCTCTCTTTTTTTTCTCATGCTGCTTAGCTACTTTGTACCTCATATGAGGTGCCACTGACCTGGCCTCTGGTTCCTAAAATTTTAGGGGTAGCATCATTTTAAACTTAGTTTGCATTAAAAGATTAATATTTTCTTTCACATTTTCTTGAACCCACTCAGGAATGAGATTCTTGTGAGTCATAAAATAATATGACTAATAGTAAATATTTTTTATGATTGATTCCATAGGAATTTATAGTATTTAATAGTGATACTAATTAAAAGTCTATGGCACCCTGTTATTTTCCTCTACAATTCATACCATTGGATTTTTCTCTGAAAAGCAAAATCCTCTGAAAATATTACCCTGCTACAGTGGGCACCTTTTTGGAAATTGTTATGCAAATCCAAATCCTGCAGACTTCAGAGGGAATCTGTGACAAAACTGAGACAGGCACAGATACCTCCACTCAGGCACTTCTTTTGATTAAGGTTCTCTGCTTTAAAACAGAGTTTAATCAAGGATAGAAAAACCAGAGGAGAACTGCTTTCCAGGTGTGCTTTCTTGTGCAGATGGTGTGCTGCCAGAGAGAATCAAAGGAGACTTAATTACAAGAATGATCAGCAGAGTCAGACAGGAGGAGAAATTGTGCGCTCTGATGGAAGTTGTTCATTACAAAACAACGGCACTGCTTGGCATGTAGGGAAGGACGAAGCCACTTCTGATGGATGACAAAGGCTTTTTGAAGTCTGCTGAGACCGAGTAATCCATGCTACAATGTTTGAAGCGTTTAGAGGAGGTGACGATCACTTGGCCTTCCTCTGGACAAGTCCAGACCTGCGGGGGAACCCATGCTGCTCACTTTCCTGGGGAAATGGACAGGTAACAGCCCTTGTCAGTCTGCTTCCTGATAGCCTTTAAAATGTTTCAAGGAGTGGCACCAGTTCAGTGTGATGCCTGTGTCTGTTTTGCAGAGAGAGGCAGAGAGGCAATGATGCTCCTATATGAATGAAGTCTATTGGCTAAGATAGATCTGAGGCCCTGCTGTGATGCCTGCTGCGATGCCTGCTGCTGCCACAAGTATGTGGGCATAGTCTTTGAAATTTTGCAGTCTCAGTAACCTTTTGAAACTGCTTTTTGAGGTAGTTCAACACACCTTACCATGTACCTGTACCAAAAAAAAGTCAAATGTTTAGAGTTTAGGCAAAAGCTAGAGAGGGATGTGGAATCCTTCCTCATCAACAAAGTAATGCATCATTTAACTTTGATATTCACTCCTGGCTTTCTCCAGCAATGATGGTTAAACTATGATTTTTGCAACTGACTGTTTGTGGCTGCACCCACAAAGAATCCCAGTGGGACTCCATTCAGGCACAGCATCTGGCCATAGGGAGCTGCAGGCAGAACAGCCTCATTAGTATGTGCTGAGAGATAAGCCCTGTCTTACTACCTGTCTTGTCTACTCTGGGACATGTAATCAGTGGTCCATAAACAGTAATGCATTTGTCAAGGTACTTTTGATGAAACAAATTGTAAACTATGTTAATTGAAATGAGATCAGAGCTCCTCCTCCATGGCCTTGGGACTGGCAGGATGCTCTGCACTGGCATTGCAGTTGCATGCCTAGTTTGGTGACAAAAACCCCAAATCTTCAATCAGCTCCCCAGCAAACAGTAATGCCAGTTTCTTCTTGGATAGCATTTTATTTCTGGTTTTTTGTTTTTTTTTTCCAGAGCATTCTACAGCCACTACTGAATTAATTTTAGCAACACCACAGAGTGCACAGAGGCCTAATCCTCTGTAATCAAGGGATAGATTGTCAGTGACTTCAATGAGCTTTGGATTTGGCCTAGATGAATATGGCCTAGGAAAGAAAAACAGCTCTTCCAGCAAGCAAGTGGCAGAGTTGGGATTTAGATGCCAGTGAGTCTAAGTAATAACATCCTACTTAACTCCCCAAAAGGGACCCTGATGGCATTCTGAGGCAGTAGGTTGAAGAAAAGGGATTAAAATGTTCCAATAAATCTCAGAGAAAAATGGCAAGCAAGAGGAGAAAGGTAGTAGAGAAAAAGTCTATCTGTAGAGTGAAAGAGGCTAGAGGATGAGCTTATCTCGTCTCATCATCAGTTTAGTCTTCTGTCCCTTCCCGTCCCTCTCTCTGGACTGGATTTACTTCAATAAGTTTTGTTATTCTAGACTTCCCAGTACAGGTTCTGTATCTGCCACAGCTCCTTAGTCTGCCTGCCTGTTGGCAATTGGCAAGACATACAGCTTATGGCAATACTGAGCTGCTAAGAGAAGTGAGCTAGCAGGACACCTAAAAATACAGGGAGGTCACAGCGTTTTACAAACACTACTTAATTAAGTCTTGCAATACCTTCATTAAAAAGGCAAGACTTATTAGCCATCCTTTCTGGGAAAAGAGAACGACTAAAGCCATCTTTCTCTAAAGTGTTAATATCTTTTTATTATATGTATAACTAGTATATAGTTATGGAATGATAGGTGGGCTGAATTTCATGCATCTGCCTGCAAACCCTTGTATGAACAACACGAAATCATGGCATGCAGAATTAAAATCCTCTTCTGAAACCACTTGAAATGCATGCCCTTGGAAGAATCAGTAAGTCAGAAAAAAAGTCAGGAATGTGAATACTTCAGCCTACTTTCACCAAGAAAGGTGACAATGAGTGAAATTAAACCCAGTGGGGTAAAACTCTGTATTGATAATCAGGCAAGTAAGTTGGAAGGCATCAAGTGAAATTAGGAAGGTCTCAAAACACCATTGCTTTAGTCTAGTCTCACTTTGGATATTTAGGAAACCAGACATATAATCTCAATCTCAGCAGGAGATCTAAATGCTTACAGTTTTTTTCTTTCTGCTACTGTCTGGCTTTTTATTTGCCCAAAGACACAATAACTATTTTAGGGAACTTCACACTGTGACACGGCCTGTGTTATGTAAATGAAATGAAGACACTGAAGACCGAATTAACAGATGATTGTGAGGCAGGACAGTTTTGGAAAAAATGGTGGGGTGATTTTTAGCATCATCTAAAACTTGCTTTGCAATGTTGACACAAGCACAGACTTGTTTCCCTGTTTATCTGTCTAAATGCACACCTGCTGGACCATTCAGTTTATCTCCTAACACTTGCCTTTTTGCCCCAGTAAGTTTCTTCACTCACTCCTGTAAAGATCTCCTGTAAAAGGTAAAAGGACAGATCTAAAGTTACGTGTTAGGGATAAAGTGTACATTTCAGGCAAGAATCTTTCTGTGTGGAGACACAGTCATAGACAGCATTTTTAAGAATGGTATCCTGGCAGCCAGCATATGGTATACTCTAGATATTACATCAGAAACAACCCAGTATGCACAAGACCTCTGCAGAGAAGACCACTACCTGCAGCAAACACTCAGAGGCCAATTTATTTCAGAGAAATGGGAAGTGTAATGAAAGAGAACAGAAGGTGAGGATACCCTTTCCATAGTGAGGGAAAGGTCCATCTGCTGAGGCCGTGGTTAGTGTGGATCTTATGGGGAAGGAATGGCAGCCTATGTGGACATCTCATAGAACTGGAGAAGAAGCCAGTGCTTAGGGCAGTAGGTAAAAGAAAAGTCCTTAGGCTAAACTGCAGGAGCTCAGATTTCTGTGGGCCACAAACATCTCATGTGTCATTGGCCATGTCCTTGCACAAGTTGTTATTGGACAAGGTGCTCTGTGTCTGTCAGTTATTCATCTTTTTTAAATATATGTCAAAATTCTGTACTCCAGTGACTACAAAATAATCTTGTCATTTCAGATGGCACTGCTTTGCTTTACATCGTAATTCTGTGTTTAGGGAAGATGGTGAGAATCATGTCTTTTAAATCCTTACTTTCCCATTTGAATAACAAGCTAATTTTCCAGCTGCACTATGAAACATTTCTTTAGATTTTTAAAGTTTCCCAAGCCTGCAGTGGTGTGGTGGAATCTAATAATTCTACTTATGATGAAGGGCCACAGTTGTGCCCAGAAGTAACTGCAAACCGGCTCTAAGGGATGCAAAGCCTTCCAAATCTCAGATTTGCTCTTCTCAGGGAGGGAAGATAATTAAAGTTAGAACACAAACTCTATTCCTGGAATTCACAGTTTACTTAGGAAGGTGTACCATAACTATGAAGCAGGAAATACTTCAGTGAAACAATGCACCAAGGAGACCTGCACTGCGAAGGAAGATCAGTGTCATACATGTGATTCTGAATACAAATAAGGAGCAGCACAATTATAAGCTAATTGTGAAAGTCAGAATTAATGAATGAATTTGCTGCAAGTAGCAAAGTAACACATTGCATAATTAATTTTAGTACCTTTGTACTCTTACTGTGTGAATGTTTGATTTTTGGACATTGGCCTGGAGACGAATCCTCTGTATCAACCCGTTAGATTTCAGCTTTTAAAGTTCAGATGCTTCCTGCATAAACTGAGCATATAACTCCTTTATGTTGAGCATTTTTTAATCCTTGCATAGGTAAAGGAAATGAGCTGACTTTGCTCACACTTACCAAAAATAAAATAAATTTGAAAATATTTGCCTCTGGGTGTAGAAAATCTGAGTAAAAGCACAGAACTTTCTATCTAGGTATGTATATGTGTGAAAATACAGAATTTTGGTAAGAATGTTAATATACTGCTACAGCCCAATTGTGAAATTGAAATATAAACTTCTGTATCAGTATGATGGAATACCCTCAAACTGTAACCCATTTGCTATTAACCAGGTTTATGATTGGCAAACAACTAACAAACCTCAAGTCTCTACCCAGAAATACTGAACATCTTCCTTAGATATTTGCCTTATTTGTCCAGTCACTATTTTTGAATCTTCACAAGAAGCACGGAAATAATTATTAATGAGAGGAGTTTGGTAACATATCTCAGAAATGTATCACTAGGAACTGTGTTAAAGCATTCTCTTGACAGTGACTTTGGTGACAGTCTGAAAACTTGGCTCTTGGCCTACTGGTGTTATCCAGCTTGTGCAGGTTTATTTTTGCACTGCTTTCCCTTTTCCTGTTTTGCTAGCTGTGAGAATGAGCTGTGGTGGTGGGCAGGCCTGTGTGCCATCTCTTGCAAATGCTTTTTAGTCCAGTTCAGAGGCTCCGTTGTTTTACCTAGACAGAGTGATTTGAACTTTAACAGGTTTGTACATTCTACCTTGCTCCTCATTTTTTCCTGCTGCTGTCAACCACAGCTTCAAAAAACCCCTTTGTGTGTGCTGTCTTGTATAGAAAAGTACAGAGGCAGAATAGTAACCTACATTTTCTATATCCTTTCCAAACTTAACATCTTACCTAAAAGTAGGCTTGCTTTTCAATCCTCTTCAACCTTCTTACAACCTGTTTCTTTCAGATCACTGCTATTCCAAGTGTTCCTGGTTGTCGTGACTTAATATCAGCTGGCAACTGAGTACCAGGCAGTCACTCACTCATTGCCCACCTCTGTGAGATGTGGAGGAGAATTGGATTAAAAAAACCCCAAACCTGTGGGTTAGATAAGAATAATTTAACAACTGAAATAAAGTAAAATATAATAATAAAAATAAGTATAATAAAAAGGAAGGCAACTAAAAGAGAGAGTGAAATAAAGCCCAAGAAAGACAATTGATGCAAAATGCAACTCCTCACCACTTGTTGACAGATGCCCAGTCTGTTCCTCAACAGCAATCAGTCTCTCACAGCCGTCTGCCCTCAGTTAATATACTGGCATGATGCTTTCTGGTATGGAATACCCCTTGGGCCAATTTGGGTCATTTGTACAGGCAGTGCTCCCTCCCAGCTTCTTGTGCACCCGCTTTTGGCACTGCATAGGAAACTGAGAAGTCCTTGACCTAGGTTAAGCACTAATTAGCAACAACAAAATCCAAAAAATACAGCACTGTACCAGTTACTAGAAAGAAAATGAACTCTATCCCAGCTGAAGCTAGGACGTGGGTGTAGACTGCACGAACGTATAACTGGAGGTACTGCTTTTTAACAGTGGAGATGGAGATGTCTTTTTCTCTAGAAGCCCTATGCTTTGGAGATTCTGGAGAACTGTGTGAAGTAAATACAGCACTAATTTTTCTTTTCATTTGTCTGAACAATGGGTTTATTATCTTTTAGTGATTCAATGAGAAGTTTACAAAGGGTTGGATCGGAACATGCAGAAAATGGATGTCTGACAGTCCGCGTCTAAAAGAAAGATAAATAAAGAAGTGTCTTCATGAAATGGATGCTAATTATACTCATGTGTTTCCTAGAAATACTGATACTTCTCTATCTCAGAATATTCTTAAGAATCCCAGGCATTACACAAAATACCCAAGACTTTATGGTGATTATAATGAAATTAGGTACTATTCATAAACAGAGGTGATGTGAATGTTGGTGCATTCATATTTAACAGTCAGTACAGACAGCTGTGCACTTAATTTAGGCTAAAGAAATGCACCATCTATATGAAGTCATAACTTAAAGCTTTAGTGGTTAGTCAAAAATTTATTCTTAATCTAAATACAATTGTATTAGCACACACAATCTGAATTATCCCATTTCTGTGGTCACTAATGTAGCAATACAGGTAAGACTTCCCAATAACTGTCTCTTTCTCTGGTGTTGTTCTGTTGTTCTTCCCATGCTCCTTAAGAAAAAGAAAAGAAAATTTCATGATGAGCAATCACTATTTAAAAGCTCTTCACCAGGAGAACTAGCTTAATTGCTCAGGGTTCTTCCTCCTCTTTGCCAGGAGGGGAATGATATTAATGGTGATGATTTCTTTCTGCTCACTCTGGAGTCTGTTTGTATCTATTTTTATACATATTCCGATATGCAGTACTCCTTATTCTGCAATTCCACATTACATCCATACTATTAATAATGATTAATTAATCATTAACATCATCATCATCATATTAGCAACAGTAATAACAATAAGAATAATTAATAGCTCATTTTAAAAAACCAGCAGTGTTCTAGAAGAAACACATGCATACAGAACTGTAGATACATCTTGTTCTAGTAACCTGCTTTTACCAAATCTCCAAGTTACAACATTATCATTGGTGCATTATGAAAATTTCTACAACATGCCACATTAATGCCTTGGTTTGGCAATGTACCTTTACATAATAAGGTGATGGTTTCTGAAGAAATATGAAAATTGAAGAAATTTAAGAAGCCAGTATACTATTCTAGTTTTTATTTGATTAACTTAATTTACTTGCTACTTTCAGGCTTGGGGTTTTGGTTTTTTGGGGGTTGGGCTTTTTTTTGTCTGTTTTATTCTCAGTCTTTTTAGTTTCTTTGGGTTTTCTTCAAGTTGCTTTTTCAGGGTTTTCTTTGTAACTAGGAAGATTAATTATTATGGAAATAATTATGAAATAATTATGGAAACACTCAGATACATAACACCTTGCTTTCAATAGGATTTAGGCACTTCATGAGAAATTAAAGGGAAAACTACAACTCTTTGCCCATACAAGCCATAACTTTAAATAGAGTAGCAAATAACCTGAGACTGAATTTTCAGTTGGTAACACTGAATATGTAGCTTGTACTAAGTTCAGATTTTAAAGTATATATCCTCTTCTTGCACCTAAAAATATAGCTTGAGTGCATTAAGAATACTTTGGTCATTTGTCTGAGAATCTAGAGGTTTTGCAGGAGCAGTAACAGTAGCAAACAGCTCCTCTTTAAATTGCCATGTATTATTCACACCTTGCCTTAGGAAAGAATGGTGGTTTCTCAACAAATTAAAATGACAGATTTTTGCCCTGAAGTGCTTAAAATCAAAATTTATGGGTCTGACTAGGCTATTTGGTGTCCGAAAATCCAGGACAAATGGCCTCTTCACATGGCTCATCAGTTCTATGGGACATGCTTTCTGGATACATGGGAGTTTTTGAGCATGAACTGTACACAGGGCCTCTGCAACAAATCTAGTGCTTTTTCAATGGGAACTCGGGAACTTTGTGTTGTCATGCTTTAAAACAAAAGTTGTCTGGTGAAATATAGTCAGAAGAATAGGAAGGAAGTCTGAAAGAGGCATGGTAATATTGATACACTGCTGAGTAAATGTATTTTAGCAGATTGTTTGGAACATAGGTTCGATAAATAAGCGTTCAAGGAGTGTTTAATATGCATCACATTACCTGTGTAAACACTACAGGTTGGGGGATGAACAGAGAGAGACCAGCCCTGCCAAGAAGGACTTGGTTGTGCTGGTGGGTGAGAGGCTGGACATGATCCAGCAGTGAGCACTCACAGCCCAGAAAGCCAAACTTGTCCTGGGCTGCATCCACAGCAGCGGGGGCAGCAGGGCAGGGAGGGGATTCTGCCCCTCTGCTCTGCTCTGCTGAGACCCCACCTGCAGTGTTGCACCCAGCTCTGGGGTCCCCAGCACAGGAAGGACATTGATTTGTCATACTGAGTCCAGAGCAGGCTGCCAAGTTGGTCAGAGGGATAGAGCACGTCTCCTATGAAGAAAGGTGGAGAGAATTGGGATTGTTCAGCCTGGAAAAGAGAAGGCTTCAGAGTGATCTAATTGTGGCCTTCCAGTACCTGAAGGGAGCCTATGAGAAAGATGGAGAGAGACTATTTACAGGTACGTGTAGTGACAGGACAAGGGGGACTGGTTTTAGACTGAGAGTAACTTTAGAATAGATATTAGGAAAAAATTCTTTACTGTGAGGGTGGGGAGGCACTAAAACAGGTTGTGCAGGGAAGTTTTGGATGCCCTGTCCCAGGAAGTGTTCAATATCAGGTTGGATGGAGCTCTGAGCAACCTGGGCTAGTGGAAGGTGTTTCTGCCCATGGCAGGGGACTCGGAAATATCTCTTTAAAGTCCCTTCTAACCCAGGCCACTCTCTGATCCTACAATTTCTCCTAGTAAAGGTAAGAAAAAAAAATTGCTACCATTCTATTGCTTCTGTTTTCTTTCCAGTTCTGGAGATTAAATGTGACACAGTTTTAGACACTGCTCTGAGGGATGCACTTGCTGGTCTAGTTGTGCTCTACAGTGCATGCAGGAAGCTCCATGTGAGCTCAGACTGCAGCCAGCTTCCCCATCTCTGGAGCAAGTACTTTGCCAAGGGACAGCATCCTCATACCAGATATTTATAAATAAAAAATGTATCTTGGCCACTAAGACCACCCTGTTTAAAAGGTTTATTTAACTTTTCTTGCTTTTCTGTTCACTGGCTTGCTGTCAAGCCCTCTGACTTGAAAATACATTCATTATAAATTACCATATATTATTCATTCAATGCCTTAGGAAAGAATGGTGCTATCTAGACAAATTAAACTGACTTATTTGTGCCCCAAGATGCTTACAATTTTTTATAAGGCATAAAAGTATGAGGGATTGCATCAAAGGAGGGGACCTAGGCAATGGGAGATGAACCTACAGAAATTAGTGTCTTTCTCATGGATGGCTGAGTGATTTTCAATAAAAAAGTCTGGAAAGAAAATTCGAGTCCTCTGTAAACTCTCACACACTGAATCATGGGAATTGATGCTGTTTTACTCTGGTAATTAGCAATTTTTAATTTTTTTTGTATTCATTGCATCAGTAAAATAAACGCAGTTTTAAAACATATTCTAGTTGTAGAGATGAATTTGTCTCTTGAATTCCAGCACTCTCAAAAATTACCTCAACTGGTGCAGAAGGCAGTGAATGAAAGCCTCGACAGAGGTCATCAGCAGGGAAGCAGTACTAGGAGGAATTGTGCCCAGAGTTTGGAGTTTAGAGAAGAACAAGAACTGCCCTCAGCTCCACATTTCCACAGGAAGGTTGCTGTCTAAGAGGGCTTCAGAAAGAGAGGCCTTATCCCAGTACTTTTGTTTCAGATATGTTACTGACTTTTCCAACCTGACACTCTCTCTTAAATAGCTCTTAGATGTTCAAAAAGACATTGATTAACTCACTTGTTGCTGATGGAACTGCTAAAATGAGGACATTGCTTGATGTAGCACAAAGTCTTTTTGTGAAATGGTTACTATTATATGAAATGTTTCTCTTGTACAAAATGCTTTCCTTAGCAAGTGACACATCATCTCTGGAGCTCTCTGATGCCCACTGAAGTTTATATCTAATGCCAGTCACTGTTACTAAAATGCTAAGACTAGCTGTCAAAAACCTTGAAACTACAGCCTCTATGTCAAAATATCTTGAGGCTTCCATCCTCTATTGTAATGCCAGCTAAGGAGGAAATTCACTAAATGGATTCATTTCCCAGTCCCAACGCAGAGTAATTGAAGAGGTCTGCACTATTAAGTTTAAATACAGGCACTTTGATATTCCAGCATCCTGTAGTATCAGACTGGGAACAGCATATACGGAACATTTATTTGAGAAGCACTTGAACAGTCACAGACATGCAAGAGCTTATATCTGTATTGTTTTGCGTTAAGTTTTCTGAATTCAGAAAGGATATATGCAGACTTTCATACTCTATATTAGACATATGTCACCCTGTGTTCCACACTGACATGTCCTTAGGTTACTATCTGGTGATGTTCTGAATTTGCTGTGTCCTACCAATCTCTAAGTCTTTTGTAACCTCAAAGTAGAACCTGTCAAACCCAGGAGAGATGTGGCAGGGAGAGACTGAATAACAGTAGTGAATGTCAAGAATAGTTTAGGATGTTTGTGTGCCTACATATGTCATATTATAGTACTAAGTTATGCATGCAGGCTCAGAATATTGCAATACAGCTACTATAAAACATTATCCAGATGCAATTTTATGTAATATCATGAAAACATCAAGTTATGGTTATTCTAAAATATTTTAGTACTTTTGCATTTTAGGTAAGACTTTCTCCAGTGATCTGCACTCTTCAAATTTAGTAAATTTGACCAGTATATAGACAGATACCATAAAAGAGATTTGTATATCAGCTCTAGATAAAGTGAATATTTATTCAGAAGTATGTGGTGATTCTTGAACTCTAATCTTGAACAAAGGCCAATGTTCACAAGCAGAAATCCTGAAATGTATTATTAATATTGTCCTGAGCATCTGTGGCATGAGGAAAACATCCATTCTTTTTGCCAAAAAAGACAGCAAATCAAAAACAATATTTATAGATGTTTGAATTTTTTTCTCATAGTTCTACAAGTAGTGAAATGCTTTGAAAGCACTGATTGTTCCTAAGAGAAGATGCTTACCATCTTTACTGTGTGATTTCCTGTTAAGAAGTAAAACAAAAGTTCCCTGGTGCAATGGACGTAATAGGAGAGGCTTGGACTAGATTTCAGCTGCATACAGATGAAACAAAGATTGATAATTTATCCATGTAACTAAACTGCAAGCTTTTTGTGGACATGTTGTGTTGGGCTGCTGAACTCTGATAGAATTTTTTTTTTTTACTATAAAAGGTATGACCCACAATTTAGCACTTGATTTGGTTCTGGAGTTCACAAAATTTCAGCTTGAGAACTCAAGTAAGAGTATTAGGTTCAGGCAGAAAAAGATGCCAGTCTCTGATGAAGAAGGAGAGAAGTTTCTCTAGGCCTACAGGGACCTGAAAAATTCAAAACCCCAGAGGAATCTGGTTCCTTGAGAAGTTCTCTCCTGGACTTAGAGGAAAGTATGCATGTGAAGGAAGTGGATGAAAAAGAAATGTTGCTTCTTTTCTCTACAGCTTTTCTCCCATCACTGATAATTGCTCCAAGCCATGAGGACACACAACTGGTCCTACAAAGACTTTGTCACTTCCTTTCATTACGCCAATGATGGTTGGTGTAATGAAAGTAAGTGGCTAATATAAGAGCAGGTATATACTTCTATATAACCTCTGTGTATTATCTAAAAGATTATAGTCCAAAAGAGTGATATTAAACAGAAATTGTGAAAATTTATGAAGAAAATTAATGAAGAAAGAGAAAGACACTGAAGAAATAGCTTTTCTAAATGAAATAGCCATAGTCAAGGTTGAAAGTATGTATCAGGTATAAAGGGATCCAGAGCAACAGCAGGCAAAGAAAGAAGCTCTTCAAGAAGAAACAAACATGTATCCTATTCTTAAAATAAATGACAAAATTATCAGTAGGGAGACAGAGAAGACTTAAGTGTTCAATAAATCTAAGTGTTTGTAACAAAACAAGTACAATATAGCAGACTTGTTTTCTAGCTCTTTAGTTGAAAAGGAATATTTTAAAGATGTCTGCACTCCTAAGGATGTTTGAGGACTGACAGTATCAATATTTATTAAATATAGGAATCCTTGTAAGACTTTGAATATCTGAGATTGTTGATACTGTATGAACGCAAAATTAATGTGTCACCATGTGCAGAAAAATAATGAAAAAGATTAAGTAAGATTCGGTTCAAAAGTATTTAAAACTAAGAACATGATTAGTGGTAGTTAACATTGTGGTTTTAGATAACTGGTCTTATAAAATAAAATTATTTATGTGATCACATTTTAACTGTGTTTGAAGCTGGTAATGGTAATATCCTGATAATGTGGAAAAGTGTCTACCTTCTTTTATCTAACTAAAGAACCTGATGCAATACAAGCTGTCAATAAGATAGAGGTTTAAACTATATGACTGACAAGTCTTCAAAAAACAAGTTTCAGTGTGAAATATCTCTTTGGAAGCAGTGTGCTGCTTTATTAGTGCTAATTGTAAAGGGAATAGTGAGAAGAGAAATAATGGTAAGACCAGGTCATTCAGTGACCGGTAAACTGGGTACATTGTTATTCTAGTGAACCAAAAAAGTGCAGAAGTTTGTTTTTAAAATTACATCTTGAAGGACAAGGAAGTTAAGTGAGTCTTGGGAAGTGGCGATCTTGGAGCAGAATGTGATCTCCTATTCCCCAAGGGCACTGCTGCAGTAAAGAGCTCTGATACGGTTCCAAGATGCATAAGCAGCTGGCTAAGAGACAGCTTACATGCGCTGAAGAAGCTAAGACTGGATGCTTCTAGACACCTTTAAAAATTAGCAAGTACTTAAAAAGAGCCACAAAATTGATTTGAAAACTGGAAAAGTCCCCATCATATGAACTTTAGAGCTTTCACTTATTAACTTATCACAGGAAAGATGCTGCAGCGGATAATGCTCTTCCAAGGGAGAAAATATGACATTCAGCAAGGAGATGTGTAACGAGAACCCGTGGCTCATAGTGCCGGGCAGATGCTAAGAAGTAAAGCACAGAGCATTAATCATGGGAGGAAACTGCCAAGCCGATTCTCCATCTGTAGGTGTATTCTGGTTTTGGCTGGGATAGGGTTCATTTCCTTCAGAGTAGCTAGTACAGGGCTGTGTTCTGGATGGAAACAGTGTTGATAACCCAGGGATGTTTTTGTTACTGCTGAGCAGTGATTGCACAGAGCCAAAGTCTTTTCTGCTCCTCACTCCATCCCACCAAGGAGTCTGGGGTGCACAAGGAGTTGGAAAGGGACACAATCAGGACACCTGACCCCTGCAGACCTAGGGGATATTCCATACCATATGGGTCGTGCTTAGCACCTAAATTGTAGGGAAGAAGAAGGAAGGGGAGGACATTGGTAGTGATGGTATCTGCCTTCCCAGCTAATGGCTACACATAAATGTGCCCTTGTCTCCTGGAGAGGGTTGAACACCTGCCTGCTCACAGGAAGGGGTGAAAGAGTTTATTGTTTTGCTTTGCTTGTGCATATGTCTTTTGCTTTACCTATTAAACTGTCTGTATCTCAACCCATGAGTTTTCCCACTTTTGCTCTGGGGATTCTCTTCCCCATCCTGCTGAAGGGGAGTAAATGAGTGCCTGTGTGGGGCTGAGCTGCCCTCTGGGGTTAAACCATGGCAAGATGTCATTCAATTCAGACTGAGTGTACTTTTTTTAGAAGATACCTTTTAGACAGAAGTTAGATTTTAGCCAAAAGCAAATTATCACAATCAATGTAAGAATAAATTCTGTATATCCAATGACCTTTGATATTCTGCAGTTGACTAGATGATCTTATTTTCCTCTTGACTTTAAATTTTATATCTGAATTTGAAAAAGAAATGTAGAGAATGAAGGATGGTCCAGGACTAGGCATTTGGTCTTTAAGTGCTGTAGTGTCTATGGGAGTTTCCTAAAGAAGATAAAATACAGGCAGAAAGTCTTCACATGAGACAGTATCTAGAGTTCTTGCTAGCATTTCAGCAATGTGGGTTTAATTTATGCATTCTTCAGTCAAGCAAATTATTGATTTCTGACTGTAACAGTTTTGAAAATCAATCTGATTTCTGGAACATCAAATCTTTTGAAGGTCACTCTGAAGTTGTAAATATTAACTTGGACTGATTCCAAACTAAAACTGATATTTTTTCCTTGAGATGATATTTCTATTTCTCATTATTAAACCCATAAAGCACTCACTTTTTACAGAATTTACTTTCATTTGAGCTGTCTGACTTAAAAAAAAGAAAAAAGGAAAAGCAAAAATAATTTTCAAGGCCTGCTAAATCTTTTTACATAAGTTGTGTTGTCCAGGCTATCTAGCTTATGGGAGTATGGGAAAAAAGTGTAGCATGTGTTGAATAAAATGCTTTGCTGAAAGATTTTTCAGCTTTCAATAACCTTCAGACATGATTAAATAGAATGCATAAAATATGTATAATTTTCAAGCATAAAGACCAGTTGGGTTTATTTTAGGTGAGCTAGAAAGCCATATTGAAAGAATTTTTCTGGACTTGTATACATTAAAGGGTGACTTCAGGTGGCCATGGGTGAAATGATAAAGAGATGATTGCCCTCAAACGGACAGAGATTACTGTGCCCATAAGAGAGGCAAAAATGGCAAACATACACCACTTTCTAAGCCATTCCAAATTATAGGGGTGCATATCAGCTTTAACTGCAGGGAACAAAGGGTCTAATAGAGCGAATAGAGCAGGGAAGAGCAGGTCTCTTAAATTTACTGAACATGGATTGCACAGTTATCTGGACTCTAAGAGCCAAGATGAGCTTATGCTTATATTGCTCATGTCACTCCGAGTAGTTTGGGGGATTGGCACTATATTTAATTATTTCTGTTTCATATAAAAGGGACTAGGGTACAAATTTGGATGCAAAGTCTGTAATCATTGCGTGAAAGGATTCAGTGCCTAAGTAATTTTTGCAAAACTTTGAATATTGTCAACTAGATATGCTAGCTGTTGGTCAAAGTTGGAACCACTATAATATTTCACTTACTGGGTATATATATATATATGAGAAGATACTGCTTAAAATGAATTGTGTTTTGAAGAAGTACACTTTCAACCTAAAACATTACCTATCACTTTTTTATATCCCAGTAAAGGTTTAGGAACAGAGATTTATTAAGGCTCAATATCATTACTATGACACCACTTTACATGCCATCCTCCAAAGCATTTGTTAGTGTGTTTGACATCTGAACAACACACTTTTGAACATTCATTTTCCTAATGACTTTGTAAAAGTGACCTATGCACTAGAAAAGATTCCTTCACTTATTCTTCATCAATTTCTAGGCACCAGTATACCCCTTTAACGCGAGTAATACTTTACGTTTTGGGTTTTTTCAAAACTGATTTTTACTAAGATGGCAGCAGTATCAAGATAAATAACAGCAACAGTATAATGATGTATTGCTGCAAATACATGAAAACAAATGACAGTTAGAAAACAAATGAATAAAATTCTGGACTACAAAATGTTCATTTACTCTATAATTTCCTATGTGTCTTCCTATGTATGGGTACAAATTAGTGAAGTCCTCTTGTATTCATAAATAAACCCAAGAAAACATGTTTTTTTCATTCTACCTGCCAAGATGCCTCAGGGTTTTGCATTAGAAGAACCCATAGAAGGGTCAAGGCTCTACTGCATATAGACTTTACACAAAAATACATTTTCTCCTCTGTTCTCTTCACCTTTCCTCTTTTTTTATAGTATTTCATAAGGGAACAAAAGTTAGATCAACATTTGATAAACAGTACAAAATTTATGCACAGGAAAGCATATCTACAATGTTGTTAACTGGAGTGGCCAAAGCTGTATTTCTATAACACAAAGTGCCACAACTCTAAAAAAAAAAGCAGTTAATATGGCTAATGACATTTGACTTTTTTTTTGTTACATTGTCATCTAGCTCTACTGTTTGAAAATGGGACAGTGATGCTTTCACTTTCTGTCAGTTCTCAGATTGTGAAATCAAGATAATCTGTATGGATAAGCCTTTTACTGTAAATGAGGGGAAATCTGGCTTCATTCTCTTCCAGTTGCAGTCTTTCTTTTTTTCCTACAAACTGAAGCGTCTTTATATATCCTTTCCATGGTCTCATTTTGTGGGAGTTGTTACTCCTCACATCTGCTTAGGGTGGTTTTTCGCTTTTCTAAAGTCCTGTCCCAGAGCCAGAAAAGACGAGAGAGGCCTGCAGGTTCCGTCTCAAGGTTGTTTATTATTTCTTATCTCTCAGCTAGCCCTCAGCTTCAGCTGTGGTCTGAGTGCCAGCCAAAACCCTGCAGGAACTGCCCTGATCAGGTGGTTCTGCTCCTTTTGTACCTGTATCACAATCCAACCACTGTCCAAAACATTTCATTATTTACTGTAATATACCGATAAATTTTTACTAATCCTAGACATGTAATTTCTACTTTTACCAATCTGAATGTGCTACTGTCACCAAGAAACATGGAGGAGAGAGGAGGAGAAGGAAAAAGAGTGACCACACTCCAAATCCTCCATTTTAACTCCTCAGTCCTCATTTTAAAAATCTAAATTCTACATTTTTACCCTGTGATAAATTAAGCTACCAATATATTTCAAACAGCGGTGTTTTGTAGTTCCTCTTGTAATGTTGGTAGTCTTTCCCATGGGCTAAAATCAAAAGCTGTATTATTGTGGGCTTTCTGCCAGGGTTTGAGTCCCCCTTGCTGAGGTCTCTGACTCCCCAGGGCAGCTGGAGGCATGTCCTGGACTCCAACATCATTTGACTCTTTGATCACAATATCAGAAGGATACTGAACACTGTGTCTGATAACTGTACCAGTGGGGTAGGACTTTCAGTGATGCCTTAGGTTTTAACTTCTATATTTTTCAAATCCTGTACTGCCTAGTGTCTAACTCTAAAGTTTCTTGTAGCTCGTTAGCTGCTCTCTTAGGCCAGACAGACACAACAAAGCCTCTCTGAGCTTGCTGTTCAAGGACACTCGGGCTGTCCTAGGCCCAAAAGGTGTAAACTGGGACCATGAAAGAGGTGGAGAAATTGAAGAGAGCTAAAGTTTTAATTGGTGAAGTGAGGCTGATATGCAAATGGACCAAACCTATAACAGTGTCAAGAACTCGTGACCTGTGGTCCATCTCGGGGTCCATTTTATGGAAGCAGCCTCTGGCTCCCCAGGGTGTACCTTGAAGGCCTTCAAATAAATCCCTACCTTTATTCCCTTGCTCTTGTCTAGTCTCTGTTTCTAGGTGGCTGGGAGAAGGCATCATCAGACTGCCTAATTTTGACTCTTCTCAAGGGCCTAGTGCCCAGGTGTCTTGACTAGATGGCAGTGAGGGCTTGGCAGTGCACCCAGGGAATGCACAGGGAACACCCAGGGAATGCACAGGGAACACCCAGGGAACACCCAGGGAACACCCAGGGAACACCCAGGGCCTTCTGCAGCTCAGTGCTGACCTCTGAATGGGCTGGCAGAGTACCAGCAGTGATGCTCCCAGGCTGTTGACTCTGAAAAAGGGCAAACAGGAACAGCAGCTGACTGAGAAAGGACCTCATATCAATTCTTGCACCAGGCCCCACCACTAGTGTGCTGGTACTTTGTTGCCACTTTAAATAAGTCTGAGAGATTTTATTTTTTATAAAGGCAAATGTTTCTTATCGTAAGATAATTATTTTTCTAAAAATAAGGTCAGCAAAACCAAGGTAAAATAAGAATAATTAGCCAAAACAGGCTAAAGCTCTCCATGTCTATGCTTAGCTAAGCTTGTGTGATAGCAGGAGTTAGGAGGGAGTTTTAAATTATGTTAATAAATATGCTTTGAATATACATAAAGTTTTTGGAGTGGCTTTCTAAATTAAGTCAAAGGATGTCTTTCCATTGACTCTTTTTGGTTTTTGAGCAGGCTGTAAAGACTTGTCACTCCATTTTCAATTAAACAGTTTGAATTCCCTGACTCAGCAGTAGCAGGGAAAGATGAGTAGGAAAACTGCTGAAAAAAATGATCATTTTAAATCATGCAGCCAGATACTGAAAAAAAAAATCTATTAAATTTTAAACTGCAAATCTATCTATATACCCTTGGTTAGTGTGAGGCATCTACCAGCATAAAACAGTACTCTGGAAAGATTTAGATTCACTGTCCTTTATTTGCAGATTACAGTTGGATTGCCTGGGGATCTTCAGAGAACTAAGCAACACAGGAAAAATAAATTTATAAAATTAGCATATTCTGAAAACTCCCACATTTGGGGTTCTAAAATGCATGGACAACATCATAGAACACAAAAGCCAACATTTGCATTCAGCTTCTTATGTAAGAAGCAAGACAAAGAGTGACTGAAACATTGTAGAAGATGAAAACATTTTTGATTTTACGCTAACAAAGAGCAAACTGGGTTTGAGAAAAGTCTCAGTATCACTTCTATTGTTTTAAATAAAATTAATTAAGATTTGGATGGCTTTATCACATAAGACAGGTATTTGTCAGGGTTTTTGCAGCATATAATACTTTGACAGGGGATGTTCATAGTCAGCTGCAACGTGGGGTAACTGAGGAGAGTAAATGAACACCTTTTATGGAGTTTCAGAAGGTATAGCTGATAAAAATAACCCCATCACATATTCAGGAATCTCTGAGATATAATTTTCTTGTTGTAGTACAATCTCTATTTTAATTACCTGACTTGCCTGCGACATTCATGCAAACAATGGAAATTACTCTCAAATTACTTCTGAGAGACCATATCACGACTTAAACATTGTTGTAAAGTTAATTAAGCTGTAACTAGTAGGAACCTTCTAAAATGTCAACAAAGGCTTTGAAACATCCTCTTTTCCCCTTTCAGTGGCTGTTGAAAAAAATTGTTAGAGATGAAGAAATTTGCAATTACCAAGACACAGACCAGAAATTTCATAGCCAGGGATCCCTCAGGGAGACTAATCTGCAAAAGGCCTCCTGTCTTGCTGAGGCATCCCTGAATAGGAGGAGGGGAGCTCCACTGGATGATCATTCAGCTCTTCCTAAAATGAAAAAAAAAACAAACAGGGAAAATAGGAGTCTCTCAAATACTGAGATTTTCTTTTGCCTCTTCGAACAAGGCCCTTACCATAGTCACAGCTTTTATTAACTGGTTTCCAAACATCTTCTTAGCATTTCAAAAAACACTTGTGTTGTCTCCTGAGTTTCTGAATTTGTAAAATGTTTGTCTTTATAGTGGGTATAAGAAGTCATAACCAGTTGCATCTCTTACAATAATTGCCAATTAATAAATTGGAAAAATACTTTTTTTCATATGCTTATGAATGTAAAAATCATGCTTTCCGTGTACATTCAAGCATGTAGCAATATAATTATAAAAGTATTTAAAAATATAAATTCTGTTCTTCAATGATAATGAATTTTCAACGTAAAATTGTACGTAACTTCATTTCTGGTGGGCAGGTATAGAGATTTCATATATGCTTACTACCAGAGGAATATGTCTGGGAAATTGTATTCCTTATACTTCACTTTTGTCTTACCAAAATTTGCCTTCAGCTTTGATCTGTGATGTGTGTGTGTGTTTGCCCCCCTGCCTGTATGCCATCTGTGCTCCAGGAATAGATTATACAATTCCGTTCTATACCCAGCCATGACCTGTGTGAAATATTCAAAGGTTACTGCTCAAATTTTAAGTGGCTATTTTATTCCCATTTTGCCAGACATGATGGGGAGGGGCTCTTCACAACTGCCAGATGTTTGGAACACACTTTTTGTGTATTGGTGTGCTATAGCATTGACATTTTGCACTGCACTCACATGAATTCCAAGCTCCATTACCAAGTCCTACAAGACATAAGTAATGTGACTTTCTAGATAATTTTCACATCATGTATGAGGCAAGGGAATATGATATTCTCTCAGCAATGAGATCTCTTTAGGGGTGTAGCCTTGGGAGAGAATGAGGCAGTAGTCGCCTTGAAAGTTTCCCAGAGGACTCTGATGCAAACTGTTTCATTATTCTGGCCTAATTTATGAAAATACTTTGAGAGGAAATCAGATTTTAAATGATAAAATTGCTAATGCATTGCACATAATAGTCAAATTTCCCCTGTGACTCAGCTCCATGGAAAGGGATGCCTGGAAGAGACTCTTTAACCGCTGCTGTGAGCACCTTCCAAACTCCTCCTTGTGGCACGGTGAGGGAGGGTGCAGGTGTTCTGACCTAAGGGGATGCCCTGATGCAGAGAATGGGCATTAGATGCCAGTAGAGCTGTATGAACAGCCTACTGAAGGCAACATAGCCATGTTTGTAGGTTCTGCATTTTGGAGTCCTACCTCTAAACAGAATCCACCAGCTTTCCTAATGACACAGTGAGAACTTACCTTGTTTGCTTACAGTTTCAAAGATGATTTCTTCACTCTGTGGTGTAGACATAACTTTAAGAGCAGAAAAAACAATAGAAGATAGGGTAAAGTACAGCTTCCCCATAGCTTCCCTACTTTTCCTCCCTTTCTTTAACTAAAGCTTCAGATAAATTCTAAAATACAGAAGCATTTAAAAGGACATGTAAATTTGTGTAATTTAAATAGTAAATTTAATAATAAATTTACTACTGGTATTATCTATTTATATTTAAAATTTACCATATTCAGGGCAATAAATACTTTGACACTGCAGATGTGTAAAATAACCTAGCATGCCTTTTTCACCCTAACTTATTTTGTGTAAAACACCATTAGGAACAATCATAACGATCGCCGAATATATCCTGAGGGGTTGGTGAGCACTAGCAGATGCTCACCTTTTACTTACTGACTGATGGAAGCTGAAATTATGGGAATTCTGCCATCCATCATGCAGGTGCTGAGAGACTAAGGTGGTAAGTTCAAAGAGCTGATGGTTAATAATTAAATATAATAAGCATCTGCTATTGTTACTAGCCAGAGGCTGAAATGTGCTGTTTAGACACACAGTAGGGTTATGGACAGCATAACTCTGAATTGCCTCTTGGAAGTACCAGGCAAGCATTGCTACCGACCTGTACAAAACTAGTTTTCCCAAGGACTCCTCTGCAACAATTTTTAAACACTTCAGCCCAAATTCTGATCTCCTTATTCATTCTGATCAGTACCTATATAATGTCAGTATCATTCCTGTTGGAGAAAAGGGCTAATGGGACAGGATGTACAGTGATGAGCCTCAGTTCCATACCTGTACCCAAACTGGGACTCATCTCTCCTACCTCTAAAATTTGCCAAGCTGGACATTTCATTTAAGCCAGCTGTTCAGGTTTCCTCTGTAATCAATCATAGTCAATTTAGGAAGAATTTCTTCTCTGAAAGGGTTGTCAAGCATTGGAATGGACTGCCCAGGAAAGTGGTGGAGCCACCCTCCCTCAAAGTGCTCAAGAAACAATTGGATGTAGCACTTAGTGCTATGGTTTAGTTGATGATGGTGGTAGTTCAGTCAAAGTTTGGACTCTTTTCAGCCTTAAAGATTCCATAATTCAATAGAAAGAGATAGGCATCTTCACAGGGAACTGAATCTGTCCCAAGATAATTTCTCTGAACTGTCCTTTGAAGAACCTCTCTCTCTTTGCTCACCAACTGGAGAAGTTAACATTTAAATTTTTACATTAAATGAAACCAAATGTAATACATACGGCAAATTAAGACAATTGTTAAGTTAAGTCCATACCTACTGACAATGCCATATTTTTCTGAGCAGAGACCTTAAGGGTCTTTTTTTTGTTTTGTTTGAAAAAAAATGAACAGCTGAAATGTTCCAAATTAAATGTTTCAAGGTTATTGCACAAGCAAAATAAATTTCTTGGTGACCCTGATAATGCAGTTCTAGACATGCCTAGTAGGACTTTATTTCCATTTTCATTACCTATGAGGTAGATGATTTTTTCTTCTCTTTTTTCTTTTTTCTTTTTTTTTTTTTTTTAATCACAGCTATCTTATTGATTGAGGAGCCTAAATAGAAATACATGCTAAATTGAACAGTTATTCAATTCACGCTATTTACTTGGCCATTCTTCAGGTCATTTCAGTTAGCCAATGTTTTTAGAATTATTTGTGCTTAAAAATGTGTGGCTACAATACATGGAAGAAGCAAAGGCAATGCAAAATGCTAATGACTTTTATCAACCCCTGCAAACTGACTTCATATAATTTACCTATGTATGTAGTGTAAAAAACCCCAACAGCTATATTTCTACCATCAAACAAAGCTAGCATTAATTCTAGAAGAGTTTTTTCAGGTGTGTAGAATTACTTAGGCAAATATGTCTAAATCTGTATTTTTTTAATTGACATACAAAGAATTTGACATCTTTTCACTGGTATAGCTGATTTAAAAAAAAAAAAAAAAAGGTTAATTTCCTGTTATTCCTGTTTTATGGGAGGAAGGAACCAAACCCAGTTAGGCTCAAAAGAAATATTTCCCAAAATACTTCATTACTTTGCTAAGCTCTGACATACGGCTTTATACGAAAGACGGCTTAACCTAGCGTGACAGAGAGGGACAGAAAATGAGTTTGGTTGTACCATGTGGTTATTTCCAGAATAACACTTTCTGAGCTGCACATTGGTTTTTGCAGACACAGGAAACATACTGTGATTACTGTTGTACAAACTCGTGTGTTTAAATATGACTTAGAGTTAGATCGTGCCATAGGAGTGCCAACATGTTTATATATTTTGGATTCATAGTCACTGGATAAAATAAAGACCAGTTCCTGGAAATAGGTCACAGATCTGGAACTCTTCCCTTGCCCATCATCCTAGACTAATATTTGTGTTTGCTTGTTTGGTCTCTATCTGACTTTTTATGACTAACACTCGCTTCTGTGGCTGCTCAACCTTAAGGTGTAAGAAAATTTTGTGACACCTTCTGCATCTGCTGCCGCTTGATCTTCTGCCTCCTCAAGACTTTGACATTTCTCTGAGGAGGGGCTGTCCCTAAGTCCAGAATCGTGGCAGCAGACACAAACCCTGGGCTGTTAAGCAAAAAGTTGCTGCCTCTCTGATGTATAAACTCTGGATGGCAATGGAGTGAGCTAGGAGATAGGTACTTACTTCTCCAGCAGGGTATTAATGAAAACGTGGAGTGCCTAAGTTTAGGCATGTGGAGAGCTTGATAATTAACCAAGGAATTTAGAGTCTAGGTTTAACTTGGGGGTTTAGGTTAATTTAGCTTTAGGTATGTCTGGTTAAGTGTGCTGAATCAGCAATTTTGGCTGCCATTTTAAAAGTTTGCCTCTATGACTCACCAAGCTCCAAGGCTAGTGCAAAACAGCTATTGCCACGTTCTCCGACACTTACAAAGAAGTGTTTTGCTATTGAAAATAGTTTTCTATTTCTGGCTTCTAGCAACTTAAAAACCTGACATCTGGAATTTAAAAAATTTTCAGGTCAGAAACCTAAACCATAACTTCTTCCTGGTAAATATTGCCCAATTCTGATCTATTATTTGAATTAGTGAAGAAGAAGGTACCATGACTATGTTATCTCTAACTTTGCAAAACTTAAAATACTTAAATGAAGGGAGCAGACCTAGAGCTGCTGAGATAGTGACTGTAATGACAGGAACTCCACTCCCAGATTGTGTAAGCACCTGTACGTGTTGCTAATAGGTAAAGACATGAGATTTGGCTAAACTCACACAGATTTTCCAGTTTAAAAGCTGTTCTTGTCTACTTCATGGGAGCCTTTCTCTATGAACAACAACAACAAAAAGAAATTAAAAAATGTAACTTTGCCCAAATTATATTTGGATACAATGTAGTGTGACAGAAAAGGAAGATGAACCATAGTGCTGATGCTTTTGCATCTGAAATAATTTGGTACATCCAATTCACATACCCATGGAAGCTGGCAAAATGAATGGGGAACATGGGCTAGACTACACACTTTAAAATCCCTTTATGTGGAAGCTATGTGGAAGGGGCAGTGAGTAATGAGAGTCTGTGAAGTTCGGTGATATGGTGCATGTGGGGTAAATACACTTTTGTTCTGTAGAAAATATTCATCTGGTGCATGCTACTGTAGCTACCTAGAGGACCACTGGTAGAGCGAAGAGCACATCACCAATTCCAAAATCAATTACTTTCTTGTCAAGACGTAATGCTTGTAGTCTGACAGACAGCAGCATAGATAAAGTAATGCCCATGCCTCAAAAACCAAGGACCTTCTAAAAAACTTTTTAGGATGCTTGGCAAGTCACTTGGATCTGAATTTCAGGTTCAAAGCAAATTTGGATATTGTGGCAGTAGTAGGGGCAATTTAAGTCATATATATTGGAGACAGGGAATTCTTTACAAGATTATGTTGTAATTACTAGTTTATTTATATTGCTTCAAGAGAAACTGTACAAGTGCACAGGTGTGCACAGGGGATTAAAAAAAGCCTACAGGCTACTTTTAGCTCAGGCAGTTACTGTATTGCAAGTGCCCGGTGATGGAGAAAACACTTAGGAGGAAATACTATATATTGTTAACCAATTTTGATCCTCTTTCTTGGGCAGTCACATTTCTACGCCAATAGAGTGATTGCTGGACTGGTGGTGATGCCTAAAGATTTTAGCTTTTATATTTTTCATACCCTGTAATTCTTTAGTGTATAATTCTAAACTCTATAGAGACTGTTAGCTACTGTTCTCCCATTTTGGTCAGACAAAACAATTCCTCTCTAGGCCTGAAATTCAAGGACACCTTACTGTCTCAGGCCCTGAGAAATGTAAACAGAAGTGGGTTAGGGGGGAGCAAACTTGGGGTCAGTGACTTCATTACCTGAAGCTGTATTGGAGGATTTACCCCCAAAATGCAAATGGACCAAACTTATAAAAGTACGAAAACCCGTGACCCCTTTGTCCATTTTGGGTGTAGCCCCTGGGGGCTTTGACTGCCCTAAGGTACCTGAGGGTCCTTCAATAAATATAACTGCTTTTATTCTCTTAATTTTGTCTAGCCTCTGTCTAGCCTGTTTTTAGACAGCCCCATCAAGGCATCAGTAGGACCTTTGTTTTAAACTGCTGCAATCACTATTCAGCAAGATTCATAAATAAAAATCTAATTTTTAAGGTGGGCAGTCTCACCAAAATTTTCTGAATTTCTTTTAGGCTGCCCTGTATAATGTCAGATATTCCTTGACCCAAGCTGAGCTTCACGGGCCACTTTTAAAACTGATGTAAATGTGTAATTGCAAAAATTTCTATTACTTCCCAAAATGTCACGGGCTTGTAGGACAGGATACAGATCTTCATAATATGATCACATTCCTACTTATTCCTGGAATTTAGAAGTACCTTGTCATATATCATTTAACACATTTTGATGTCTCATAACAGTTTGCAATTTTTTTTCTGCCTATAGACATTTCTAGCAAGTATATGCTTAACTCGAAAGAGCTTGCGAGGAGCAAAAAAAAAAGTAGATCAACATAGAAAACTGCAATCTAGATAACCAAAAGTAAAATTGGAGTATGCCAATGGCAAATAAATCAGAGACCAAAAGCTTTTTTAGTATAAATTTGTAGAAATATAAGAAATATCTAAAATTAAATGGAAGAATTGCAGGCATTGCACAAATTATAAGATCGAGACTGAAGACAATTAAGGTACAGCAATAAATGAAAAAAAGTTTTTCTTTCACATAGGATGATGATGCTGAGAAGAGAAGGAAAAGGTTGGATGCCTAAGAGGAAGGGAATTATGGAAATTTTTACATCTGAAAAAGCATATGCTGAGAATTTAATTTTTTTTCATTAGATAGAAGAGAGCTTGTAGCATAAAAGGATAGTGTTGACACAAGAATAAATGAGAAAACTATCCATGAAAGTATTTAAATTTGCATTTAGTATTCTAAATATCAGTGCGATGCTCTGTGACATATTTCTAACAGGAGAGGAAATTAAATGAAACCTAATGGTATTAAAGTTGGTCCTGATTGTATTCTGAAGAAACATTAGCATGGGAGTAGTTTTGATGTGGCAGAACTGTGCTACATATTTTCCCTAAATGAGGTTTTACTTACAGATGTTGTCCTATGAACTTAAGAGCTAAGGCTGAAACTACTACACCAATTAAGGAAAATTCCCCCGTATGGGTCACTAACTCAGCAACATTTATGACTGGAGATTTCTCTCCCTTTAGGAAAATGGAAAGTTGTGTCCTGTGGGGTAAGAAAAAAAAATTCAAAATAAAGCATCAGCTTGCAAAGCCACTTTGACTTAGTTAAATTCAGGCTTTGGTCTAAAAGGCAAAGATTTGTAAGGCATAGCTACAGGGGTGCAACTCAGCTGCCTTTCTTAGGAAACTTGTCCTATACCTGGGTGCCTTGGGGAAACCCCAGAGAACAGTTCTTCACAAAGTTAAACTCCTGGGTTAGCCCTTGGAGCAATTTTTCTTTTGCAGTTACTATGAATAGAATTGAGTGTCCTAGTTCAGGGCCTGTATTAGTTCTCTAAAAATCTGAAGTCTGAATTGCTCAGCCAGGGTACAATTTAAATATTATATAAGTAAGGACTAGACCACAAAGCCTCTAAACTATGAATGATGATACATTTAATTTCTTTGTGTTTTATCACATCAGAGCATCTATGAAATTTGCTGTAGTCTGATAAAACTGAAAATTCAACTAGGAATTATTTATACTAAAAACTATTGGTTCTGTAATTACACTACTGGAAAAAACAAAGACTTTAACTTCTTTAGCTATCCTATTTATTACACAGTTTTCATTTCTTCTGTATCAAAAGGTACAGTGGGAGAACTTTAAGGAATTCTTAGGGATTCTCACATGGCTGTGGTCATTGCTTCTGCATCTTTAACTCTTTCCTTTTTCAACACTCTGGTGGATTGTTAACCTAGTTATTAACAAACTTTGTCCAGGATGACATATTTTCTTCCTTTATATTTCTCTCAATTATTCATATGCACCCAGTACTTGCTTATAATTCTTTTTGTTTTGCTGTCCATTATATTTTGCTAGGTAGCCAATTTTGTAATAGTGCATTGCTCAGGGTTAATTAGATATTGATCTCTAGTGTTATCAGGTTCTTTAAGACATTTGTCATGATCTGAATTTATTTTTGAGCCACTTATTTGTCTGAGTAAGTATTCTAAAAGACTGGTGATTGTTTTGATTAATATAATAGAGTCAAGAATTTCTAATTTCTACCTTTTTGTTCTAAACTACAGTTACTGATCAGCAACCTCTGCAATTCAAGACCTCTGTTTAATTTTCATTTGGACAAGCACCAGCACTATATTTGAAACAGTGACAAAAATATCATAAAGTTTGAGGATCCAGAGATGTGACTTGCAAAATTATAAATGAAACACAGTAATCTTCTCAAAATGTTTGCCCAAAAAAAGCAGCAGATAAGTAACTTCAATCTAGTTTTTATTCTCAGCTTCTGTTAAAAAATTCAGTATGGTCAATGGTTGGTTATGCTGAAACAAGTCAATGCCAGATATATTTTGAGATGCACAAAGAGAACAGTGAGGGACATATGTTCATATAAGCACGCAGGGTTAAATAATTCTTCAGAGGAAAGCGGAGTTAAAAATATTCCTAAAGGTCACATGCCATCTCTTCAGACCATTTAAGGCTTTTGAAATGCCACTCTGAAGTAAAATAACCTCTCCAGTAGAGTCATTCTGTTAGAGAGCCCACTAAAATCAGTACCGAGATAAATGGGAGTGCAGAAAATTGATTTTGCACTTGTACTGTAAGTGTGGTCAAATGTTGTAGGCCACTACCTCAAACACAATTCTGAAGTACTGCTGTGCCTTAAAAATAATAGCACAGAAAATAAAGTTAAATAAACATTAATATACCCCCTTTTTTTTGCTAGCTTTATGTTAAAATGTTCACATTGAAGTTTTATTTTCTATGTGACATAAGCTTAATTTACTTTGTACTTTCTTTGTACTCTGTTGATAATACTTGTAAACAAACTGACCTTTTTCCTTCATCAATCACTTCTCATTCAAGTCTCTCTTATTGCAAACCAGCTCCTGCAGTTTCACAGGTAAATAAACACATACTTGCCTTCATGCAAGACTAAAAAAACCTTAAAAGAAGATTTAAATGAAGCAAGGTTCTATGATATTTCACTTTAATTATTTTTCAACAGGATTGTTTTAGCATTGAAACACTGCTGAGATTAAATAAAAGCTATATAATATAAAACAGATATAATGTGATTGGACCAGACCTGTTAGCAGTTCTGTTTGAGCTTCTGGCTGATAGCTTGCTTTTTATCTCCTCTCTAATTTCAATTTTAGATGCTTCTGATTTGAGAAATCTCATGTCTTTTTTGGCTCCTTGCCTTAGCCCTTCCTAGTAAAACTACAGTATTATCCAACTGGGACCAGTCATATCTTTTCAGGTGTTTCAGACTTCCTCATGGTTGAATAACATCAAGAACAATTAATGCAATATTCTATTACTTTCTCCTCCCTGCAGTGTTAAATAGTCTCCAGGGTATGTAGGCAGCAGGGTGATGACATTTTTGAGAAGCCCTGATGCATTCTTGACTGCTTAAAAAGAAATCATTTGGCCTTCTTTTCATACCTAGAAATTAAGGGGACCCATAACAACCCTAGTGTTATTCAACATACATCTTAGGATGTAGTGTTAGTGACAGTAGTCGATTAAGTCCTTTTAATAAACCAAAATAATAAGTAAAAATAAATAAAATAAATAATAAATATCTACTCAGGCTAAACTGATAATCAGGACTGTCTGTATGACATCTCTCACTCAACTGGATTCTTGGTGCATATTTTCTTCCAATGAAAAGCAGGAGGTTAAAAGAGAATGTGGTATTTCTTGTCTTCTAGTTCTCTGGAAATGTTGAGAAAATTGTTTTGATTTTTTGTTCTTGACTATAAAAGGAAAATTATGAAACCTCTAAGTTTTCCATAATGAGCAAAACATACTTTCTCTGTTCCAAGTCTATTATTAATGTTATTTTGTTCCCCTAAACCATTACTTTTGTCATTTTGTAAAAATTACTTTTGTAATTTTTGTACTTGTTATTACTTATTGTGCTCACTAAAATTAATATATCTCTATTGTAAAAGCAAAAAATTATTTTATGTAAAAAACATATAAATTCTTTATTTCTCATGAAGGTACATTTGGGTACAGTTCCAAATTGGGTACAGTTTCAAATCCATAAAAGCAATCATAATTCCAAAGAAATAGTTGTCACCCAAAGAGAATTAATGAGAATTAAGGTCCTTTCCAAAACTGCTTCAGGAAGTATCAGATATGTTCATATGCAGTGAAAAGTGATTTCATGCACTACCGTGAACAGGTTTACTCAGTAGTTCACACCAGCCAAACCCAAAACATTACTAAAAAGTAAGGATATTTGCTTCTTTCTCTTTTAGCTGCCTAGCCCACGGTGTTTTGAGTTGAAGGACTCATCCCTAGGCTCTGGTAGCTGTCAATGAGTCCAGAAAATCCAGAAATATCTGTGCTCTTTTACTTTGTTTGTAATAGTGCTGTTTTAATCAGCCCCAGGTAAAAGCCATTAAAAAACCCCAAATAGAACTACAGGGCTACAATCAAAACAGCTGCTCCACTCCAGTCCAGCCACAGAGATTATTTGCTACTTTTAAGAAGTATTAAATCAATACAAATATTGGTGTTTAACATTTCTTTCAGTGATTGTATTTTTTTCACAGTGGAACTAGTACGTGTGAAAACCTGGAAGAGGGGATTACTGGAAAACTTAAGGATACTGAATTAAATAATCATATTTTAGCTAATTGGCCTACTTCCCTCTTCCCTTCTGAATTTTCAGCATTCCTCAGCTTATTATTCCTGAAGAAAGCTTACAGCTTCCTCCTTTTATATCCAAAATGCATAGGTCTTTCAGTACTGGAGGAGAAATAGTAACAATGGTTGAGATGTTATTGTCCTAAAGCTGCTTTTCATATCTTTCTCCCAGACAGTATTTTCCCTGGTCCCACAAAAAAAAAACCCAAACAAACCAAACCAAAACAAAAAACCCCAAACCAACAAAAAAGCCCAAAATAAAAACCCACAAAACCCCAAACCCCCCACACCAACCAACCAACCAAAATAAAATCCCAACAAAAACCAAAAGAAATTAAAAAACCCAACCAACCAGCCAAGAAACCCACACAGTTTTCTAGTTTCTTAATAAACATCCTGCTGGTTTTTTGACCTAAAATTATAATGGGATAAAATGCTGCTGAATTTTGAGTTCTGCTGAAGTTTGCAAGTTCTGTTTTACTTAGGCCTACTTGAAATCCTAGTTGGAAGTCAAGGATTACATTGAGTCTGGTCTCATTCTGCACAATTTTTTCACTTTTAGTCTTAAGGGAGATTCCCTGACTCAGCATTTGTAACCATGGAATGTCTTTAGTGATAATTGCTATTTTTAGTTTACTGATGACAGGACACGTTAATACAAAGAATTAGATTTAGAAACAGTTAAAATTAATTAACATATATGTTGCCCTTAAGGTACAATATTCTCATGTTCTGTCTTGCATATTTTGTTCTGATTTTAGTATTGTACAAGAATTCCTGAAAAATTACAACTGTTTAGATGAAGTTCATGTATCACTGATAAACGTGGAAGCTAAGCAGAAGTTTTACTGATTGGTGTCTACTGCAACCTCAGTTGTTAAACTCAGATTAGAAGGCATTCCAGTGGAACAATAAACAATGGCCACTTTACGTCTCTTTTAAAGTCTGCATCACCCCAAAATTGTTTCATTTATCAGTAATGGCTCTGCACTTTTATTTATAGTAATATTACACTGATGTCACATCACAGTCAAGGCTGTTTCTCTCTGAAAACACCCAAAATAAAAGACTTGTCATGTGCATGCTGGCCTGTGCAATTACTGTATTGTAACATCAGCCTAAAAAATCCCCCATGAAATAATGACCTGTTAATTCAGGTCTAGAGCACATAAAAAGGAAAAGCTCTGAGAAAAGAGATGATCTTTTAACATCCAGCTGAGAAAAAGAATAGCTATAAACGGTGGCACCAGCTCAGCTGTTTATTTATTCATAGATGCTAACCAAATAAGCTAGAACTGTCACAGCAGGCTTTTCTTGTACATTTACCATATTCTTCTTTAGTAAGTTTCCTATAAGAAAAATATAAATCAGAATCATATTAGATTGCTTGTAGAACAAGAAGGGTAACAGCAATGACACCACACCCAGATCCTGGTGTTGATTCTAAGAGACCTTATTTTAGGATTGTGGCCAGAAGTCCCACATAATTAATTTAGAAATAGGTTCACACAAAAACACTGAGAAAAGAGCTGCAGACTTTGAGAGAGTTCAAATGAAACTATTGATCTAAGATAAATTAAATTCTATGGCACAGTGTTCAGTGCAAGACTGATCCAGTACAGGCAACATTCCTTTTTTTCATGGTTTGTGGTTTTTTGGGTTTTTTTTTGCTGTGAATAGTGGAACTCAATCTCTGCTTCTGTTTCAAAATCATGGTAACATAAAGATACAGGTTTTGATCACTTGAAAGCTATTATTGAGATAGAAATGTCTTCTTGTTGTTGGGATATTTTTGGTTTTTGTTTTCAAATAGACAAACACAGATTTTAAATACACTTTGTCAGACTTAAAACTGTAGAATTTTGCAGCCTGCTATTACTTTAACACATCCTCAACTCTATGGAAAAGATTCCCTGGTTTTTTTGATATGTGCCGAACCATGATAAGGATTTTTGAAAAAGGGTGAAGGGAAAGTAATCTCTGCTTCTGGGAAAGCCCATTCTTTTAACTGAAGGTTGATACAGCCTGCAACTAATGATAACTTTTATCTCTGGCTCATGGAGATACCTCCTAAGAGCTATTTTTTTCTGAGGTATATTAGATTACAGCAAGTGGCATTTAATTCTCATTCAAGGCATAATAAACACCCATAGATTCCTTGTAAGACAGCATTTGTGCCATTTTCTGCAAATTTACTACTGTGACTGCTAAGACATGATACGTCCAAGGTCTGTGAATTTGGGATAGTGTGCTGTTTCTCTTCTTTTTTTTTTCTCTCTGCAGTGAATCAGTCAGCATCAGCAATTGGCACAATGGAAGAATATTTTAAATGCAGACATCAGCATGCTCTGATCTTTGCTGTTGTGAGATAAAGTATAAGCATGTACTTGGGCTTTTTCTATTACAATCATTTACATTGTTACCTACAAAGCCTGACTGTCAATCTATTTTAAATATTCTGTTTGCAAATAAGCAGAGCACAATCTCACTGTGAATCCCCAAACTGTGTGAGAATGCATGCAAAGTAGCACACAAATTCACATCAGAACTGTGAAATGGTACCCCCACTGGATAAATGGGTGTTTTAAATTGTATTTCCCAAGACATCTTTTCTGTTCCTAGACAAATGAAGGTGTTACAATTTTGAATGTGTTTGCTTTTCTTGCTCATGTTGAAGCCCTAGAACTGTACATAGGGATTTCTGAAAGACTGGAAGATGTGGCTCTTCACTATAAGAGAAAGAAACTGCAAAGAAACAAAGAATTGTTTCCTGAACTGAGGATTCCTATAGGGAAAAATAGTACTTCCCATGTAAGTACTTCCCATGATCTCATTTCAGTACAGGCTATATATTGGATCATTTTTATCTCCATATGTTCACAGAACATTTTTCTCGTTTACACATAGATTACTTTAATTTTCTTTATCTACTGCTTAAAGAAGGTTCACCTACAAATCCTTTTGAATTCAACAGCTTAACCTCCTATGTAAAGAGAGGTGCTTACGTCATTCTAAACTGATAAGACACACATACTTTTCTTACTTCAGTTCTTCTATTTTAATAGTCAAAGATAAATTAGAATTAGCAAGTAACAGATTCAAGGAGTCGGTGTTCAAAAGCTCTTGTAATCCAATGGTAAACTGAGATCACTGCAAAGAATTCTAGATTGCCTTAATCAGATATCTGAGACTGCATTACATCACAGTTTATTACTAATATATTTGCAAACATTAGTTTGAATAGCTTATGAATTATTTAGCATTTTTATTCAGAAATTCCTTAATATTGAAAGGCTTTCCCTTTATGAAGAAGCATTTGTTTCATGAGATCATCTTCATTAACCAACTATATAACAAATATTTCAGGAAGTTAAGTAGAAGACAATACCAAAGAAAGCACATATATAGAGAGGGGTATAGGCCTTTAAAAAAGCATTTGATGCATAATATAAAGTAATCAGATTTTTCTATAAACACTCATTATAGGTTTAGTATCTTTTTGACACATCTTTATTCTTAGAAATGCAATCTTCTGAATCTGAAAATCTAAAAGCATTATCCAAAATCTGTGTATTTGTACTCGAAACATCAGATTTTTGCACATGTTCAAAATCAGATTGCATATTTTTCCTTCAGTCATCTTTTCCATTCTGTCCTATACAGTCAGGATGATTCTAAGAGGATGAGTGTAATTCTGTTGACAAATGAGAACTGTGAAAATTATTTACTGAATGGGGAAATACTGCTGGGTTAGTGCTCTGAGGATACTAAGAGTTGTTCACTGTTGGTAGGCATTACAATTGAGGATAATTTTAGGTATGAATTATATAGAGCTGGAACATAAGAAAGTACACACCAGTTCAGATCCAGGATCTGTCCAGTTCAGCATCCCAATGGTAGTCTCAAGTAGAACCTGGGGAGAAATAAGAAGAAATCAAACATACCTGACAGCTTCTCTCTGACTATTCTCAGCACACAGGATTTCCTGAGCTACAGTTATTAGAGTGTTTAGTAACTGTTAAAATACCTGTCTTCCAAATACTGGTCCAGTTCTCCCCTTGAACCGTAATATCACTTGACTCTCTGTTTCATTCCTGGCTAAATTAACTCTGACATCATGAAGAGTCCTATCCTATTTCTTTGCATGTAAGAAAATAATTTGGTTTGACAATTTTTATTGCCCTCTGAATATTTCCTACCATTAGAAATTGAATACCTGTTGGTAGAATTAAGAAAAAAAAGTAGCATAGTTGAAGTTAAAACTGCAGTGTAGCATGTGAAGGGTGGCTAGAAGCTCTTACATGTGCAGTGCACCAGGAGAAAAATCAAACAAAATGTGGGCCTGCTCCTGAATGGCTTTGGTGGTGTAGTGCCAAAGAGAAGTCCATCTACTGCCTCCTTCATCTTGGTCTTTACTGATGAGGTTTCCTTTCCGGCCTCCCAAGTCTCTGCAAGTAGTTGCAGAGTTTGAGGAAAACGTACTACTTGAAGTGGTGAGAAAAGTGTCGGGGGTACAGCTGCATGTACACAAGTCCCTGGGATCAAACTGCACGTCCTGGAGTGGGCTGGTAGAGCTGGCTGATGTCATTGTGAGGCCCCTCTTATAACTTTGAAGGGTCATGAACATTCAGAGAGCTCCCAAATGATTGGAAAAGCAAGTTTCATGTCATCCTTCAAGGAAGGCAAGGAGGAAGATGGAGGGGACAAAAGACTGGTCAGCCAAACCCTAGTATTGTAGAAAGTTGCTGAATCATGCAGCCTGACAGATGTGAGGCTGCAGCAGTTCTGTCACCAGTAGCAAGGCTGAGTATGCCTCCTCCAAAAGCGTGCCCAGACCCACATCCAACACATGCACACAGCAGCCATGCAGCATCACACAGCCTGAACATTACCTTCACCAGCACACACATAACTGCACGCAGCACTCACACGAACATGAGCACCATGGAAGGCCTGATCCCTGTACTCCACTCTGATGGATTACCATTGAAGTAATTAGTTGTTGGAGTCCAGGACATGCCTCTGGCTGCCCTGGAGGATCAGAGACCTCAGCAAGGGGGTCTCAGACCCTGGCAGAAAGCCCAAAATAATACAGCTTTCGATTTCAGCCCATGGGAAAAATTACCAACATTACAAGAGGAACTACAAGCCACAGCAGTCTGAAACACGTCAGTAGCTTAGTTTATCACAGGGTGAAAATGTCGAATTTAGGTTTTAAAATGAGGACTGAGGAGTTAAAATGGAGAATTTTGGGTGTGGTTCTCCCTTCTCCTTCTTCTCCTCTCTCCTCCACGTTTCTCGGTGACGGTGGCACAAAAAGATTGGTAAATTCAGAATGAGGTAGAAATAACATGTCTAGAATTAGTAAAAATGTATTGGTGTATAACAGTAAATAATAATACGTTTTGGACAATGGTTGGTTCACCAGACAGGTAGAAAAGGAGCAGGACTGCCTGGCTGTGGGCAGTTCCCGCAGGGTTTTGGCTGGCACTCGGTCTGCAGCTGAGGCTGAGAACTAGCTAAGAGATAAGAAAAAATAAACAACCTTGGAATGGAATCTGCAGGCTTCTCTCATCTTCTCTGGCTCTAGGACGGGACTTTAGAAGAACTAAACCTCCACAATTAGCAAGCGTGAGGAGTAAAAACTCCCACAATTAGTGAAATATATAAACAGCTGCTATGTATAACTTCAGTAGATGGTCTTGAAGACTTCAGTTATACTGATTCCTATGTCTCCCGGTCTCCTCTGGGACCTGTGAGACCCTGGAGATTGTAGTCCCACTCTAACTGCTCATAGTCAGACATCAGATTGTTTCACACAAACTTACACAGTTTAGATCTCTCCAGCAGCTGATCTGAGATACCCACTGGATAAATGGGTAACTCCTAGATCCCTGGTCTCCCCTAGTTGCTGGTACTTGGATCTACAAGCCCCTGAGCCTTGTATTTCCACTTCAGTTGCTTGTAGTCAGGCCACTTATTTTTTTGCCCGTCAGCTAGAAGTTTGTTATCATGCACATTTACTCACTTGGAGTACAGAGTACAATCAGAGAAAATAGTTAGAAACAGGATTTAATTGTTTAATGATTTAACGATTTAATGATAAATGCGTGGTTTAGACAGAAAAGCATACTGACAGGCAGCCTATTCATGCTTGACTGGCCCCTTTATCACCCTTTTTCCCCTGCTCGTTCCTTCTCAGTCCTCCTGATCCCTCCCTTGCCCTCCTTTGGGGAACTGCACATAAGGAGATTTCCACATCACCACAATCTCCTTAAAATACACCAGAATCAGTTTTATGCAATCTGAAAATACTCTTCTCCCTGCATGTCATAGAAAATCCTAGACTCATTTAAGCAATTATCCCTTTGATGAGGTTTTTTATGTAGTCTGCTCTAATGCTGTGGGTTATGGGTTCCTAAAAGTTTCCTGCATTATTTAACTCAGAAGGCAGTGATCAATGATTCAAAGTCTGACTGACAGGTGTTTATGAGTGATGTCCCTCAAAGGATGGTGCCAGGTCTCTAACATCTAACACATTCAGTAATGATGTGGATCATGGGAGGGAATTCAGCATGTCCACAGACATACCACAGTGAGGGGAGCCACTGATTCTCTGGAGGGAAAGGCTGTCAGATGGCCCTTGGCAAGAGGGAGGAATGGGCTGGCAGGAACCATACAGGGTTCAGCAAGGACAAATACCACAGAGCCTAGTGCCTAGGATAAAATAAATCCCCTACAGTGACACATGCGTATTACATGCACTTCCCCCCTCTTTTCTGGTGCTTTAGGATATCTTGTTGACTTTGGGACAGCTCATGCCATACTCTCTTGCCCTCTGCTACACACAATCACAACAGCTGGGAACTCAGCAGAGAAAAGGGTAGCAAAACCTGGTGACAGGAAGGACAAAATCTGTCAGCGAACCTGGCCCTTCCTTTCTTATGAAGGTCTAAATATTTTTTCACTAGAGAAATATGGATCAGTTTTCAAAATGACACCACTTATCTTCTTAGTAGGAATGCTATTTTTCAATGAGAGATGTATTAGGTTTCTTGTGTCCTTGTTCATTTTGTGAAGGAAAAGGTTTCTCAAACCATAAACTATCCTTCTGGAAGGAAATATAGAGCCATGCCATAGCATGGATGATTGAATGAGTTAATGTGATGTTCCCTGCTTTAAAGGTGCTCACAAAAGAAGACCTGATATAGAAATCCATGTTTTATTCTGATTTTTAATTTATTGATATTAGAGCTTTGCTTGAGTGTTTAATTTGATAAATTGGTTTTAACAAGATATAAATTGCAAATAGATTTCTTACAGTCAAAGTAGAAATTCTGGTCAAGATCAAACCCCATGTAGATCTTGATGAAAACAGCCAGTAAGATGATGCATGTGTAAGATACAGATCTGAGCTTCTGCTTATGTTGCTGTTAGTCACTTCACTAAGCAGTGGGAAGGTTTTGAAGCTAAATCTGTGCTCTGTCTGCTTTAGTTCGGCAGCTTCAGTTTTTTGCCCTGACATCTTTTGTAGAGTATAATGCTGAGGTTTCGAATAGGCCTCCTTTATCTTTACTTGCTGTTAAGTTTCTCCTGTTTAGGAGTAAAAAGAAAAATTAATTTTTTGACAGCAAGGAAATACAAGAAGCAGTTGAGACTAAGTTATGACTATAAAATGAAACAAAATAGAATCCAGTACAAGCTGAGACAATTCTTTACAAAAACATATTTTTCTAATAATCCTGCAAAAATAATAATAAAAAAAATACCCTAAACGCCAACCACTTCACTGTTTGAAGAATTTAGTATGGTTTCCCAATATTTTGTTCTAGTTGTACATCAGTGTATGTCTATCACCACTTGTGTCGCATCAATGCAGTGATGATGTACTTGTGCAACACAGGTTAATTTGGAGGGATTTGGTGTATTATCTCAACTACCACAGAGGGACGGAGTATTATGTTCTACTGCAGAGAGGGAGAATTTTTGACCAGATTGTCAGCATTTTCTATTAGAAATGTCATGTTGATATAGTGCAGAGAAGAGCATTTCTTAGCAAGGTGCTTGCAATTTGAAGTCTTATTAAAAAGGAACAACTTGCTTTGCAAAAGTTAGTAAGGAAGAGGAGTTGTGAAAAAATGTTGTGAGTTTTATCTTAAAAAATTAGAAAATATACATTCTTTTCTGTTCAAAAGTGTGGAAAAGTTTTGTAAAATATTATGGGGCACATGAAAGTATTATTCTTACCCATACTGTGCATGAGAAGGGATTGATGCACAGGAAACTTGGAGAGGGAAAGAAAATACAAAATTTCTAGGTCATGAAGTTTAGTATCAGCACAACTACATTCCCCTAGGGTGTGAATATGGTTAAATGAACAACTGGAAAACAGTCCTGCTCACACTGATCATCAGGCCTGAGTCAATAGGGAAAGTTGAACTTGGTGCAACTTATTAAAGAGTATAGTGCAGACTTCTGAAATAATACCATAGAATTAGGGTAAGCTCTTGGCTTGCTCCTCTCTAGCATGCAATTATATAACCAAATAGCCACAATAAAGCCATTTTTTTAATGTCCCTAATGTTATTTATAATTCAGAAAGTGACACAGGCAAACATATCCTTAGCAACAACTTTAGGGATGAGGAAAAATTTGTAACAGTAGACGTGGTCTTTAACTAAATTTCAGAGAAAACTGTATGGTAGCCTGTGGGATCATCTAAAAGTGTCTGCTTAAGAAAAAAACCTAATTGGCTGAAGTATGTATTTTACTAGTTTGGTGTGTATTTCAGCTTTATTTGTATTATGACAGAGCTGTGAAGATACACTGAATTTGTGCTAGCTGCTGTTATGTAGCATGGAGTAAAGATAAGGATGTCATAAGGAAACCTTTGAGGAATGGAGTTCTGAGTGACTGATACCCCACAAAGCTAACTCTCATGGGATATTGACTAACTTATTCTGCTCATCTTGCATCATTTAATTCTTTAGCTATTTCTAAGACAGAAATATCCTATAAAGCCTCTTTGAGAATAAGTTGTTAATTAAAAGTCTGTTGACAATTTTACTTGAGTTACAGGCTGATTTTCAGCTTCTACAGACAGATATAACTTCACTGAAACCAGCTAATGATTTTGCCCTACAAGTCTATAGTAATTCTGCAGTAAAGAATCACAGAATGGCCTGGGTTGGAAGAGACCTTAAAGACAATTTAGTTCCAAGCCCACTGCCATGGACAGGGGCACCTTTCACTAGCCCAGTATGCTCAGAGCTCCATCCAACCTGCATGGGACATCCACAGCTTCTCTACAAAACCTGTTCCAGTGCCTCCTACCCTCACAGTAAAGAATTTTTTCTTAATATCTAATCTAAACCTACTCTCTTTCAGTTTGAAGCCATCCCCCCTTGTCCTGTCACTACATGTTCTTGTAAATGGTCTCTCTCCCTCTTTCTTGTCGGCTCGCTTCAGGTGCGGGCAGGTAATAGAAGGAAAGTAATCAGAAGATCAGCTTAACTGATTTAAGGGTGAACACTTGACACATTTGAGCAATATGTGATTTTAATAGATAAGATTTGAATGCATAAAGGGGTTTAGATGTCACACTACCAATATTGTAGCACTTTTTAAGCACCACTACGAAGTGCTTAGAGTAGCAAATAAAACAGAAGCATTAGTACCACAACATACTGATTAAGATGCTTTCCAACAGAAAGATATGAAGATACGTCTGTGAAATAAACAAATTCACCACCAAGTAATTCCAAAATCAAGAAGATGCAGCAACTTCAGACCTACAGAATTGGAAAATACCATACAAATATTAAGCAATGATGAATTAAAGTAAATAGAAATATAAAGAGAAAATGATCAGCAATTGATTTACTTCTTTTACTCAGCAAGGCTAAAACTCCCCCAAATATATCCTGCTTCATCTTTAAAGAGGACGATTGAAATGAGAGTGACTGGATATAGAGGAATGCTGCAGTTTCCTAAGGTCAACAGTATTAAAAAACCTGCCTAGAACTGTATCTTCATAAAAGGAAGAAAAACCCTTTTATGGTAGACTTTTAGTATCATGAAGTTCTTAAAGAGACTATTAGGAGCAAGTAAAGATTCTACAAACGGAAAAAAGTAATAATCATCAAGAAAATTACAACTTGAAGGTCAAAACTTGTTCAATTGACAAAAGTGAAAGAGAGTTCATCATTACAAAAGAGACTAAAGAAATATAAAAAGATGCTGCAATCATATTAAAAAATTAGTTCAAAGAAAGACAGCAATGCTATAATAATGATGCTATTTAGATAAAAGGGAATTTAAGTGTGGTTCTCGATTAAGTATATATTTGTCTCAATATTGGCAAAAACATGATACTGATCAAAACAATATCTTACTTTTAATAGCAAAAGGGACTGACTGCGTGGAAATTACTCCGTTCAAAATAATTTTTAAAAATTCAAACTGTTTAGCTTGTTCTAGGTATGATAAATAAGCCAAACCTCAACATATTTTAAACAATTACCAGAGTAATTTATGTGTCTATTAGGAAAGAAATATAAAAAAGTAAAGTTATTGTATGAGTGGGAAACAGTGAATATACTATTTATTTTTAAAAAGAGATTGAAATGATATGGAAATTAAAGATTGTTTATTTTTTTCTCAAATATTAATTTTTTTGGTAACATTTTGTGTTAAAATAAAGGAGGAAATGAAAACTGGAATAAAATGTGATATTGTTTACATACAGTTCACAGATTAAACTAATCTAGATCTAACTAAACTAAAGTAGGTCTAATTTATGATAGAGGTGATTTCTAAGTAAAGGAAACTAGCCAATCACATTTTTTCTTTTTTACTTCAGTAAATATAAATGAATTTATAATGACTCTCATACAAGAAATAGAAGTGTGCTAATCAAATTTGATTTAAGCAAGACAATAGAAGGAATTGCCTAAAGTCAGGGAATTGTCCTCTGAAAACATGAGGTAGAAAACTTGACTGGTAGTTTGGCACAGGGTGTCAGAGTCGGCAGTAAAAAAATGCTGTGAAAAAGGCGGATGCAATACTGCAAAATGATCAGGTGTGATGGTCCTACTAGAGAGGAAAAGTCTTATTTCTAACATGCTGAAAAGGTACAAAATTCATGTTCATATTAAGCAAGATTAATTCAAACTGGAGCAGGTTTACAAAATGACTGAGATGTCAGAGGGAATATATATAAATATAAAATTTCTTATATATATTATTTATATATATATACACTCAAAGAAAGGAGGAAAGGTCAGCTTATTTAACTTAGCAAACTAGGAGTGGAGGGAAAATACCTGCTTTAAGTCAATGTATCAGGGCAGTATGAGGCAGGCAAAAAATGATGCAAACTAAAGGATAAGGTTGCTATGGGAACAAATAATTTTAATTAGTCTAGAATACACTTAGGATGGCTATTAGAAAAACGAAACAACTGTACAAATTACTGATGAAGTTGTAACAACCTGGAATATTTAAATGTAAGGGGGTTACTGAGATTCCTGTACTCTGGGTTCACGCACGGGAGAAATACCAACCAGATATTCTACAGAGGTCAAAATTACATAAATGTTTACTGGCAAAATATAGAAAATCAAGGAACTTTGGCAAAGGATATTAATACAACATCCAGCTCAACATAAAACACTTATCATAGCAATAACTTAGTCCATTTAACTTAACAACCTTTAAACCTGTTCAATGTTTTGTTACAAAGAAGTTCCATGAAAAAAGAATTAGAAGGAGAAAAAATATGGAAAACCACACATATAGCTACCAATTCCTGGGTTCCAGGGTGGATTCCAAGCAGAGGCAGAGTCAGACACATGGTCACCTTGTGGTCAGCCTCTTAAACCCCAGGGTTGCCATGGCCTTCCCCCCAGGTGGGACTTCCAGTCACTCGGCCCCTCAGCAGCTGAGTTAAGCAAGACCGGGGTAGCCCAGTTGCTACAACCTTCCATATTTTGGGAAAAATAAGATGGACAACCTGTACCCTAGTTTGAAAACACAAGCAGTACACAGGCAAACCTGTGGATGAGGCTTTGTTCGCCAAAGGATAAGCCAAACAAATTTAGCTAAATGGTTTTCTCTAGTAATAGACAACCAGAAGATCTACCAAGCCTTCATACACTCTTTTCTTTAGATGAAGGCTAATCACATCAACAAGGAAAAATTGTATCCTTTAGCCATTCCTTTAGAAAGAAACTTAGGTAATTTTCATTGATCCTCTCTATTGAAAGTAAAACTGAAGAGAGGAAGTTGGAGACTATTGTCTGGTGAGGAAATACAGGTCTTGACATCCTACATAATTATTACTTTTGACTTGAGCAGAAGATTATCTCAACAAAAACTGTAAAAAAAAGTTGGCATGTGTTTGAAGTGGTCATATAATTCATCTTTTCAGGTAATCCAAATTATTCCTTATCTCCTCTTTATCGCAGAATATGGAGAGTTAGTTCAGTGAAGAGTTCAGCAGAAGGTAGGAAGAATAGGAGAGCAGTGAGGGTGTTTCTGGATTTCATCACAGAGGTTAAGAAGTTATCAGGACACTACTAGAGCAACTGCTGAAAATATGGCCTTCAATCTTCAGGTGCTGTGCCATGGGGCAGCTAGCCTGAGGATTCTGTTAAGGGAACACATTAACACGTAGTTTCCCACTTATTTAGAAAAAAAAGAGTCCTTAACACCATATTTGGCTTCTATGCATATTTTCAGCTTTGTAATATTAACACTTAAAATGCTTATGTAGAGGAGAAAGAATGAAAAAAAAATCTTATGCCCACATTGCCCATCCGAATGATAGGTAAGGTTAGCTGTGACTCCAGATTGGTTTGCTTCACAAGTGCAGTAAATGCAAGATTTTATCTTAGGCTATCTTCTCATATATAATCACCAGCCCAACGAGGATCCTCTTAGAAGTACTACTCCCTAAAAATTTAGCGTTTGGATAATCTGCATCCTTAGATAAGGAGAAGTGAAAGGGGACTGTCTAAGAGTGTTCTATATGTCTAAGACTAGATACGTTCTGCAGTTATTGATAGCAGTCTGTAGTTCAGTTTACCAAATCCCACCTGTGGTTATCTTTTTTTGTGATCTTGATTATAGACCTCCCCTTTTGAATACACATTTTACTGCTCTCTATTTCTCATGTGTTTTGGAGAGGTGCAAGGGGAGAACTGACTATGAAATAATTTAATACACATATATCCTGGTCATTAGAGACCCCTTCTAAAATTGTGTTTGTACAGATCTGGCTGATACTCCTTAGTTCATAGAGAGAGTAGAGAAAACTTTCCTTTAAACATGATGTTGGGACAAATAGGATACAAATTTGCCACAATATTGATAATTTTTTTTCTATTTGATTGCAAAAAATATGTTAGCATCCGGGTTATACTAAAACTATACTTTAACAATTTAGAATAACGTGTATTTTATGGGACAGAGAGCACTTGAACAATATCTTTCAGAAGTTTTCCAGGACTATCACCTCACTTTTGCTTATTGTATCTAAGATTTGATTAATGTCTGCTACCACTTCTTTACTGTTGAAAGTGTGTTAAATCAGGATGAGCAACAATATCTAATGTTAGAGCTGCATCATTTTCTCATAAAAAGATCTTTTCAACTGTAATTTTTCATCAGACTTTAATAATTTAAATTAAATTTTCCCTGTTGATCGATCCCAATTTACATGAAATGTGGTAATACTATTAATTATTACAAGACAAGGCCCTGGTTTGCACAGTAGTAAACAGCCCACAAAGAAATATGAAAATTCAAACTGCTAAACCTAAGAGGGTTCTGTTCTTAATGAGTCTGGTCCAACCCCTCAGAACATCTGATAATCACAGCAAAAATGATCATTTTACAGTGCAAGGCTGAAGGGATTAAGCAGGATTTAAGGCTGACACTCTAAGGAATTCTGAGTTAAGACTGACCCCAGAGCTGAAGTCTGCCTCATGTATGGTCTTCAAGACTATCCTGTTAGGACCACACCAAAGAAGGAAGTCACTGATTCAGTGCAAAGATAATTCAGTGCATTTATGAGGGTATGTGGTGAGTTCGTTATTACTGGGATGGCTAAGGCAGTAAGATTGGCAGACATCAGGTCTGTGATAAGCAGGGTAAGTCTGACTCATTCCCTTAATACTGGCTTCTTCAACATCCCTCTGCTGTGAGCACTTGTACCATGAGTGGAACTGGCCAAAGACCATGCAGATCTCCTAGATCTGCAAAAGGAAAAGGTGGTATCATCATGTAGAAGGCTTCTGTTTGCTTCCTTTTAAAGTTATTTAACATTGCAGAAGCTACCATAGAAATAGCTATTTGTCCTACTTTATAAGGCATTGCTGTAGTTGCAAAATCAGGCACTGTAAAGTCACAAAATGACATACTACCCTCTAACTTCACTTCCAAATTCTCTCATCAGTGCATGGACACTTTGATTCAATGGCCACTTAGGTCATCTTCCATAGGAGCCCATGCTTTATTCAGAGCATTATCTGGACCTGCTGGGGGTGTGAATCTGGGGTGCTTTCCATATGATCTATTTTTTAATGCTGTTGGGGATGTGAACGAAACAGATATCTGGATTTTTCCTCTGCTGCAGAGGTCCAGTTTGGTGCTATCATAGAAGCAGCTAAGCACTGGTGTCTCTTTTTCTGATTTCTGTTGGTCTGAGTTCCGCCTATTTTCAGATACAACTGAAGTCTATGTGAATATTGTCTTTAACATGCTAAGTGTTACTTTATGTAATTTGAGAAATCAGTTGCTAAACCCTCAGTCGTGTATTGTAAACAAACAGTCTCCCACTGTCTCACTGCTTCAGCTTGCTTTCTGTAATGTGGGGATAACAGTAACCTCTCACATCACACTGCACTTTGTGAAGATAAATTAATGCTTGTGGAGCATCAGGGAGCTGACTGCCAGAGAAAAGCCCATGAGGAAATTAATAATTCTGTCTTCATTGCAGCCTCTGAATAGTGTGCAGTAGATAAGGCATAAGTCCACAAAATGAACAATGAGGATAAAACAAAACATTGAATAGCTGTTCTTTTTTAATTGATCACCATCCATTCTGTTCACTCAATGGGGTAGGGGTCCTGTGCAGAAAAAAAAACAGAGTGTGTGATTATGTATTATAATGCATATACTCTAGGGAAAAGAACTAGGGCTGCAAAGACTGTTGAGTTCTCTCATTTTGTACTTTTAAGTATTTGATTTTGCCATTGCAACATCTATCACATGCTTTTATGGATGAATTTCTCCTTGGCTGTCATCTACCCCTTCTTTCCTACACACAGTCAGTCCCTTGAACTCTACTTCAAACAATAGCCCAATATATTGAAAATGTTTTTCCACAGATACTTTTTCCAACAGATGTTTTCCCTATTCCTTCCTTCACTTCTTCTCCTCCCAAGTCTCCTTGATTCTTTTATGCTATTTATGCCTGTCATGGCTCTGGAAAGGGAAATGTCTTGACTTCTTTAGAAGCCCAAGTAATTCCAATACTTTTTAAATCACAATAACTCTGTGGTTTTATCAGTCTAAATTCAACTGTAATAGGCATGCCTTACTGTAGTTGTCTTTTTGAGAGGCAAATCAAAAGTCAGGCTCAATCAGACCCTTTACGTAATTTAATACTTTTCAAACTTGTTCTTTTCCTAGCTGAATTGTTTCTTTCCTCTTTTTTTTTTAATCTCTTTCAGAGCTATATCTTATTTTTTCTTCCCTTGTCAATAGACTGTTCATTATAGTGAACTTTGGAGTCTGTTCATCTAATAACACTGATTATGTGTTTATTAACATTTATTAAATGATCTGAGAAATGACTGAAGTCTATGCCAAGATAGAAAAAAAGAAACATGTATCAGGTTGGGTTAATTATTTTAGTATGTACTGGTTTATATGTCTGGAGAAGAAACGATAAAATCCATTAATATTTTTTAAAGTTAATCACTTCAGGACAACTAAAATTCTCATGCCCTACCTAACGTAGTTCTTAGGAGAAACAAATAAAATCTGTTTTATTCGGCTCCATTCTTCTGTTTTTATTTTACATCTTCAGTAGCTTGCAGACTCTCAGAACAAACAGCTACCTATGTTTGACAGGAACTATGAGTGTTGTGACTCATCTCGGCCAGCACCTACATTTTGGGAACACCAATTACATCTATTGCAAAGACAAATGCAAGAAGCCTTNAACTTGGTTGGTTTTCCTGAAAGAGATAAAAAGGTAAAGACAGCCTTCTCAGGCGTTACTTCTGCTGTAATTTTCGGAGGAGCTGGTCATGCTGTCCTCGCTCCAGACACTGAGAGATAAGAAACAATAAACAACCTGAACACGACTCTGCAGAAGTCTCCAATTTCTTTTGGCTCGGGCGCGGGACTTTTAAGATCAAGAAACAGCCATAAAAAACTCAGAGACAAACAACATCCAAGGACAGCTCTGGAATAAGCAGGGGTTCACTCTGAAGCCCAGCAACTGAGCATTGAAGGGCTGGTCCTTGAGCATTTTTCACCATTTGCGGAAAACTAAGCTCATGTGAACTTCATCCAGGAGACAGGATTTCATTTCTCTGGGAATTTGCAATTGCAATGAATTCTGAAAAAAAAGAAAAAATAAACCTGCTTGTCTCAAGCAGTTTTACAAATTTGACCCTCACAGGTAGATATATCAGGAAACTTCACAGTGTGAATGCATAAAAATAAAAATATTTATCCTGAAATAACCCTCAGGTTAGTTGTAAAAACAGGACACCAGCTGGTAGAGATGTGCTTAAAAGGCCATTTGTGTATCAGTTGTCAAAGTAATAGTAAACTCAGATTTTCATCAAATGCAGTATATTCAGAGAGTACAAATGTCTTTTCTTGGGATAAGCTGTGGCTTGGAAATGTTTCAATAATTTCAGTTGTTTTTACTGAACATTTAAAGATTTACTCAGTGAAATTTTAAATGACCACTGCATGGTTCTGCCTTAAAAATTAAGCACAAAACCTCACATGGCCCCACATGGTCTCCACTGCAGCAAGACCATGGATTTGTATGATTCACAAATTTGTATCTGAATTATGTAAGTTTTACCAATTAAAAACCAGTCAATTTTCTTCCCAAATTTATTTTCATACATTTTATATCCCTCTTGGTAACTTTTAGAAATTATTAAAAATCTCAAATATAGAGAGGCAAATATGAAAATATTATTCCAATGGAGTAAAAATTACCAGGTTTGCTTAAGGGAGTAAATGGACATTTTTATCATAAAAAAGGCCTTACCAGTGTTCCATTTTCTTGCTCCATTTCAGGCCTCTGGACACTTATATTGAAATTAGGATGTTCATTTGAGAGCTACTAAAGTATATGCTATGCATGATAAATACAACTCAGGCTTCAGAAAATCTAGCTGTAAGAAGGTAGGTGCTGATACCATTGTTACTTGGGGGCAGGAGGCAAGGAAAGGTCATGAAAATGCTCATAAATACATGGACTTTGATATTGTACAAGCGAGCTGGGCTGATCAAAATCCAGCACCTAATGCAGAACACACTTAATCTTGCATAAGTAGCTGATTTCTGGACTAGAACCTGTAAATCTTGCCCAACAAAGCAGAGCCCCCATGCATTCACTGTGGCTAAAAGGTTCTGCTTTCGTAGTTGTTTGTAGGACAGGGGCCAGGTGAGATAATATGTCATGAACAGACTTCCTTTGACAAGGAATTTGTGGATAGGAAGAACCCTCTCTTATAAAGGAAGATGTATTTTTAGTCTTCAAAATTCAATTCTGAAAAACTTTAATTAAAAAAGACATTCTTAAGCATATGAAGTCTGAATACAGTAATGGAAAGTCAGATTTTAAATAAACTGCTGAATAGAGACAAGAATTATAGCCATTGAGCCAGCATCGTAACTAGCAGAGCAGAAGTTATGGTCTGGTACATATAGTCAAATATCTAAAAATCTTATCCATAAACATACTTCTACTCTTTCCTTATGTTCTGGAAATATATCCTGTAAAAATCTTCACAATTATCTTTGATTACAGGCCCAACATTGCCTCTTGCTGTATACGTGTGTGTTGTGAGACTACAGAGATTTTGTCAAAAGAGCAAATAGGAAGGAATAAAGATTCAGTGTTTATGTGTCAGGTCTAATTAAGAATCAGTACTCACTCATACAAATACTAAGATTAAGGATGGGAAGATATTTTCCTTTTTAAGAGTACGAGTAGAATCAGAGGATCAGGTGCTAAGAATCAGGAAGGAGGCTTGGAGGCCATCCAGCCCAACTCCTCCACTCAACACGAAGCTCCATCACCTTCTGGATACCGGTTCCAATATTTAAGAACCTTTATGATTAACAATTCATTTTTATACCTAACCATAATTTTTCGTGTTGTAACTTGTTTCTGTTACCTCACTTCCTGTCACTGTGCACCTCTAGGAAAGCCTGGTTCTGTCTTCCTTATACTCTCCCTTATCTAACTTGGAAGTACAACATGTTCTTTTACCTTTCTCTTCTTAATGTTTCTAAATACACCCTGTATGTACAGGGTATAAACCCTGAACTATGAGGAATTAATTTTTCTAAGGTTAGATAATTGGAAAAATGGGAAAATTTTTATTTAGCACTTTTATTATTATAGTTGTGGAGAAGGGTGGTGGAAAGTGGAATCTTTACTGCAGGCCACTCACCTGCTGTAATCTAAACCTCCTTACTGAGCAAGCTTCATCTTATCCGTCTAACTTCTTATAGAGAGAGTTTAAAATTTAAAATTAACATTTCATATTTACCTGTAATTATCTTGTATAAATATAGACTTGTTAAATCTCATTTAATAAATTATAATTTCATCAACCTGTTTAGCAAGTCTCATTTCCCACTCCCTTTTGGTGATAAATAGAAATGTGAAAAACTTGAAAATATTTTTTATATAATAAAAAAATAAGACTCCTAGTTCAACTGAACTTCTGAAGTTATACTGAGTAATGTGATTGATCAAAAATATTTATATTCCCTGTTTATTACATTCAAACTACAGCAAGATTAAATTCTACTTTGAAGGTGTACACAGATTTGCATCAGATATTCAGGTAGTGTCTTAGGTAGTCTGAATAGGAAGGAAATAGGCTTCCCAGACCACAGAGAAAATAAATTTTAAAAATTGATATATTTTTCAATAATTTTTTTTTCAGGAATATAGTTACAAAAAAAGTAGGATGCCTGTTTGAAGTTTATGTCAGCTGCTACATAGCCAAATAGTCTTGATGTGCATTTTGTTGGAAATAGATTATAAGGAAGTACCTGTCTTGCTGCCAGTGAATCTACCCATCAGACGTTTGCTAAGATTATACAAAATATAGGTAAAACTATTAAAAGGTTAGTTAAATGAAGAACATTTTAATACATTGCTCTAATTGTGTAGATGCGAGAAATACAAAAACATTTAAAATCTTATCTGATTCGATTTTCAGGCCCTCAGTATGCGAGTCTTAGTATTTTGCACATAAAAACTACCAAGGAAGAATACTCTTGATATAATGAACATGTTGATATGTTGATATAATGAACACAAGGGAAACCATTTTCATTTGCATAGATAAGATTTACAGTGTAAGGGTCAAGCTGGTACAATGCAAATGTGATTCTTAACGCAATACACAGCAAAGCATTTTAAATTCTTGTTTATTCTAAGATTAGTGAGATTCTCAGTGGTGCCATCTATCTCAGTACTTTAGATTTTTTATTTTCTGTGGCAGAGTCTATGACTCTGTAGACCAACCAAAGTAGATCAACTTTTCTAGTCAAATCATGTTGTAAACAAGAATTTGACTTCATGAGTATGTCGGTGACAGTCACATCATCTATTTTTTTTAAATATAAATGCTCTAGTTAATATTTGACAAATATGCTATGATTTTGAGTTGTAAACTCTTTATGTAAATAACCGTTTAATTTTAGCTTAATTTTTTTACATGCCTGTCATGGTTTGTCACTGGCCTGAAGCCAGGCACCCACAAGAGTTGCTTGTTTGCCCTCCCCTGCCACAGCTGGGCAGAGGAGACAGGAAAAAAAATGAAGGCTTCATTAGTTGAGATAAGGACCGTGAGAAAACACTTCGAGGGCAAAACAGGCTTAAATTAAAGTTACAAAGTGAATTTATTGCTAACAGAATCAGAGGAGGATAATGAGAAGTAAAATAAACCTTAAAAAATCTTTTCCCCCCAGCCCCTCCCTCCTTCCCACCAACAGCACATGGAGGCAGGGCAGGGGGGTTTTGGTCAGTCCATCACTGAGATTTCCTTCCACTGCTCGGGAGAAGAGTCCTTCCCTGTGAGGTTGTGAGGTCCCTCCCACGGGAAACAGTTCTCCTGGAACTTCCCAGCGTGGGTCCCCTCTCACAAGCAGCAGCCAAACTGCACCTGCTGCGGTGTGAGTCCCTCCCAGGGGCACACAGTCCTCCCAAAACTGCTGCGGTGTGAGTCC
>VYXC01004485.1:0-48037 GCA_013397175.1 Platysteira castanea | reverse complement strand
CCCACGGGCTGCGGGTGGATCTCTGCATTCCCCATGGATCCCCATGGGCTGTGGGTGGATCTCTGCATTCCCCATGGATCCCCACGGGCTGCGGGTGGATCTCTGCATTCCCCGTGGGCCCATGGGCTGCGGGGGCACAGCTGCTTCACCATGGGCAGCACCACGGCCTGCAGAGGAACCTCGGCTCCGGCGCCTGGAGCACCTCCTCCCCCTCCTTCTCCACTGACCTTGGTGTTGCCACGTTTTTTCCCTCACATGTTCTCACCTCCTCCACTTCTCTGGCTAGAAGACAATACTCCCTGACTTCTGCCTAGCAGCAAAAAACCCCCCGACTTTGTTTTGATTTTCTTCTTAAATATGTCATCACAGAGGCTTTACCAGCTTCTCTCATTGGCCTAATTCTGGACAGCAGCATGTCCATCTTCAGAGCCATCAGAGATTGGCTCTCCTGGACATGGTGGAAGTTCCAGGAGCTTCTCGCAGGAGCCATCTCTGTGGACCCCTGCTACCAAAAAACAGGCTGTGCAAAACCAATATAATGCCTCAGATGGATAACCGGTGTGCTTTCTTTTCCCTACTAAGAAAATGGGAAGTTCTTTGGAATTGTCTCCTTCCTCAAATCTCTCCAGTGTATGCATACTTTGTTTGTATATTAGACACTGAAGTGGCCTGCTGCAGGTTTGTTAAATCAGAAATGAATGTATTTCCCAGGTACTTTCCCTAGCTAATCTCTGGGGAGGACTGTGTCTCACCTTAAAACTACCTACCTACCCTGTGGTCATAAAATGATTCTAGTTGTCAGTGAATGAATTTTGTATCCAGAGAGAGAAGCATGAAACTGTTCTTAAATAATGAATAATCAAGTGTACTAGTAAAAGGAGACTTAGGATAGTCTAGTAAGTTTTCTGTCCTGGTGATTCAGGATTAGTTTAACCAGATTTAATAGACTAGACTTGAAATTTATGCAAGTGTGAAAAAGAGGAATTAGAAACACTATGTTTATGAAGAAAGAATATATTTATACGGTGCAGGAAAACATATAAGAAAGCAAAAATATTTGGACATGTGAGATAGGAACTAAACAAAAAACCCCTTCATTTCATTTTCCACCTGTATGTTTGCAAAGCAGAGAAGTGAAAAGGAGCTATGATATCAATGACCTGCATCCATCAGCTAATTATATGGTGGCATATAATTGAGTTTTGCAATGGTAATTGATACAGCCTGAAACATCACATATGCCTGGTGCTCTATAAACAGGGAGGAAAAGCAAATCTACTCTTCCGAAGGATGTGCAATCTAGCAGCTTTTTCACCAAGGCCAATTCACTGAATGCAGCTAAGAAGTAGTGAAGTTGATGGCTGGCATTTAGACAAAGGTGAAAGAATCTGTATGTAAGAATGAGCGTTACATTAAAAAAGGCTCAAAATCCAAGGATCGTGTTTAATCTCTGAAAGGGATCAAATTCTTTATGTGGGACACTTAATACACCAGGATTCTGATTGACCTGTCTTGAAGCAACTGTGATTCAGATTAATAACAATAAACATGGAACAGGTCCTTCAGATTTGGAGTAGTCCTTCAGAGCAACAAAAGTAATGGGGAGGAAAGAAGGCCTATCATTAATTGTATATGTCACAAGAGATATAAATTGCATAAGTAGTGTCATCTGGCTTCTTGCTGCCAAAGACTAAAACATTCAGCACATGAAGCAGCAGCTGTGGCAGCACTGAAAGCTGGTGAAACCATTTTGAGAGCATTAGTAATGGAAGTAGCAGGTGTGGAGATATCCTTTCCACTGACTTGTTTCCTGAAGTGACTTGATGGATCTACCTGTTACTTCTCCTGCCAAAATAAGAGATGCTGTTGCTCTATCTAACTTGCCACCATCTTTGGCAAATAGGTCAATAATTTTTGTTTACAGTGACAGGATTTAAGTGATCTAAAACTTAGTTTCAAAAGTTATATTTAAGAAGTAAAAGGTTACATTTAATTTTGCTTTTTGTCTGCTCAGCTCTCTCAGCGCTACTGACAGCAGCATCACATTTCCAGTGCTGCATTTGCTGCCTTCGTTATCTTACTTGACCAACAAGCATTGTAATTGAGATCGTCAGATACAATGGAAAGAGATGGAATCTAGGAAGGTTATGTGGAGGCGATATCTAGGATCTAGGAATCTAGGATGCAGAGGCAGAAGTGTGAGAAACAGGTCAACCTTTTAAAGACACGTCAAAAAGGTTTTAAATAAGTGATCAGCAAAAAAATGAACAATTCCCTGATGAAATGACAGAAAGGAGATAAATTTGCCTTCCTTTTGCATGACACCCTGGTCCTACAAAAATGGCTACAGCAACTTCGACTGACTTTTTCTTTTAAAATGGAGACAGTACAAAAGAAACGAAGTAATGTCAGAGCATACCACTGTGAGCCTACAAACACAGTGAAGCTGGATTTTGTGCTGGAAAATTATTTATTAGGATGACTTGGAAAAAAAAATTACCTGAGACAGAGCAAGTACTTAAGATCAGAGAGTGATTTCATTTACACCGCCATCAATCTGGATTGCCTTGATTTGTTTCGTGACAGTTGTCTTCAGCAGAGATACTCTGGATTTACAGCCCTGTAAGACCAGCACTTAGTGCACTGGGTACTGGGAAGTGATATGCAGATAGAGCAGTCAAAGCCAAACTCTGCCCCAGGTTATATCCATGCAACTCATCTGAAATCACTAAGTGCTTTCTTTGTCTGCCTAATGCGTTGCAGTATTTCTTGTCTCCTGTATAATACTGTTCTTTCCCTGACACAACCTTCTGCAGTTCTCTCCAAAAAATGGTGATGAACTAGCAGAGCAGTGACCTTTAGTAATGAGAAATACCACAACACTGTCTACCTCAACATATTTTAACCATCTCCCTTGCTGTACGCTGGCAACAGGGGGCTGCTTTGCAACTCCTTCTCAGTCTGTCAGTGGCAGCCTACAGGCTTTCCAGTCTGTTTGGACTGGTTTCATATTTGTATCTGAATGAAAATCAGCCTAATAATTGTTTTCACAAAGGAAAAAACAGGAAAAAAAGTCTCCTGTGTTAGGTGCATGATGCTGAGTGATTTTAATTGAGGCTTCACACATAATTCTACAGAGAAATGGATTCCATACCTGGTGAAACTGCAGTGGGAGAGTAGGTTACTGGAGGTGTTAAAAGGGAAATTAAAAAAAAACCAAACTAATAAAACAGCTGTCCTATATCTATATTTTTCTGAGAGGTACAGCTTTAGAGAAAATCTGCAGTACTGGGCAGCAGCACATCTTCTGTGTGCTATTTCTAGTTCTGTGGCGCCGGGTGCAGAAGGGGAGACCATAAAAGGCTATTTGCCTAAATATCAAGGGCACTAATGAATTGCTTTAGGTAGAGTGACATGTCCCTGTAGAGCTGCATTTTCAGCTTTTGTTGTGGCAATGCTGCTTTTTTGTAACCCTTACTGCAGAGTGATATCTCTAGGGCAGCTAAACTGACTGCTCAAGAGACCATTCTTTGTATATTCTTAATATGTTCCACCAGCTTTTTTCTCCATCTTCACCTAATAACATAATCAAAGGCTCAGGAAGTTAGGATACACTAGCTTTTAAAAACTTTTAACCTTCAAAATCTGATTTATTAAAAAACCAAACTTATCTAGTACTTATATTACCCCTCTCTCTTTAAAATAAAATTTAGCTGAAGAGTCTTACTGTATTCCTGTACTGTCTGTGAAGGAAACTGAAAAAGTAAAAGTACAATTTTATCCTTCGAGAAACATTCATCACATTTCTATAGTATCTGCTCTTTCACCTCATCAAAGTCTTACTTGACTTTTACTCCACTAACATGAACATCCTCAATTTACTTCAAAAATTGAGTGGCCCCATCCCTAGATACTGGGGTATGTTCAAGAAGGGAAAAAGACAGGAATGGCTGAGGGCAGGGTTTCTCAAGGGGAATGAAGATAAAAATGGTTGAGGGGCCAAAGAGCAGACAGGGAGGAGGGAACATAAGGAGGCAGGATTTTCTAAGGCAAAGAGAAAAAGAAATCTTTGGCATTTCAGAGGAAAAACTTAAAGACCAGGACAAAGGTGTGAGTATCAGAATGTGGAGACATATGTTAAGTGTGAACAAAAAGGAAGAATTCAAAGGAAATGAGAAGGGAAAAAAGGGGAAGAGCTGGAGCACTGGAAGGTGTTAAAGCGGTGAAAGGAGGGTAAAGAAATAGTTTGAAATAACACAGACTGAAACAGAAGGAGAGAGACGAAGAAAGAACAAGTAGACACAAAGAAAAATTGGGCAAAAAAGTTCTCTGAAATACGACTTTTCTAGACACATGAGACATGAAGCAGAAGGGAAAAGCTGAAACCAGGTTTTTAATCCATACACAGACCACTTCTATTGCATGTCTGGATTTTCCTTCCCATTTACTCCTAGTTCATCTCAGACACCAGTTTTCTAACACTAGAACACTTTATGCACAATTTCTTTTCCTCTTTACCTTGTCTCCACATATTATCTCAGATTTGTAATCCAAAACTCTTAGCTTTGTGGCCTCTGACTGGCAAACTTCGAGGCAGTGTGGATCATTGTCATATCTGTTACATGGAGCTTCTTGTGGGGGACAATTGCCACTGATGTGAGCATTGGTCTTTCTTCCCCAGCAACTCCCCAGTTTTTAGCCGTGGCTGTGGTTAAGAAGTGTTCAGGGAACCACCTGCTGCACTGGCGAGGGTGTCCAGAAACACACACTTTGGAAATACATCTACTTTTTCTTTTTCCAGCTAGAAGATAGAAAGGATTTTCCACTTCCTTCCTTCCTTTTTTTTTTCCCCCTCTTCCTTCACTTTTTTGTTTTTATTTGCCTTTAAAGTTGACATATGCCATCAGATATTGAACCACAAATAACTCTTTGCACACTTAAGTCAGTATCAGTGTTTCCATGTTATGTTTAAGTCCTTTTTGGTGCTTCTATCCAAAGCAGTAGAGATTGGCTATCCAGATATAGTTATACTTCCATCCATTTTCTAAGTTAAATCTTGTTTTAGGGGTTGTCTTTGTAAGTGAATCTGTTTGTGGTACTATGACCATCTTAATTATTTCAAGATTGTTTTCACAAAATAAATTTAAATATTCATGTAAACATTATTGGTGCTTATGAGAGAATATGTGTCTAAACATGAATATTGTGCTTGCAATAAAAAAATCAATAAGCATATAGAAATTTCCAATCTATACAAGATATTAGAGATTCTATAAAATCCTAAAGGACAACAGCAATAAAAGGGACAAGGGACAATGAAAGAACCTCAGTTCCAAATATGTGTATAATAGGCTTTCATTAAAAGCAAAGATCAGAGTGTTTTCACAAAGCAGAAGAGTCTCAGCAGATAATTTTCTTAATAAGAATAGAGAGGCAGTAATTGCCTATGATTACAATATATATTTAAGGCATATTTTAGAAAGATATTCTTTAAATATTATTGGTCTAATTTCTGCACTCTGCTAAAGCAATAAAACCATGTTTGCTACAAAAAGACTTATTTTAGTACAACAGAAATGACTGGTAATGAACGAAGGTATTAGTTTAATTAATATATAATTTATTGTGTCATTGAAGGGAGTAAATGGAGAGCAGGAAATTAAGAAAATGTTAGATTCTCCTGTTTTAAACCCACATATTTTATAGTATCATAGAATCATTAAGGTTGGAAAAAACCACCACAATCAGAGTCCAACCTTCGATTCTTAGAATTTCAGTAGATACTTTACTACACAGTGGCAGAGAAAGGTCATACAACTTCGAAGACATTTGTAAGTATTCAAAAGTGGACATGATCAAAAGTTTAGCTTTACAAATGAATATAATCAGTAGAACAGAATGGTTTCTATTCCTTTCACAGTCAACACCAAGAATCCACAAATCCTAAAGTTTTTTACCTTAGTCCCATCTTTATTTCTTTCTCTTACATTTATCTATCTTGTAATTCTGATCTCTAATTTATAATACAGAATTTTTATAAATGTGGTTTATATCCATAAGAACAAAGGGACGTTGTTTTTACACTGTCATTCTGCATATTCACTATTGAAAAACTATGTCTGCTTATGTCTCTACAGCCCTCTGTTGCTCTCTGCAAACATAAACTATAAATTCAGGAAATATATTCTCATTAGTATTCCATACAAGTAAATTCTTTGGGTAGAGCTTTACCGCAGTTGGTTCAACAGAATCAACAGTTATTTAAATAAATTTTATAATCTCTTAATCAGTGATAATGGGTGTATGAATAGATAAACAGAAATTGTTGTATACAATTCAATTAGAGAGGTAGAGCAGCTTTCTCTTTCATTTGTAATCTGCTTGTGCTAGCATCTCCTTAGTTCCTTTTGTGCCATCTTTATTATTCAGAATATACAATAGAAGTATAATCTGAAGTTTTCTGAGTTTATTCTTTGTTACTGCATTGTGGTATAGATAGTTTCATAACAAGAGATTCTTGGAAGATCTGCTCCATGACCTTTCTAGTCATGGAGGTGGGACTGACTGTCCGGCAGCTTCTCGTTATTTTTGGTTTTTCTTTTAAAAATGGGGGTTATGTTTTCCCTTTTCCAGTCAGTGGGAATTCACACCAGACTCCCACAGCTTCTCAAATACAATGGTGGAGATGATCCTTGGATATTAACTAGCTTGCTTGAGCCAGTCTTTCCCCCAGGGCTCTATCTCCTGGTACTTGATGAAACAGATCCCCAAAGAGGACCAACTGAAGACCAGGGTACTGAGCTTGTTGCATGCTGTCCTTGCTGTCCTAAGGACATTGAACTCCACCATTTCATGGTCACTGCAGCTAAGGCTGCCCTTGAGCTTCGCATTCCTACCAACCACTCCTTCTTGGCAAGAATAAGGTCCTGCATAGAACCTCTCCTTATTGTCTCCTCTGTCTTTTTGGGAAGGAGGTTATCATCAACACATTCCAGGAATCTCCTGGATCGCTTATGCTTGGCGGTGTTGTTCCTTCAACAGATATAAAAGTGGTTGAGGTTTCCCAGGAGGAAGAAGTTTTGTGAAAGAGGTCACTCCTATAAGTTTATAGAGGGTTTCATCCGCTCAATCTTCCTAGTCAGGTGGTCTGTTGCAGACCTTCACTACATCATCACCTGTCCCTGCCCTCACTTCAGTCCTGACCCATAAGTTCTCTGTTACCCCTTTCTATCCCCAGACAGACGTTGTCATGGGCTCCCAGTGATCACTGACATAAAAGGCAACATGCCCTCCTTGTCTTCCCTGTGTGTCCTTCATAAAGAGGCTGTTTCCTTCTATTCCAACACTCCAGTCATAGAAACCATCGCAGCACATCTCTGTGATGCCAGTAAGTTCATAACCCTGCAGGTGTGAACACCTTTCAAAGTCCCATTGTTCTCTATATTCAAGAATTGTTTATCTAATATTAAATCCTTTTGCTGCAATTTGAATTTTGTAATAGATTGCATACTTTTTTGTCCTTGGACACTGTCATCAAATTAAATCCACTTATCTGCTAGTTACTAGTGAGGACAAGATTCCCAGTTAGTTCCAACTTCTGAGCTGATCGTACACTAGTGACACTATTATGGAACAGGATATAAGCAATCAGTCCACACCACCAATTGAAAATGACATAAAATAGATTAGAAGCTTGGAAAAGAAGTGCTGACCTTTTAGTAGGTAAAACACAAATGCAGTTCTGCCTGTTACACAGATCTGTAGTGATGTATTTCAAAAAATGTTTTTGGAAATGCCAAGAACTCAATCGTTACTGCATTAGGCTTTTTCAGGAAAGTCAATAGCATGTGTAGAAAAATAACCAGAGAAATGAACTTGGTTAATATGTGTATCTAATTCTTTTTTTTCTTTGAATATTACTTTCCGAAGCTCCCTACGTTAGTTTCCAGTTATACATTCTTGACACATTTCCTCTATGTAGACTATGCTTTATGAAAGGAAACATCTCCCTGCTATGCGACTTACGATGTTTGAACTTCCCTTTTGCTCTCACCAAAGACATTTCTTCACATAGATTTCCCACAATATTGCTGTGTTTGTTTTGGCTGGGGTAGAGTTAATTTTCTTCACAGTGGCTGGCATAGGGACATGTTTTGGATTTTTGCTGAAGACAGTGATGATAATACAGGGATATTTTTGTTGCTGAGCAGGGAGTACACAGAGCCAAGGCCTTTTCTGCTTTTTGTGTTGCCAGGCTGGTGAGGAAGTTAGGGTTGCATGGGAGGCTGGGAGGAGACACAGCAAGGACAGATGACCCGAACTGACCAAAGAGATATTCCAGACCATAAATTGGTCAGAATGAGGAGGACAGGGGGATGTTTAGGGTGATAGCGTTTGTCATCCCAAGTAATAGTTCCATGTGATGGGGCCCTGCTCTCCTGGAGATGGCTGAACACCTGCCTGACCATGGGAAGCAGTGAATTGATTCCTTGTTTTGTTTTGTTTGCCTACACGGCTTTTGATTTGATTATGAAACTGTGTTTATCCCAACCCACAAGTTTTCTAGCTTTTGCCCCTCCCATTCTGTCCCCAGTTGTGCTGGTAGGGGAGTGAGACAGCGGCTATGTGGGACTTGGTGGCTGGCTGTGGTTAAAACATGACAACTGCAGAAATGTAACGAATGATTTTGTTTTTCTTCCACTTCTTTACAACACTCTCAAACTAGCATATAAAAACACCTCTTGGATCATCTTTTCAGCTTACTGTGTAAATTTGTGGATATTTCTGATCCAGAATTTTACGTATTAGTAAGGCAGTTTGATTAGTTTCATTTGATGTTACACATTCTCCTTATGTTTTGCTTTCTTTCAAATAAGATTGTAAAGGTAGAAATCCTACAATATTGAATAGTATACTCTTTTACTTTTTGAGCTTGTTTATATTTGCAATTTTATTGCTGTTCCAGAAGATTTCAGATGTGGCTGTGGATATTTCAGTTTCTGAGCAAAATTATAGGAGTCAAATAGGATGACCGTATTTGACTTAATAGATATATTAAGATTGTTATGATTAGAACTTTGGGCTCCAAGGATGGTTTAACAAATGAGAAGTTACCAGGTGATGTAAATTGGACATATCATACAAATTGCAGGAACCATAATGAATAAATGTACCTTGTAAAGCCTACACACTTATCCTTCAAACCTCTAGAACACTATGTTTTTATATAATTTTCAGTGCTGGTATAATAACAAATGTAGTATTACATCCCAATATTTATTCCAGTTTTGGAAATATGACAACAAAACCCCATATTTTTGAAAGTGTGTGACCAAAAATCTACACTGGACAGGGACAGGAAGAAAACTATAACTGTTTAGTAATGTCTTAAATTGTTTTATTCAGAATGATTTTAGAAATAAAGCAAAATAGCTCTCCTGACCAATCTTATCCTGCCAAGTGACATCTTAGGAAAAAGAAAAATCAAGAAGTATTTTGCTGGAAATGTGTTGATTTTGACTAAAATTTGTTGAGATCTTCTGGAATGGTTCTTCTCAAGTGCTCTTCATTTGGAATGAAGATTTAGTGATGAATGATTCTGTTAACTTCATACAATCTCCCCTCTCTCCATCTCCAACCCTCCCAATGTTTAGTGGACAATAGAATGTCTCAGAATTAGAAATTCAATCATCTGAAATGTTTCTTTATGATGGCAGCTATATGGCATTTACATCTAATCTCATTTTGCCTCATATTTTATCCTGAAGAAATTTCAGTGGGAGAGAAAGAGAATCTAAAGGACATTCACAGGGTCAGAAATGTGCTTCTGCCCTTTTCAAATACAGTTTAAAAGAAAATTTTAACTGTATTTCTTTCAAATGTGAGAGAAGAGAGATCAGTCACCTCATGAAATGATTACTCCTCCTGTTTTTAACTATGCTCTTCTCCAGAAAACATATTTAATGTACATGAAGCAGAGAAATTGGCATTTATGCAGTAATATTGTTGGCTTGATACAAATATTTCTCTTTGATAACTCTGTATCTTTCTCCTGCTTGTTGGCAAAATAACTTAAATCTTGGAGTAGAAGCTTTAAATTCACAGGACTTGGACTCAAAAATTAAGACTTTATGATGACACACATAGCAGTCTGTCATTGACCTACTTGAGATGAAGTTTCTTGTCATTCTATTCTCACTATAACAAGTATTAGTATTTTTAACAGTAGTCAAGAAAATATGAACTATAAATGTATGAATCCAAATTATTAATGTAGTCTCATATACCAGTAATTTTTAAATACTACTGAAATGTGTTTCAAAGATCAAATGAGAATGTAGTTGATATAGATAGGTTTTCTCTCTTCCATTACTCGTTTAAAAACATACCTGTACTCTGAATGATGGGAAAATGAGATGGTGCATTATGAAAAAAGACTTTTGTAGCTGAAAAATGTCTTTTTTTACACTATAGAAGAGATTACAGGTATTTTTGCAATATGTGACAAGGACCTTTCATCACAAAAATATTATGTAATTTTATTATGTGCAATTTTATTATGTTATTTTCTCAAAGTTTTGAAGTAATCAATACTAATCACTATTAAAAATAATAATAAAAGCAAAAAATTCTAACATTATCCAATAAGTACATACCTTTATGAGCATGTATTTGATGTCTGTTAGTATTTTCCTCATTTCTTTGAACTCCTGGATGTTTTGAGAAGATATTTCTATTTACGAGATACACCTACTCATGCTACCCATTGAGAATGCCTTCAGCAAGGTGTTTATGAGAATAACTTTACAAGGATCAATGTCTACATAGGTCCAGTATGATGCCAGTTTTGTCCTGAGACGTGAAAGGAGCACAAACACAGCCGTAATGTTTTCCAGTTATGTACGAAGGTTTTGCAAAGATGGACCTTGGTTCTCAGCCAGCAGGTCGAGGAAGATGTGTCTTCCTCTCTTCTCTGCTCTGGTGAGACCTCCACTTGGAATACTGCATCCAGCTCTGGAGCCTCCAGCACAGGAAGGACATTGACCTGTTGGAGCACGTCCAGAGGAGGGCCATGAAGATGATCAGAGGGCTGAAGCACCTCTCCTATGAGGAAAAACTGAGATAGTTAAGAGCTGTGCAGCCTGGAGGAGAGAAGGCTCAGAGGAGACCTTAAAGGCCTTCCAGTACATTAAGGGTACCTACAAGAAAGCTGGAGAGGGACTTTTTACAAGGGCAGGTAGAAATAGGACAAGGTGTGATGGCTGTGAACTGAAAGAAGGTAGGTTTAGATTAGATATTGGGAAGAAATTCTTCACTGTGAGGGTGATGAGGCACTAGAACAGAATGCCTAGAGGAGTTCTGGATCTCCAGTGGCTGGTCAAGGACAGGTTGGATGAATCTTTCTGCAACCTGGTCTAATGGAAGACATCACTGCTCATGCCAAGGAGGTTGGAACTAGATAGTCTTTAAGATCCCCTCTAACCCAAGCTGTTCTATGAATCTGTGATTCTGTGTTGCAGTCAAAAATCCATCAGTAATTTTCCTTGTTGAGCGAGATGCAAGGCTGATCCTCAAAAAGGAATATACTGGGATATTGTAGTGGGTTGACCCTGGCCAGATGCCAGGCACCCACAAAAGCCGCTCACTCACTCCCCTCCACAACCAGAAAGAAGACAGAAAATATAACAACTCTATTTTTCCTTCCTTCAGTGTTTATTTCATTCACAGCAATGCTTAATTTTGACAGAACTTGGTGCTGTGAGTAAAGGCGTCTATTGCTGTTTGGAAAACTTGAGATTTCAAATTTTTTGGGAAGGAAAATAGTAGAAAACCAAAAAAAAAAATCATGTTCAGATACTAAGATAGAACAAGGTATATATGGCTTTGAAAATTCAAGAAAGTTGAGTATTGTTTGCCCTGAAATGAGATCACACAAAAAATAATAGAACTTTGGAAAAGCTAGAAAACTCAAAAGTGAATATTGAAAGAAATGAGTAAAAGAAATTATAATACAACAAGCGGGAGATAAAAGGAGGTGGTCAAGTTAGACTGAATCCAGTCAAATCAAGTGGTCTGATCTTGAATCTAAAGCTTTTTACTGAAAGAAAATTGCCTGTAAATATGTTGTTGTCATATGTTATAGTTTAACCTCAGCTGGCAACAGCCACACACAGCTTCTCACTCACTCCTCCAGTGCCAGTGGGATGGGGGAGAGGATGGAAAAGTGAGAAAACTCATGGGTTAAGACAAAGATAGTCTAATGAACAGAAAAGGAAGAAAATAATGACAATGATAATATCAGTCAAGACAATAATACTTATAATTATAAAAATAATCAGGTTAGAATACAAAGTGATGCACAATGCAATTGCTCACCACTCACTAACTGATGCCCAGACAGTTCCTGAGCGTTGGCCCCTGGCCAACTTTGACCTCAGTAAAGAAAAACTAACATAATTGCATAATCAACATTATTCTCATCCTAAATCAAAACAGTGGTGTTACGCCAGCTACTAGAAAGAAAATAAACTCTATTCCAGCTGAAACCAGGATATTAGAAGACTAAGGATTATGCCAGGATTAAGGTGTGATAGGAAAAGAAGAAAATAGTATAGCCAAATGTCACAGTGAATCAACACAGATTCCCTGAGAAGGGCAGAAAGGAATGATAATGAACTCCTGCTTTGCTGTGTTGCATTTAAGAAGCTTAAGAAGGTCAGCATTGTCATCAAGACACGAGTGAAAGATGGACTAATTCACTTCCAGGAAGAGAAATGGAATGAAGGCATGTAACAACTTTCCAGCTAGGTTTGAATGGTATAGGATGGTCAAAGACTAATCTACACTTTATTTGAAATGAGGTGGGAGGAGAAAGAACTGCATACAGGTTTGCTTTCTCATGAGTGTTATACTTTGCCAAGTGAAATTACTGTATTATACTTACCACAGTATTTCAAGGAGCTACTAGGCTTCCTGAATTCCTGATTTCCATGGAACTGTACTGTGATCCCTTATCGTGTCTTTTTAACAACAATGATTACATAATGATAATATAAGGATTTTATTTACCAATTTCTGTTACTCATATAAAATCTTATTCATGATGAATTGATAAATTCTGAAACCACATGAAACAAGGGGAAAGCAAAAAGTTGAGCTACTTAACACAACTGATAAGTTTTGTTCTCCCACTCAGCCTCAGAGCCCAGCTTTGATGGTCACCTGATTTTGTACTGCCAGATGGGTAATATGTACTTTCATTTATTCTTTCCTCTCTCCTGTGATTCCCATTCAATCTCGTTGAACTTACTGGTATTCATACAGGAGAATTCAGCTGTATATAATGCACCAGGACCTAATAATTTTATTCTACAATGACAGTATCAGATTTTTCATTCAGAGTTAAAATAAATATTTGTTCTTTTTTCAAATCAAAATGTTTTCTTGTCACTGGTATTTCAGTCAGGAAATTTTAGGTTACATTTAAAAAAAAATAATCCATATTCTGATGAGCTTTCCTAATTAAATAATTTCCTTCTTACTGACTGTATGCTTCCTAAAGAATATTCAGCTGAACCTGAAGTATGTTTTAAGAATATAGATGAAAATATAGTTATATGGTGTTACTATGCTTTAACAAGAACAAGGAATTACTTGACTCTGATATGATCTCAATAAATTCTTTTTATTTTAATTAGGTGACTGGAGGAAGCTTATTGATGAAGAACTTTGAAACCAAAGGCCATAAATTGAGTTGGTTGCAAGATATGAATTATTGAAGTAAGTTTTTCGTAGGGAAATATGAGCAAAACATACTAAAAAAATAATTTTATTTGTATGCTGTGTATGTGAAGCATTTAACACCTGATATACTTTTCAATTAAAAATAAGATTCTAATTAAAAAAAAAGAGTGATTAACAAAGGGCATTGGTAAAACATAATAAGCATGCTTTATTTTTCTCTGGTTTTGCAGAATGACTGTTTCACCTGTTTATTTGGTGACTTTTGCTCAAACTGATAGACTAAGAAGCTGTTCAATAAAGCAGTGTAAAAAAAGCTGGGAAATTCATAGAAGACCTCTGGATCAAACATGGATGAAATGGGTTGGAGTGATAGTTCCAGCAGCACAACTACCTCCAAGAGGGGTGGGGGGCACGCATGGCTGATTTGTGAGGGCTGTTAAATGAAGACTGTATGAATGAGCAGTGTCTGTAGTGGTCACCACTCACCATGTCATGAGGACATGTGCAAATTGCTTGTTTTTCCTTGACTCTGACTGGAATTATGTTGCAAGTGGTCCAACTGAAGACAACCCTTCCTAGAATTAAAAAAACTTCAACTTTTTAATGTCAGAAATTAAAGAAAACAAGTCGCCATCTTTCTTGTGGCTTTTCAGGTATGACACCTTGCTAGTTCAAAGGTCTGAGATTTTTTTGTTCCATGCAGTGGTCTGTGGGTGCTCTACAAATCCTTACATTGTTTGATTTTTGTCATAGCTGCGGATTACTTCATACCACTGTTGCTTCTGATGACATTTGTATTGGCTTTGGTGGAGACATTCAGGGCACAAGATATGCATATTCATCAATGAAACTAGACAGCTGTGAATTTGCAAGAGCAGAAAAGTTTCCAGAGGAATAGTAGAAAAAGTGAAAAAGAGAGCACAGGGAAAAAATCAGGAGAAAATAGGGAAATATTTGAAGATCTGTGAACGAAATATATGTCAGAGCAAGGAGATTGTCCAGTAAACTTGTGAAATTAGGCATAAAGAATTGTCCAAACAAGCACTTTGCTCTCTTCAGGCAAGGAAGAGTATCTCTGTTGGGATTAAGTGATCTAAAAGACTCAACTCCAGAAGTCCTATTTTTCTCTTGTTTTTGTGCCAAATAAGGCAAGAAACAGCACAACAGCTTCAGTCTGGCAGCATCATAGAGTCAGTCAGTTAGAACTCCTAGTTCAGGTGACCCATGTCATTTGGAGTTTGAACCTGAAGGATCATTTTCTCCAATAGTTCTGCCCAGGTAGGTGATTAAACCATCAGCTTCCAAAGGACATTTTCAAAGGATCTTCAAGACAGCATCCCAAACTGACAGCTCTCCTCTATCTCTGAAAAGTCTGAGCTTGAGTGTGATGCACCAGATGTCGTGATAAGGCCTTAGATGTATGAACAAGCAACTAGTGGTGGTTTCTCTCTGCATGAGCTGTTGGTGAGAAGTGACAGTGGAAACCTGCACAGTGTCCTGTGCGATTTAAAAAAGTTTGAAAATTTGAATGAAAAAGTAAATAAAGTTTATAATATAATAATAATAATAATAATAATAATAATAATAATAATAATAATATAATAGTAATATTATCTTGGAAAATATCTTTCAGTGACAGAGTGAGAGCTGAATTTATCTGTCTTAAAGAAACAGTAATTTCCTGTTCCTTGGAGTTTTTGTAATTGGCAAAGCATTCCAAAGGGCTCCTTAATCCTAATGTACAAATTTCAGAGTACAGAGAGCCATGTGGTATCCATTTAATCCAGACAACTGAAGGAAATTACTCACGTAGCTCTAATCATAACTGCAAAGTCATGGACTCCATCCCATGTTGTCTTAATTTTTTGTTTAGGTATTCTCATAGATACTATGATTTAGTCAAATACAAGTTACAATCTCAAAGAAGAGAAACAGTAGTAAAATGTCATGGTTTCTAATATATAAATGTGATTCTTATGACTTTGTTATGGATAGAGTGGGAGCTTCAGACAAGCCCTGCCTTAAGCTCAGATTTTTGGCAGCAGCTTAAATTTAGGTGGCCTGCACCTAATCTGCTCTGGCTTGCAAGTTCTAAGAATGGCCAATCAGGTCTATTATAAAAATGAGTTATAACAGACAAGGAGATAACAGATAAAAGGCCTTAAACAGAGTTACTTACCACACAGTATAAAAAAAAAGACTACTAGTAGATTACATAAAACAGTGCATGACATTAAGGTACCTATATTAAAGCTAGCAAAGAAGTAATTTAGATTAGGAGTCAATGTAACCAAAATGATGATAGCGTACACGGAGTCCTTTCACTCAACGCTCAAAGGAGTAACCACAAAGCAGGCATTACAAACTTTGGGGAGAGACCCCCACACATTTCCAGGGAATGTGCAGGAGATTTCTGCTCTGTGAAAATTTGGTGTAGCTTTTATCGTTTGTAAAGTGGAGTGTCTGTCAGTCAGAAATTCTACCTTATCTTTCTATGTCTTGCTTCCACAGCAAGATGTTTGCTGTCAGCTGAAATGGCACCAAAATAACTCACTGCAAGGTAAACTGTCTTGATTATTTCACCAAGGCTCATGTGAGAGTGAGATGCCCTGAGTTATTTCATCAGCTAAGAAGCAACAGATAAGCTCTTGTAGTGGGGGAAATGCCCTGCTATAGACTTTAACATTCTTTGAAGTCTACTGTTTACTAATCTAAGGGGAGGAAACTTAGAGTTAGAGATGAGATATTATCTTTAGAATCTGAGATTCATATCCCATGTGGACACATGAAATTCAGCTTTCTAAGTCTTATTTCTGTTGTCTTTGTCATTTCATATGTAGAAATAAGATTTTCTAGAAATAGATTAATTCTTAACAATTTAGGCTGGGTCTAGCATTAACTCCTTCATATTCTAGTCTCCCAAATATACATGTGGGGAATCAGGTGGGATATGCAGTGGTTCACAGAGGGGGATTTTTTCTGTTTTCCTTTTTCTAGAACAACAGGGCTGAGCTGATATACGTATTTTACAGTAGTATTGAGTGCCTTGATGTCTTTTTGGCTGCACTGAGAGTGTCCACTCTATAACTTCTGGATATACATAGCTACAACACTTGATTCCTCAATCACATTTCTTTCAGCAGGAGGAAAGTAACAAGTGATTTTCACCAGTCAGCTGCAGCAACAGTATTTATTCCATTGCAGCTCAACTAAATTGACCCAGCATTTCGGGAATGAGGGAGTTAAGGCTCTGCATGTTACCCTCCCAGTGTCTGCAGGATGGAATAGAAGCAAGCCCACTGCCCTCAGTACTTTGTATGAGAACTAAAGTTATTTTTAAACAATATGCAAGAGAGCTCTTCAAACAAAAATGCAATTCTCCAAGAAATAGCATGCAATTTTGTTCTACTCATAATATTCTGTGAATATGCTTGATTTTATTAACAAAAATTGTTTGAAAGAAAGTTTTTTCTTCATTTCAGTCAATCCTTTTCTACACTGTCCTAGCAAAACTATTAGCATGTAGTACAGATATATAGTACTGAATGAATACTGAGTTCTTCTCTTTGAAGATATAAAAGATACTTGGACATTACATAGCTAACGTTTTTCCATTTGCCTTCCAGAAAAGACACTGATGTAGCTATGAAGTTAAGAAGTTACAAAGCTTCTGTAATAATTTTGAGGATACAGTTCATCTTAAAAGAAACAGAAGGCGAGGGCTGTAAGAAGTAGCAGTTCATGTTTGTGATCTCCTGAGTAGGGGATTTATAATCTTCCTTGTTTATGTATTTTTTGTGTAGTGGAATGAAATATTTAGGTTGTTTAGAGTAAACTATCCATCTTATAATAAGGACCAAATTGTCTCAAAATTTAAGAGCATGGGAACTCAATTTGCAGATGGTCACTTTCTGTTATAGTGAAGCAAAGTAAACACTACAGTTAAGTTTTGCTGGATTTTTTTTTAGTACTGCAAAACATCTAAGGCTTGTCTTGCTATTCAGTGCTAGAAAAAAAGGACAGGATTAAATTTTACCACTTTGGGTAAGGAACACCTATCACCTGTGAGGGACTGAAATGCTAAAATATGTTTATATAACTTTCAAAAATTATGTATTCCAATTTTAATTTTTTGGAGATGTTATTCAATATTTTTTTTGTAAGAAGAGCACAGTGGGAAGTGGGAAGTACTATAAATAGGGAGTGGTAAATTGATCAGAAATCAGTAAAAATAAGGGGAAACTTAAAGGCTGATACAGTTGTTTTGGAGGCAGCAGAAAGCAAATCTGAAAAGCTTTATAGTCTAAATATTTGTTATCTTAGAGAACTGAAAAAGATTTATTAAAATCTCAATCTTGAAACTGTATAAAAAATTCTCATTTATTAAAGTTATAAGCAATTTGTATACAAAGTCATTATTACGTGAGGAAAAAAAAGAAATTAAGGAGAATAATCAAGATATATGTATTTCTTTTTGACAGGAAAAATTAGGGCAAAGATTTTTCAATAAGTCCCTAAGCTATCATAAAACTGAGTCAGAGCTATTGTTAGGATGGTGGTGCCTCTGCACAGATAAAGTTCCCCTTGTTAAAAAAGGATCCCTAATAAGAGAGATTCCTCTCAACCTATGTTTTTGTGAATAGAAGGTGAAAAGTCTTGCCCCTCCTAGGAATCATATGGCTCTTCATAAAAAACAAAGTTCAAGATTTCTTTAAAAATGTTTCTTTAAAAATGTGTATGTTTTGGAATTTGATTTCTAATTGTTACTCAGAAGTGAGAGATTCTCATCAGGGAAGACACACACACACACACACACACACACACATTGCCTCTTTCAAAAACCTTTCTAGTCACGTGTCTCAGCTCATTAAAATTTTCAACCAGCGAGTTAACTCCACAATTTAACAATAATGCATTCACTCTCTCAGTTTGACTTTTTTGTTGGGGAAAAAAAAAAAAAAGAAATCTGCTTCATTGCTAATAATTCCTTGTTATTTTTATAAACATTTTCTCCAGAGGGTTAATTAGTGTCTGCTGAAGTTCCTAATAGGAGAGGCAAAATGAGTGTTTTATAGCACCATAGGGGAAAATGTTCACATTTTACATCAATACAGGAATAGCAGCCCCAAATAAACCTGACCCTGCGAATGGATAGGAGCAACCAGATTAAGCTGTCTGAGTACGGGAGTTTTATCTTTGAAGAAAAAATTGTTTGATTTATGAACATTTTTCCTCTGTTCTGTTGCCAGTGGACAAATGTCTGCACTACTATGCTTTGATATTTTTCAAGTATTTGAAATCCTAGACATAGGGTCTGAAGACAGACCATTGCTTTATATTTCTGGCAATGATATAATATTTTATTTCAACAGAGAACTCTCTAGGTCTACCAAATCTGCGACTGCACATATAAAGAAAGCCTCAAATGTACATACTTAATAAAAAGATATTGTTAAATATGTTTCCAGAGTGAAACTCAGTTTTCTGGTGAAACTCAGTTTGTCTTTCCCTCATGAGCACAGCACTGAGTTTTAGCCTTCAAAAAGATTTTCTGGGCACACCACAACCCCTTCCATCTTACTTGGATTAGGTTTTAGACAGATCATTCTCATATAGGTATTAAACCTGCTGAAGAGCCCACAGAGCTGCATGAGGGTGCTGTCTGCAGATAGTGAAAAATAAAGCTGGTTTTTATCTTCATAGAGCTGAAACTGGAGACCATGTTAATTTTATGATCTCCCCAGTTTTAGTATACACAGGACTCTACAGGTAAGTAAGATCAAGGTAAAGGATTAATTGCCTGGTGAGTCCTTTGAGACTGGTTTGAGGAAAGATGCCAGTATTTATTCAAATCTTTCCACTCTGGCTCCAGCATGGGTCCCCCACAAATCCTACTGGGAAACCTCCTCCAGGGTGGGCTCCTCTCTTCATGGGTCTGCAGGTCCTTGCCAGGAGCCTGTTCCAGCGTGGGATTCCCACAGGTTCACAGGATGCCTCCTGTCAGGCATCCACCCGCTCCTTTGTTTTTTTTTTTTTTTCTTTTTTCCTTCTGAAATATGTTATCACAGAGGTGTTACCACCATTTCTGATGGGCCCAGCCTTGGTCAGTGGCTCCTCTGTCTTGGAGCCACCTGGCCTTGGCTCTGCTGGACATGGAGGAAGTTTCTGGCAGCTTCTCACAGAAGTCACTCCCATAGCCCCCATGGTATGAAAAGCTGTCCATACCAGCCTGATACACAGTGCTTAAAGTATATTCTTTAAAAAAGAACATCTTAAAGCCCAGATAATCTGAATTTCTTCAAAGTACTGTGTCCATAAGGAGTATTCACTCTGTTTTAGAGATAAATCCTATTAGAGAAAAAAGTTAAGCCTTAAATCTTGTCTTCTTATTCTGGAGAGTATGCCCAGAATCCATAGGTCAGATAATTAAAACAATAAAACCTAAAAAATAAATATATCTTATTTTCAGTTTTTGTGCATAAATAAGTTGTAAGTGGGAAAGGTCAGTGTCATTAATTACGAATAAAATGACAGCTTCAGTATTTCTCATCAGTCACTTTACAGTAGTAATTAAATATATGAATACAAATTTTGAGGTCCACAGTCAATAGCAAATATGGAATTGGACACTGTTTCCCATATATCAACCCTTAGTCAGTGCAATGCTGAGTGCCTGGCCATCTATTAAACACCTCTATGTCTACAGCAGTTGGCAATTTGTAGATCAGGTCAAAGATGCAATAGGCTGTAAGGCAAAAGTATGGCTATGGAAAAGTCATCAGCAAGTAAAGGTTCATGGAATACCTGCTTTGTTTTATCCTCCCTTCCACAGATTTTTCTATTCAAGTAAGAAACCTAGAATTCAATTCCACATAGCTTATTAAATCTGATATTGTACAAACATGGATTCATGAGTTGTGCTTACACAAATAATTTTATTCTCTATTAAAACTCTTCTACGGCCTTTCTGCTTCCTAGAACTAAATTACAGTGAGCTCATTAGATTATGGAGATTAGTAACATGTAGGCAGAAGTAAAAGCAGAAACAGATGTTAATAGCCAAACCACTTCAGTAGATCTTCACATCTTCAATAGATTCTCCTTTTTTATATGCCTTTGATGAGGAATGCTCAGAAACACAGCAATTTCTCCAAGGGGAAGATAGTAGAGGCTGTTAGAGGTTTTATTTAGACATGTTGGGCTCACTCAATTTTGCACACCTCCTGTACAGCTTGGGGGACTAATTGTACCAATGGAAATTCAGGACAGAAGAAAGGGGTGTTATGTTGGACTACAGGCAGGAAAGCAAATCTATTTCTTATCTACTGAATGAAAAACTGGGGACTTTACATCTTCTCTGAGATAAAGAATGGCATGAAAATGATGTATGGGGAATTTACTGACTCTAGAGAAAGTAATAAATATTCATTGAAAATAATCTATGAGGATAAGGAAACGCCTTTTTGGCAAGTAAAATGCAATTTCAATATTTCATGGGGGATTATTTCAGTTACACGTTTTGAATTAATTAAAAAAAGACCTTAGAAGTGATCAAAAAACAAACACTTGTGAATAGACACGGCAAGAAAACAAGATTTCAATTCTGTGTGAGTTTTTGATGTTTTGGAACTTATTTGTCTTGGAATGAAACATATTTAGAGCAATTAAGAAAATCATATACACTACTAGAAATGTATGTTCAGGATCCTGATAACGTTTGTTCAGAAATAGCCTGAAATAATAACCTGAAACTCTATGACTTATCTTTTGTCTTTATATACGTTGATAATTTTGTTCTGGAGAAATTTTCTCTGTGAATGGGCATGTCCACTTACAAAAGAAGATGACTTAAAAAATCCCCAAAGCAGCCATATTTTTGAAATACAGATGTCTCTCATTACATCTGCCTGCCTATTTCTAAGGTAAATTACTCTTACGTTGGAACTTTTTGGTGAAACAGGAACCCATGGAACTTTAAATCCTGGTGTTTGTTCAAGTAATAACAGTCATGCTTCCAGATGTTTGCAGAGACTGTCACACTAACTTCTTAGGAAAATTGAAGCTGCTGTTAAAATGAGTCTGAAAGCTAACCTACCATGGCAGAGAAAGGAGGAATAACTGGTCTGCAGCCAGTGAAGCTTGTTTTGAAAACAATCTGCTTAAGAGCTACAATGTCAAACTTTCAAAACACACAGATCCAGCATCTTGTTGTCTTTTCCCTATGGTGGCATCTTTGTTCTTTGTCCTCTCCAGTATGACCATGCCTGCTGCCCTCACCCTTAAGGGAATTTCCAGCCCCAACTGGCTTTTCATCAGTCTCACCAGAATAACAGTAGTGGCCCAGGGAAATGCCTTCAAACCCCAGGAACTGTTTTCTATAGGAAGAAAATGTCTCCTCTCTTGGTGCTTATCATCCTGCATGAGGTTATGCCCTGTCAGTAATACTTAATTATTCCAGTGACGAATTATGTTACTAATCACTGCACGTTTAGAAAGTTGTCAATTTACTGCTAAACACAGGAAAGTGCTTGTGGCTGCCCAGCTTTCTCTCATCTCTCCCTCCTCAATGCTTTCACTTGGTTGAAGAAGTGATACAACTCTGGAGACAGTGCTATAGAACTGTGAGCTATCCTCCCTCTGAATATAGCTAATTGCTGGCTTGCTGAAGAAGTATCTTTGCATTATTTACCTTAAATAGATGTCCCTGAACATCTCCCCCTTCTCAAAAAGCAAAACAAACTAGCTAAACAAAAAAAGCAAAAACCAAACCAAAACCAACAAGAAACACACACACACATATATATATAAAATAAATAGCTAGTAGAGGTTTCTAAGCTCTTTTTTTCAACTAGCCTAATTGGGCAGCTTATCCTAAAGTTTTACGAAAATAGTGTACATATTTTCCTGGAAAACTCTTAAAAGAAGACTTGAAGTTACAAAGATGAGAGCTTTGCTTCAACTGTATTTGACTATAACCTAATGCAACGGCTAATGAGAGAGATTTACCATTCCTGTAGCTCTAAAGACAGCACTGCTGAGATAGTAAGAATAAGAAATTCTCATTTCATGAAAGCACAATTTAATTCTTATATCTTTATATCTTATTACTTATAAGTAAGAAGAAACTACTGGCAGATCTACGAGGAAGAGGTAGCAAGATTATCTCATCTGTAAAAAAAAGAAAAAAACAAAAAAGCTCAAATTAGAGTCAACAGAGTTGATTCCGTCTCCTAGTAGATGCAAGACACATCGCTACAGAGTATCTCTTGAAAAATCAGGTTCCACGCTTCCTTCTAGCAGAATTTAAAAAAAAAACCCAAAAAACCCATGCCAACTGTGGTTCTGTATTTACAAGTTGAAGGACTCTGTGACCTCAGGTTATATCTTCTTTTTCTGTTTTATATATACTCTCTTAGAAAAGAAAAAAAAATAAAAAAGAAATAGAAAGTGCTTGTGTTGGCTGATTACTGGAGATCCTTCTAGCTTCACTTTTCAGCCTTTTTCCTTTGTGAGTATTCTTCAAGAAAATAAAATCCAAGAAGTATTTATTGACACTAGGTAAGTTAACCAGTTGAGGCTAACACAAGAGTAAATTTGTAGGTGTTCCAGCAGTTTGTAAAATGCTTACTAGTTCTGATGCTGGATGCATATACAATAAACTAGCACAGCTGGGATTTTTAGAAGTGAGATGAGGAAAAGTCAAGTGAAGGACTGAATGAAAGATAATTGGATTTATGCATCAGTGCCCGGAGAGAGAGATAGAGAGAGACAGAGGGACAGAGAGACAGAGGGAGAGAGACTTTTGTTCATGGGCAGGAGCCAGGAGCTTTTTACTAACATACATGTATATTTTTGCTGGAAAAAAAAAAAAAAAAAAAAAGCATGAAGATAATTCAAACCACCAAATAACTTTAAATTTATTACAAGTAAGAAAGCTTTGTGCTAGAAAGACCTTGGTCTGTCTCCTTGCAGGCCTGGAGACTGAATACGGATCCTTCTATGCACTGAAGAGGATGGTGCAATTGCTCAGCATAGAAGACCTCTTTTTTATGGGTCAGAAGAAATGGATCAGAGTAACTTAGGTGTAGTGCACTGTGCATGACCACAGGAAGGAACTGAGTAGATGAAAAAGCTCAGCAGTGTCTGAGGGCATCTAAGGATGGCTCTTGAACAGCAATGGAGCTTTTCCACTTACACCGTGGGCACTGAGCCTTATGCTTGAGTGTTGCCTCCTGTATTTAAAAAGAAGTACATGAAACTCTAGAAGACAAGTGGGCCACAGGAAAAGAGCAACAGTCCATTCTTTGGTCCTGAAGGGAAGGATGAAATGCAGCAGTTCTTTGAACACTGAAAAACTAACTTCCCCTTCAAAAGAGGGTGGCTGCTTATTTGGAACAGACTTTGATTTAAACAATCCTTGAAATGTGTCCAAATACTGTCTGCAAAGTGCAAGTTAGAAAGACTGACATGGAGTTTGGTAGTCTGTTCACAATTAAACAGTATTCACACAATAATCACTCAGTAAAGCTCAAGCCCATACTCCGGCCCTTTATGGGCTACAGCACAGACGTGACAGAAACAATTCCTGGGAACTGTTCTGCAACAGTTTATTTTGTCTGGAAAGCAACTTGGGACTTCCTTGATATACAGGAATATAAAACTACAGAGAAGTAAAATACAGAGCATGATAGGCTAAGAGATATCTTAATTCCTCATTACTAGCTATGAGCCAGTTTTCTCCCTCGTGCTCTCTTTGATCTCAGTGGACTGCATGTGTTGTAAGGATTTGTATTTGAAATCACTGCCAAAGATCATGCCATGAAAGACAAATGATTCAAACCACTGTCAAATGGGTGTTCTGTACAATACTGACAGTTGTAAGTAACCCACCAGCCACAGCAGAAAGGTTACTAAAAGGGCAGGCAAAAAAAGTAATTATACAGAGACACTTCAGACTCCTAGGAATATAAACATTGCACCCTGAGGAAAATGAGCAGTGGTAGCTAATATACCTGGCTTTGTCTGAAATGGGTAGGAGTGGGGCCCAAGGATAAGCAGCTGCTTGCAAATCTTTCCTGATGTCACAAGGAAGGGAGAAAAGTCACACAACTGTGCCACTGCTTTGTCTTCATCTTGGAACGGTGTGGTCTCTTCACCCTTGTCTTCTAAGGTGTCCAGCCAAAATCCACCTCTGTCCAATGTGACCAGATAAAGTAAGGGAGGCAGGCAACTGCAAGAGTAGGGGAAAACCTTCAGGCAATTTTTCATTGCTGTTATCTGGAAGAGACATCTATACTTAATGCTACATTAATACTGATGAGGTGTTTTGTGAAAATAGCTCAGAAGGCATCAGGAGTGCTTGAAGGCATCCTTTTATGACTTAAATGTTCCCATCAAAACTGCTGTTACAATTGTCAGCTGTGATGAATGAGGTTATTGACTGAAGATATCTCAGTCTTGGTCACATTAAAAGAAAATGGACACTAGTGGAGATAAGCATAAAAACTGTGACATGAGCCTTCACAGAATTTTCAGAAGTATTAAATTTGTGTATGTATACATGTATAGATGTATTTTCTGATATATATATGTATATATACATGCAGACATGACTGTACATATATACCGCCCTCAAAAAGTTTGGTTTGCTTCAAGCTGTAGATGCAAATTGGAGTTGTTTTTTTATTTGATAAGCTGATTTATCCTAATGGGTAGTACAGTGCTTTCTTTGCCTTTCTCTGCATAGAGGATGTAGTAAATGTCACATAGTTGTTACTTAATATGACATTGAGCCAGTCAGGGGAAAGACACCCATTTGAGAGAAAGAGAGATCACAGAGCTCATTTTAGAAGTCTGGCTTCCTTTGCAATTCTCCTTTCATCTCCCCTCTTCTGTGTTTTTCCTCCATCCTGCTTCTGCAATGTACGATGATGAAAGAATATTCTGTGTAATCCTTGGCAATCATTTTTTTTCCAGGTAACTTTGTCATGTACTGAACAAAAAAACCAACAGCTTGGGTAGGTGGTGGCTCAGGTTTACCATTAACCAGTAAACATTTTGGTATAAACAATTGCGCAAGAGAGGTGGATATTTCATTATATATGTGCTATAAGTACCTGGCTCTCTTGGGTAATCATGTTTATAGAGGCTCTCAGATGCCTTTTATGTGTCTCAGAGGCTTTTTATAAGAAAGAAAATGAAGCTTTCATAAAAATTAATTTTTCCCAAATGCGTTGTTAGACGTGAAGGGGCCACTTGGTAGAATTTGGATCCAAGAAAGTCTTATGTGTTTGAATGATGATTCTTTTGGGAACTGAAATCTACAGATACAGCAGTAACCTCTCAGTTTACTACTATTTCTAATTGTTTGTTTGGATTTGATTTCTTTCAATAAATATGGTAATAAGATTTAAGGACTGAAGACCACATGCAATTGAAAAAGTCATAAAGGCAGTCTTTCAAAAGGCTACAATAAAGAAGTGACATCAAACATTCACTGGAGAAATACAGAAAATCCTCATGAAGTACAGAACTGAATCATAGTATAATATTTCTGTGCTTTGGAAGATGTGTTTTCTGAGAAATGGCAGGTGAATATTCACAAACTATTGCACAGTATTTTGCTGTCTCATATAAAGAGATGTTACTCATATATCAGATGTTACTCATTGAAGACACCTGCTATCAGTTGATTCTATGAAAAGCTGAAGAATTCTGCAGATAATTTCACTGAGACGGTGAAGAATGGATCATAATTTTGTCAGTCATATTCTTTAAGGAATCATTAAAACAATCTAATCTAAACTCCTGCATGATAAAAACCATAGAGCATGCTAGAGCAACAAGGAATCACTGCTCATCTTGGCTACAAAAACCTTATCCACTTATACAGGGCATAGAACATTTTGGGCTTTACAATAACCTTGATGTGGTGATTATACAATTCAATTAAGTTAAGATTACAGTGGATGTGGCATTTTGATCATAAAACACTTATTTTTAGTAGCTTACAGTGGAAATTAGGCTCTTCATACTTCATCTCAGATTCACATTTCATGATTTTTCCTTAAAGTGAGATATCTATAGCTTTTGTTTGTTTGTTTGTTTGTTTTTTAAATGTAAAAAACAATAAGGATAAAAGATATTTCATAGTATTTTTTAGTTACGGTAACTGAAAAAGTTTATAAATTTAGTATCAGATGTGGTTTTTTAATAACAATTTAATTCCTTCAATTACTTTAAAAAAAATTAGAAAAAATTAAATAAAATTGTTGCTGCTTAATGGTTAATACCAGTTTATGCAGTGTAGAGTACAGTTTCATGAATGGTTTAGATGCTGCAGTTTTCAAATGGTACATACCTGGTAGTTAAACACTGACCTCAGTTCAGTGCTGGACACTGTAGGCCAAGGCTGTAAAAAGACAGCTCAAGAGGAAGAACAAGAATTCTTTCAAAACGTCCCTAGAAAATAAGGTTCTATTACTTGCTTCACAGTTAGATTGCAAGTGTATTGTGTCTAGTTCTGAGATTTGCTGCAGCTTTGCAAAGAGCTTAATTGTTACAAGAAGGTGAGACATGAAAAAAACCAGACACGTATAGTACATTTATACATTCCACACAATGTCTGCAATGTACTGCACAAAAGGATTCCTTTTTTTCGAAGGTCACAAAAAATTTACCAAGAAGCCATGGAAGTGTGCAAATGTTACTGCTGTATGACAGTGATTCAAAATCATCAATGAAAGCTGAAATCAAGAGCACATAATACAGCAAACAGTATTATTGTGAGCAAAGTAATTATGTGCCAGTTATTCAGGGTTTCTGCTTTAACATCAGACTATTTGCCTTTTTGTTGTACTATAAGGACTTTCCTTCTGTAAAACAATGTATTTTTATATGTCTGCTGTCTATTTTATTCCTTTTAAGCATTAATATGCTGGGAAAAATATCTATGCTGCAACATCAGTCCCATACAAAATAGAAATGAATAAATTCAAGACAGTGATCAGAAAACCCAGGTACTCCCAGCTGTGGGACCCTTTCTAATGCCTTACATGAATATTTCAGTCATCTAAAATATCTGAAAGCAGCATGCTAGATCAATGTCCTTTGGAAGGCTGCGGCAAGCAAGCCCTTTGTGTAAAGTCATCATTTTGTACATGTATTCTAAGATACCTGTGCCATAGGAACTTGTCTTTTATGATAGTATTTGCCAAGTTCCTATGAATATAGATTTCATGTCAGTTGAGAGAAGCAGTAATGCTGCAGGAATGTAATAAAACTATGTCTTGGTGAAAGAACCTATAGAAAAGGAAAAAGAACCTCCATGGTGTGTGCCTGTTTTCCCATATGATTCTAAGATTCACTTTAACACTTTGTTTCACATCACTTGGGTATTCATATCACTTACTTATTCATATCACAATAGTTAAGGATCAAATGGCACATAGAAGTAATTTTCCCTGTTCCCACAAGTAAAGGAAGACAGGAGATGCTTGAAAATGGTCTTGTACTTAAAAGTAGAGGACCCACAACAGGAAAGCCACATGTTAAACTGTTAACAACAAGCAGATTGAAAGTGACAGATTTAAGGGAAAAAAAGGTCATTATCAATGTCACTGGGGTGCAACATAAGGTATTACCCTTTTTCTGTATCTTTACAAATTCTACAAATCTATGAACTTCTCCTACTGTTTCCGGGGAGACACAATAAAGACGCTCTTACACCTGCCAGGTTCAGCAGAAAGGAGGTAATGACATTGATTTATTGACATTATCTTATTCTTATACACATCCCAACTCCACAAGGGATTGGAGAGCATGTCACTTCCTTCTCCATCTCACTGGAGAAGAAAGGTGCTCATCAAAGTTGTCATATCACAACAGGAATGAAAACCAGAAAATACCGTTAAGTAAACACTGGCTATTATTTACATAAATCCGTGTGAAAAGAATCTGACTCCAAGGTTAAAACCAGAAGGCTTACAAAATTCCAGGGCAACATCCTACTACTTGAATTCTTAAATTACTTTCAAGAGAAAAGATAATGGATAATGTGGAGTAGTTCATTCACTGTTACTCAAGCCAACAAGAATAAAATGGTAAATGTAAATGTGCAGTTCATGTCATAAATTAACACTTATTTGCTTATGTATTACACTCTTAAATTTCAGAACTTCCCTTTCAGATAAAGTTCTTGTGCTACTTTGATTGGAAACAATGCTATCATCTCCATAGAAAAGGCTCTCACACTGTTGTCTCTGAAGTTTTCTCTTTGTATTTTTTTTCCTTGTTGTTTCTCTTAATCTAAATTAATCCAGTGCTGTGTGCTTTACTTGATGGATCAGGGAATGAAACAGTTTGTTTCAAAAATAAGATAATATAGAAGTGAATTTCAGCTTCAAATTCCCAGAGCAAAAACATAATAAACAGAAGACATCAAAGCATCTTGATGTTCATTGGCAAGGGAGAGTAAAAAGCCAGTTCTTTTTTCGCATATATAGAAAGTTTCTCGTCAAAACAGTGAAATGTAGTATTTCCTGACACCCTATTTGAAGACTTTCTTTCCAAGTACAAAACAAGACTAACACTGGTTTTTTGCCTTCAAGTTATAACAAACTTATTTAGCTCTATTTTCCTAGGAAGGATAGGTGCATATATTGTAAAAATTACATAGAACATCCCATCCCATCAATTGCATACTATCCTGAGATACCCTGTAAGGAACCTTGCCACAGGTCTGTACTGTCAGTTAGGTTTGGATCTGTCACTGGGTCTATGATCACACCCATTGCTTGGACTACAGTGCTGGATTTTATTGAGCTGGGCTGACTTCCCCAAGGCATAAGTCATAAAACTGATGACTCCTTAGAGTCTGAATTCTGTCTTTTAATATGGTCTGGTAAATAGTAGACTTGGAGTTTTCACACTTAACAAAAATGCAAATTTAACTTGCAGTAGGTTTCACAGTTGCTGTCAACAACTCATTTGTAAGACTAGTCAAGAAATGAATAGTCTTTAATTAAAGAATCTTAGCAAAGTTTGGGGTTTTTCCTGCAATTCAAATTATTACATAAATCTTTAGCACATGACTTTAGTTTACAGGTTAATTTAATACAATATACAGTTTCTCACAAGGCACAGTAATACCCTTGCTAAAATATAGTTACAAAACTTTATACACCATTCTAAGTAATATTCAATTTATGGCTTACACGGATACGGTATCAGCTACTTTGATTTATATTATGTGCCCTCTAGCAATTCAATCCAATGTTCTTGCCTTCTTTTTACTGCAGCAACAGTACTCAGTGCATTAAGCTCGTTCAGATTTTCTTATACCTCGTTCAAAACTTAAATGTATTTTATGATGGCTACTCAGTCCTTTCCTGTCTACTCTTACGTTAAAATTCTTCAAAGTCATTCCTGGAAAAGCAGTAATCTTTAACCCATTTTTCCTTAGGCTAAATTGAGTGTTCTCAAGTAAAATACATTTAATCCTTTGGAATAGGATCTATGGCAAACCAATGCCTGGAAATTTTAAAAGTACAATCACTACGTTAAAGTGTGTGCATTTTTATTCTGCTTTTGCTTTTCCATGTGTTACCTGCACTTTTCCCCAGACTGCATTCACAACTTCACACACTATTTCTTTTCTGATGTTGTCAGAGTACAAAATCTTAGAGCACTATTTTCTTGTGACGGCGGGGTTCTGGTGGTGGTAAGCCACAACCTCCCAAAAGCGTATCCAGCTGGGAGCCACTCGGCGGGCTACTACACACACACACGCACACACAAACTGGACATCTTCTTAATAAGTCAACAGCAGAGAGTCCACGGGAAAAGTTTATTCCAGCCATGCGCGTAAAGTAGATCCAGGAAAGGAGACGAAGGGGAGGACGAAGAGAGGGTGAAGCTGGGAGAGTCCAGGTTTTTATGTGGGGTGGGTAGAGGTGGAGAGAGAGCTTCAGGGACCAATAATCTGAGAGCAGAGGGTCAGTACACAGGCGGGACTAGGGTATGGGAGCCAGTGGGGAAACTTTGAGGGAGTGGCAAGGGAGCAAGGGCCAACAGGGGCAACAGGCAAATAGTAGAACCTTCTAGATAAGGTAGAANCAGCTTTGTTCGTAGAAAGAATCAGGAACAATATTTTTGGTAGATATTCATGTATTTTTTATTTCTCTGACGGCATGGCAGCCAGGAGAGACACAGACCAGCCACACACTGCCAGGTCAGGCACAAACTTTACCCCAACTCTACCCCGAAGACCCAGGAATCATGGGACAACCACAGTTTTCGGGGCGGGGAAAACACCTATAACCAATAAGGAACAGGATAACATCAGGGAGCTTGGAAACCCCGTGTAACCATGCTTCAGCTTCCATGGCCATCCCCTGGTGGGGGACACCTCCACACAAGGGCCAACGGGGGGAACAGGCAAATAGTAGAACCTTCTAGATAAGGTAGAAAGGTGTGGGGAGGCCAGTGGGCCAACCGGGGAAGCAGAACTGGGGTACATTAACATAATGAAACAAAGCATCCTGGGAGAGGTCTTCTCTGTCACCATAACCTCAGAGTGCCTCCTAGCGCTCTTCACTCCAGGGGACCACCAGGGTCCCGTGGTCAACAGAACCACCGGTCTCCATGTTTTTTCTCTTAGTAACTGAATTGTACCCTCGGTAAGCCAGCTGTGTGTTTTATTTGATTTCACGCAAAGAATGCCCAATCACACTGTTTGTTTGTTTGTCTGCTGGTCTACGTGCTCTCTTGTCTTTGATCCATTGGACAACTTTTTCAGATGAACAAAAGATGCGAAAAACCCGCAGATTATCTCACTACAAATTTTATGAAAATTTTAGAGTACATACAGGGGAAACATGCTTTCAGAGAGATGGAATATTCTGAAGTTCAAAAAGGATTTTAGGGAAGTTTGAGAGGTGTATGGTGGGGTGCACAAAATCATGACATATCCAGAATCTGGCTAACATACTCTGAAAATCAGAATGTTAGCCATTTTCTCTGTGTGTCTTACTAATTTCAAGGATATAAATAAATATATTTTTAGAGTTTCTATTGAAGTTATTGAATGTTTCCCGTATAACTTTAAAAAAAAATATTCTCAGAAAGTGTAACTAGGAGGTGAGTATTCAGCAAATCCGTTTTTCAAGAAATCTGTGATTTCATTCTGTAATACTCTATCCTGCCCAGCAGGGACAGCTTGAACAGAAATTACTCTAAACTTGAGGCCAATCTAGGACAACTGAAACATCTAGTCTAATCAATTATTTCAAGTGAGATACTCAACAACATATGGGGTTTTTTTGTATCATTTTTAACTGAGAAACTATGTTGTTCTGAGAAAGAGAAAAACCACTCCTCTTCAAAAAGCAGAATGTTTACATGTATTCTACCAAGGAATGCTATTATCATTGTTTTCTTTTTGTTTTAACCTGACATATTTTCTAAACAAAAGAGAGATGACAAAATTAAAATCAAGATTCACAACTGACTTTTCTTCCTTACTAAAATCTGATGTCATGCAATTGGTCATGCAGTTTGTGTTGAAAGTAGATTCTATACTTGTGCCAAAATAAATGGTTCTATCCATTGAAAACACAGATTATAGAATGAGGGGTAGAACAGATTTGCTGGTTAATTTAAAGGAAAAATCTTATTTCTACAGATATGTCGTGCATGCCAACATGGTTTAAACAAGCCCAGCTGTACACACAAAGCAATCAAATGCAGCTATGGGGACAATGTCTTATTGACAGCTAAAATCTGACCGTATAAAGAACAGATGTAGCCTAGATAGATCAATATTGAAACAAATAATAAAATGTCATAATTTCCTGTACTGCTACCTAGAACCAGTGCAACAATGCCTTGAAAGAGAATAGCCAACTGCAATTTCTTTCCTTTTTATTTTTTCAATATTGATTTCAGTCAAAAAGAAGGCAGAGAAAGAACAACAATCTATGTTTCTGTAAGACGTCAAAAGCTGCCTGTAAGTAAATATTGACTCACAGCAGATGTGTCAGTTTATTGTGAAACACTTTTCCTTTTTAATCACCGTAATTCTATAAATCTTCATCTGACATGTTGGTGAGTGCTTTTTTAGACCAGATGTTTTGCATTTCAGGGAAAGAAAACAAAACAAAGCAGAAGCAACCTCAAATCTCATGACGAGCATTGTAGAAATCTCATTTTTTAAAAATGAAATATCACTGTCTTATGCTGTGTAACTTTAAAGGTGACAGTTTTCATTACCCTTGAGCTGTAGTAACACACAGACCCTCCTTTCCACCTTGATCACTGTTGTCATTTAATTGAAACTGAATATTTTATGAGCAAGAGACAGTAGGAGCATAACTTTCTGGCCTTAATATGATGCCAGCAGGTGCACAATTTAAAACTAAAGGATCATTCCATAGCTCTTAGGAAAACAGTGTTTACTGAAAACCCCAAATGCACATTGTAAGAGCATGACATAACACAGTAGAAATGGGCAAGGCATCTCCCAAATGAGATTTAAAATGTCACTCGAGCAGATGCAGAACTTGTCAGTCCCAGCACAATTTTTAGGTAAGAAACTACTTAAAAATGTGAAAATCAATCACATATGAAATGAACCACATACTTTCTAACCTGCACAGCAGCTTCTTTCTTCTAGTCCTCTACAGTTCAGACTGGATTTAAATACACAAGCAAAAAAATAAAAAAACCAATAGAAAGTCATGTCACTCGGTGTCCACATTCTCCTGTTGCATCAGACTTAAAGTAACCCTGTCAAGAAAGCAACCTTTAGTGCATATGCTTAAGTGGCATATGCTTTAATTATTTCAACAGCGACTAATTATTTCTTTTATAGAGTATGTGTTGCATTTCTAGAGATTAGTAGCTTCAGAAAATTAAGTCTACATTTTTGTGCACATAAACTTGACATTTTCTCACAAATCTAGATATTCCTGAACAGCAAGGGAATATCACTGTTCAAATGTAACTTCATAATCTGTTTTATGTTTTTGAGAAGAAAGTTACATATCAGGCTACAGACTGGGTGGAGCAAAGTAATATGAAGGCAGATTAATAGTCCCTAGAAGAGGGATAGGAATTAGTGTTCAGTGAGGCAACAGGTATCATTCAGAAGGATTAAAATATGAATAATACTGAAGATAATATTTTGACATTCAGCTGATTCTTAGTTTACGAGTAGGAGGAAAGTAATTGCTAGATGATAAACAGGTCAATATCTGTTCTCCAGGGTGTTTGAAGGATATTCTAATTAATGACTTTGTAACATCACCTCTAAATTGCTTCCTCAACAGAAACATCAGTCTCTTCAACTAAAGGGAAACAGCTTCAGGATTTCAGAGAGCTCATCTCTCTGCTAGCTCCTGCAGATCTCCAATGGCACAGCAACCTGTGGGAGGTGACAGCTGCCTGAGCAGGTACAGTGCCCACAATTTCTCAGAACCACAAGTCGTGTTTGTTCCCCTTAATTGTTATATGTGGTTATGAGGCATTAACAGTGGAACCTGAAGTGTATAAAACCTCACAGATGTAGCTCCATATTTGTGATCATATTTATTTTTCCCGTCTAGACTCCAAAACATAATTTTATTTTAATCAAGTAGCAGAAATCTGAACTTACTATTAAGCGTAAGCTGTGTTCCCAGTAAATAATTGTTCCTAAGAATAGTTGAACCTTCTGGGATTAAAACTTACTTATTCTGGTTTTACATTGCTAGATCACATATCTTGCTATATCAGTGCAATCCAGAGATGAAATAAAATATGTGACAGAACCAGAGTGCCACTAGCAAACTTTAAAATAATTTTTTTAAATTTCCATTTACTTTTCTGCCTTCCCAGGATAGGGCTTGACTGGTTGTGATGGATGCAATAGATTTATACATTGCATGTGAAAGGAACTGCAGGAAATCCTGCCTTTATTCCACTATGTACAGCAAGCTTGGTTTCTATTCTATGTGTGACTTTATGTACACACACATTGATGAGATCAGATGCAGCCACAACCCTCAGAATATTTTCTGATTGCATCCAAAATAGGTATTGACATTCACTGTTCATTGACCTTCTTGCTTTCTTCTTCCAAAGAATGTTTTACATCTGTGGGAAGCTCTGCTTCCCTGCTGCTCTATTTTAGATCTCAAGATATTTTATAAGAAAAATAAAAATGAAGAAAAAAAAGGAAGAAAGAAAGCTTTCAGTTTTCAACATCAATAAGAAATTATTCCTTTTGTGGTAAAAAAATTTACTCCTTTTTTTTGGGTTGTTGTCTGTGTTCAGTTTTCTCAGAAATGATCTGCTAATAGAGTTAAAAGCAAACATTGTAAAGGTTTATGCAAGCATCTTCTTGATGCATGACTCCTACCAAAGTATTTAAATGTCTTGGGCCATATAGATTTTGCCTATTCCCAGGACCAGAGCAGAAAGAGAGCTACAACAGAATATTTTTCATCAGAAAATTCAGATTTGTCAGAACTTGAATTATTATAATCATGAATAACAAAGCATAACCATGATAATAGTGCACTTTTCCCACATGTTTACACTTCAGTATAGGATTTCTGGTCCAAAACAGTGTGTGATGCCTGCTTCAGAATAGATAACTTACTACTTTTGGAAGACATGTTAGAGTTCAGGATGTATCCACTGAGAATAGAAACTTTTTTTTTCAAATGCAGAGTTATTGTAATTGTGTCTTATTACCTGGTGTGTGTTGTGCATGGTGAGTTATCAATGCTTAAAAATGTGGATTGCCTGGAGCAGCCCTCATTACAAGAGTAAAATTTATTATCTTACCTTGAATACAGAGTTCTACAAATTTTGCTTTTCCAGGAGTGCAGCAGTGCAAGCTTGTGTTAGTGTCTCTGGCCACGTACAAATATGTAAAACACTGCTGTATTTCACACTGGGCATCTAAGGACAGAACACGTCTGGCCACAAAGGTATGAGTCCATGTTTGCTAATTACAATTTCTTTCTTCTCTGCTGGCAATTTAGAAGACAGAATGATGCCTTTACTGAGTTTTTTTGAGTTACCCTTGAAGATTCAAGTAGCAGTGGTGTAGCTTTCATTTATTTTCATGTCTAATGACAGTAAATTCAACATTTATTTTAACAACAAAAATGTGTTAAAAAGCAACAAGAAAATAGAATAATTACTTCATGATTATACTGGGGTTGGAACAGATTGATTTTTCTATTGCAACCATCATGCCATTATGAGGAATGGCACGTTGTTTTAGCAAAAGGATAGCTCAACTCTATGGACTTGATAGGATAGTTGTGGGTCTTGCTCCAACATGAAAGAGCAAGAAGCCACGGGTCTGTTTACATCAAGAGAATTACGTTTGCATAGGCTACATGTATTGCTATTGAGCTACTGAGTTCATTTTTTACTCCTCCTATAACCATTTAAAAGCTACTTTTTACTTATTCACAAATGACCCTACAACATCATTCTCTGCCAGAGAGAAGAGTATTTGTCCTTATTGATGTCAGTGAAGTCAATGGAAGTGAGAGTCTCTTTGTACCTTATTAGCTACTGGGCCATGTCTGAACATTCAATATATATTTTCACCAAAAAAACCTGTCCTGGCACAGAGCAAATATCTCATTAATTCTGTGCAACCCTGTGCTAACTTCTCAAACTCAATGTAAAAAAATGCTATGTCTATTAATATGTTTACACATGAGCCAAACATTATCAGAGATGCCTGTGTTTTCCCACTGGAAACTAAACTTGAAGAACAGAATCTTTTGCTCTTCAAATCTTGTTGTTTTTCTTAGATAGAATGCTGAATTAAGTACATTTGTATTCCTGTCAAGAAAAGAAGAAATAGCACATTATCTAGAAAAAGCAACAGTAACATGGCTGCTTTTGCAAAATTGGCATGAGGTAGGAAGTATTGAAGCTTCTTCTAAAAGCTGAATTTAACAACAGTGTTTTAAGTAGATTGGTACATGGATTTCCAGAGTCCCAAGGTACATAATAATGATGTTTTCTGCAGTAGGATTTTTACCCAAATCTGTATAAGCTCTGAATGTTTGAATGAAGCACAGCAGCAGTGGGGAAACACAACAGGAGGCATATGAAGTCTGACAAATAAAGTCTTGCCTTTGCAGATAAGAATTTGAACCACACCTTTTTTTCCCAGTCTGGTGCTGAAGGTAGGCAGCTTTGTGTTCTTCCTGGTCAGCTAAGTTAGCTTCTCTCTGCTCATAGCTCCTCCTGTAAACAGAAGTGTCACTCTGCCACTATTTTCAGAATTATCAGGATTATTTTAGATATTCTTGTGTACTTGCTATTCTTTCTCAGTATTCTTCCTAGTTTTTTCTTTGTTTTTATCCAGAGCTGCTTCATTAACCATTCTGCATCACTCTTGTCTTAATCTCTGCATATCTCAACTACAAATGTTGCTACATTTTTCTTTCAGCATAGCAGACTTACTCCCCAAAACACATAAGCAAATAGACTGTTGCCCCCACCTTCTCATGCAACTGAAGCACTGAGCAAACTGGCATGTAAAATGTAGCTAAAGATACATCAAGGTGACTCTTGCACAGGTTTCTCCTTCCGTTTTGCCAAACAAACATCTGGCCTTAAATTTCCCTGTTAAGTGTCTGACTCAGCTGAATTTATGTGGTAAGTCTTGTTTTCTCTAAGGCTTGCTCATATATAAATAACAATAATTAATTAATATGATAACAACACTTTAAAATCTTTAATTCAAGTACATGGGAGGTTTGAGTCCTGGGAAGGCACTTTGGCAAGAAGCTGGCTGTCTGGGGTTGTCCCTCAGAAGCTTTCCTGCTTCCTTACAGTCTGTATATGCAGAAATGCCTCTGGGTCCCTGCTGCAGGGGCTGTTTTGATTGATTTGTGTTATGGTAGATGTTGGGCAGTAGATGTTGTTAGCACTAGGAAAGCACATTGTCCTGATGCTGGATAAACATAAAGTACTCTGGATAATTTATTCCATTCTCACCATATTTCTTCCATCTTATCCACCTTTGCTTTTGAAGGTCACGTTTCTTCTGTGACCCTCAAACTGAAAGGCTGAAGAGGTACTGATTTGCTCAGAAGTAATATTTGATTGCTTCTGATATGCCTGTCCTGGCACAAACCATATTTCCAGTTAATTACCTTGACTTCTGAGACCTGTCTGTCAGAGAATGTGGGGCTAAGTGAACAGAGCTGAACCTACTCTCCCTGAGCTGGGCTGAGAACCAGAAATAATGCAGCTTGGTGTAGAGCTGCATTATCCTTCTCAGCTACTGCAGCCCTGCTGCTGTTGGAACTGGAATTGCTGCTTCACAGTGCCATGTAGCCACACCTCCTTACCTAGGTTTTCTACCAGCTTTGTCAAATTCGGGTTTAGCTCATAACCTTGAAAAGAAAATCCAGCTCTATATTCCCTGTTCTTTTGCATTTTATTTTATTTTCATATTTTTATAAAATGCTGTTTAGTGATGTGAGCAGATGCACAGTTTAAAGGCAAAAGTAACACTCATTCACTTTTTAAACACTCATTTTACCAGGCTTCACCTATCTGCATTTTAAATCTGACCCATAAAACTATTACCATAAAGGCTACCCATAAAATATTTACAAGACTATTATTGAAGAAGCTTTTATCGACTTAGGATTCCATTCTCCTTGCCTTTCTGATTTCCAAATAAAATTATAGTTTTGAATTCAGACAAGGTGGCTACAAAAAGAGTTATAGTATTGGACATTTGAACCTTTTTCGTGCCTCAGAGATTACTTGCTTCTATTTGCCAAATATTCATTTATTAGATGAATAATATGAACAAAATTAAACTTCTAACTTTTTAAGTGAGCATAAAGAATGAATATCAGAACATAATTACATATAGGTATCTGTGAATGAAACATTTGATTAGTTGTTTTTTTTTTCCTTGTGTCTCCCATGGTTTCAAACTGAAAGATAATAGGGTTAGATTAGGCATTAGGATGAAGTTCTTTACTGTGAAGATGGTGAGGCACTGGAACAGGTTTCCCAGAGAAGCTGTGCCATCCTTAGAAGTGTTCCAGGCCAGGTTGGAAGGGGCTGGAACAGGAACAAGATGTTTTAGTGGAAGGTGTGCCTAGTCATGGCAGGGAGGTTCGGCCTGGATGACCTTTAAGGTCCCCCCCAACTTAAGGCATTCTATGGTTCTATGAGTCTATGATTCTTCTATTCATTCTCCAGGTTTGCCACTGGTTTTTCTTTGCTATGGCCTTCCAGAAAAGAGACAAAATATGGGTGGCTTCCGATGATCAGTGAAAGTTTTACTACTGACAAAGTCCAGTCTGTATGAGAAAGCTTCTAAGTCGTAAGAACATATCAAAGGCAAAACAACAATTTGAACGAGTTTGGTTCTATGGCTTCACGTTTAACCATTTTATAGCTTCAAACTAGCAAAATTAATTCTTCTAGCCTTTGAAATGGTATAAAACTGATTTAGCATTTTCTTTTAAATTTGAAAGACCAAACATTAACAGATTAATTGGATTAAACTAAATGTAACTAGAAGTTTTTTAGATTGCTAAATTTGATTTTGTCATGCTTTGTAAGTTGTTAGTTTTACAACTGTCTAAGAGCTAGAAATATTTATTAAAATAAATTATTCAATTCTATTTATGTTAATTGAGATGTCATTAAAATTGCACGAAAACATTCCTCCTACTTTCTATTTATTCCTTACTTTTGAAGATGCCATTTTGCATTAAAAAAATTAAAATGGCTGCTATGCCTCAATTATAGGGTTTTTTTAAGAGGAAGAGTGATCATGGATGCTCCTGAATGGGGTTGTGATCATTAGATTACTGAGATTTCAGCAGTTGAAGGATTTTTTCAAGCAAAGGAAAAGAACTGTGCTGGAATATGAAATATTTTTCAGGCATAGAGACAATTTTTAGTGACTAATTATAGCTACAGCTAGGTGGGAAAAAACAGCAGTGTAAAAAAAAATCCATGTGTGAGGTTAATTTGGAGCTGAAGTTCAATTTGAAAGGTTCTGGTGAATGATCATAAACTAATTAATTCCTCAAAACAATCTAGACAATGGCTTGATTATAGATAAGATAAAAGGTACATTTTGTATGGATACTTTGTGTGTTGGTGTCTTATCAAGGATGAGAACCAAAGTTGATCTGGGATTCTATAAGGAGCCAATTAACTACCAGAATTGAAAGGCTTGATTTTAAAAACATGATGTTATAAGTGTATCCCTCCCCAGAAGAGTTTTGTTTTCTTTCTCTTCAGGTTTTTAAAATGAAGTTTGGTAAGGTAGGAGAACAAAATAAATTCTGTGGTGTGCTGATTTTGGCTGGGGTAGTGTTACTTCTCTTCAGAGCAACTGGCATAGGGCTGAGTTTTGGATTTGGGCTGAACACAGCGTTGACAATACAGAGATAATTTTGTTATTGCGGAGCAGGGCTTACACAGCCAAGGCCTTTTCTGAATTAAAATGGCCAAAAGGATATTCCATACCCTAAGGCATCATGCTCAATATATAAATTTGGGGGAAGGAGGCTATGTTTGGAGTGATGGTGTTTGTTTTCCCAAGGAGTCCTACTTTCCTGGGTATGGCCGAACACCTGCCAGCTCATGGGAAGTGGTGAATGAATTCCTTGTTATACTTTGCTTGCATGCATGGCTTTTGTTTCACTATTAAATTGTGTTTATCTCAATCCATGAGTTTTCCAGCTTTTACTCTTCTGATTCTCTCCCTAGTCTCCCTGGTGGTGGGGTGAGGAGCAGCTGTGCTGTGCTGGGTGGCTGGCTGGGGTTAAACCACTACCACTAAACCACTACCACTAAACCACTACCACTAAACCACTACATGTGGAAAAAATATTTTGGCTAGATAAGTTTTGAATAAATGGAACCTCAGTTCAATTTCTTATTCCAAACTTAGTGCAGTCACATCAGTCTCTTAGATTCTCAATGGAAGACAAGCTGCCTGACAACAATTTTTTTTGCTTTCTGAGGCTACATTAATGAAAGGCAATAGTAGTTGCAATGTGTTTTCCAACATTTATCTTTGAGGACTATAGCTCAGACAGTGGACTGAACATCCTGTACCCACTGTAATGGTATGGGCAAATCAGTTACTCCAAAATGAGTGTCATGTCTGCTGAAGGGTTCAGCAGATCAGCTGAAAGACACAACAGGGAAGAAATAGACTGATTTCAAATGCCATACATTCCAGGCAAAAAAACCCCCAGTTTACCTGGAAACTGGCCTTGATCTATGCTTGGGATGTGCTGTCCTCACCTGTGTCTTGAACATTTCTATCAAATGATGAGAAGATTTTTTATTTCTATTAAAAGATTGCTTACTCACCCTTTCCACTTGGCACTTTGTCCAAAGAGGGGGAGATTTTAGTTTAGTGCCATCATCTGTTTAAGGCATTCCTATCCACATAGCCCATTCTTTGAAAGAATTCTCATATTCATAAAGACTAGGTCAGAAAGGAAACAAAACTTTTAACTTTTCTTGATACTGTTGCATTAAAAAAATGAAGGATTAAGGAAAATGTTCCTTAGCCCACTGCTAAGAATGTGGTCTATCATCTGTTTTCCATCTCTGCCTTTCAAGTGGGAGACCTAACCAATTGTCTAGAGAGTTCATATTTAATTCTTTGTGAAAATCAATTATTTGAACCGATAGAGATGGGAATATCAGATTGCACCCAGAGTCCTGTGCCCAGTTCTAGTTCTCACGTTCCAAAAAATAGACAGGCAGACTGGAAAGGGTTCAAAGGAGGGTCAGAAGGATAATCGAAGAGCACAGAACCTGTTCTGTGAGAAAAGACTGATGGAATTAGGTCATTTCACCATGGAGATGAGAGAGTTCAGGGAAGACCTAAACACATTTTTCCAGTACTTCCAGTCCAACCGCAAAGAGGACAGAGAGTCTCTCTTCAAAAGGAGTCACACAGAGAAGACAAAACACAACAGGTACAAGTTGCACCAGGAGACGTTTCATCTTGATATAAGAAAGAAATTTTTTTACTGTGAAAACAATAAATCACTTGAATGACCTTCCACAACACCATGGTGGAGTCCCCATCACAGGAGGTTTTCAAGTGGCTGGACAGGGTGTTAGATAATGTCATCTAGGCTCCCTTTCCTACAAAAGGTTGGATCAGATAATCTTTTGAGATCGCTTCCAACCTGGGCTGTTCTATGTTATGTCTTTTAACTCCAAAATAAATTATACGATGCTTGATGAGGACTGGCTTCTGGGATGAAGAGAAGCATGTTTTGCAAAGAAAAGGAAGTTAGCTGAGGACTGTCCTCTCTTGAGTGAACGCCTGAACTGCAAGATTATTGTGCAAAACATGCTCTGCTTCCTTCCCCTCTCTTCAGTGCTGCCTTTCACAACAGAAATGTTACTCAGCAAGTGGCTGCCAGCATGAAACTTCTTGCCAGATTCTCCTCAAACACATTACTCAGTGACATACGTAAGAAAGGGAGCAAGTCATTTCTAGAGGACAGTTCAGATACAGAAATGCTAATTTTTCTCTGGCGTCTATAAGAAAACTAAGTTTCACATGCAATCTGTAAATGTAGACTCAGTATTTTTAGGTCTGACAGTGCCTAACACTTCTGAGTATAACTCAATCCTTTTTCTGGGTCAGGACCTTCATTTCTCTGCAGCTGAATATCCCTGACAATGTGGGATGATGTCACCTTGTTATCCAATGAATTCTTCTTTTAAAAAAAATACTAAAAATGGTAAGCTTTTGAAAAGGGTTATTTATAATGGTCCAAACAAGAACCCCCAACAAACATATGAGTTATGTGTGGATACACTACACAGGGAGACCTCCAAAGTGTTCACAATCCTACAGGAGGAACATGGTCATGGAAGAAGTTTTCACAGGAAAAGCAATTTTCCTTCAATAATACTGCTGCTAGAGTAGCATGAAGATTATTAAATTTCTCATCCACAAACTTTGTTAAAGAAAAGAGTAATAACTGGGATAAAATCTCCATTTTTATTCTCATTCCCAATTAAGTCCAGAAGGTTTTAATAACTGGATATTTGAGAAGCATTTCAAAGCGAGGTGCAAAATTTTAAATCACATTTGTATGTATAATACATTTTAGAAAGAAAGGTGCTTATATATTTCACACTCTGTCCTGTAACTCCTATTAACTTTAAGGCAAGTTACAAACAAAGTATGCATTAGGAAGATCATATAGTCCAGAAAGATGACTTTAAAATCTGTGCTCTTTTAAATTTTAAAATAAAATTCATAAATTATCATACTGGAAAAGAAATGAAGCAGTAAAAAACATAGGGAACAGACTAAGAAGTTAAATAAGGGTGCTACAGAAATATTAGTCTGTTTTCATTCTCATACTGTGAGTGTAATGTACTGGAATTATAACTGTATGACTATCTTCTCTACTTGCTTTTCTCATTTTCTATGGTCAACATTATACTGAAATTATTGTAAGGGCAAACACCACTGTACAGTTACAAGTACTTTCAATAGGTAAAGTATACAGTATAAAGTCTCCACTGTTGCTAAGTAAATGTCATCTTTCCCAAAACCCACCTGCAAATATTGATCAAGAATCTCAAGCTTTTCAATGAGATCCTAAGCTGGAGCAAATTAGTTTATGCAGTTTCAGAACATTTATAGCTCCACTTTTAACATCACTATATGTTTTTAGGCTAACTAAGGATGTTGAGTGATTTTTCATAACTTTCAATATTGTAGAAGATGGCTACCTGACAGGCTGCAGGAACAAATTACTGGGAGATAAGGTGGTTTGCATTTCCTTCATGGAAAATGTTTAACAAAGGTAATCCATAAGCTGTGCTCTTTCTGGCTGAGGTCATTCTATGGCCACTCTCAACAATCTTCAGTGACTGGGATAGGTGCCTCAGGACTGGAAGAAAGCAAATCTTGCTCCTCTCTTTAAAAAGAGCAAGAAGAAGATCCAGAAAACTATGAGTTTGTCAGCCTCACATCAGTCCCTGGGAAGATGATGGAACAACTAATCCTGGAACCCATTTCCAGGCACATGAAAGACAAGAAAGTGAATGTGAGTAGTCAGCATGAATTCAGCATGAGGAAGTAGTGCTTGACCAACCTGAGAACCTTCTATGATTATGTCATTCTCTTAACATCATACGTTCACGTATTAGGAGACATTGTTAATAATTTTGAAACTTGGTTCTGAAGGTAAATATAGTTTACATTCCTTCAATTATTATTTCTCCATCTTTCCATTCTCCCTTTACTTTCTAGATCTTGTTAGTCACAAGGAACAGATATGGCCAAGAATATCTCAGCTTCCATTGTTTGCAATCACCATTTTTCAAAGTGTTTCATTTGTGGGTCAATAGATGATTGGCCTACGTATCATTTTGTGCAGTGAGCCAAACTGTTGGAGATTCCTCCAATAATTTTCTGTAATCAAAATGACACTGAAAAAAAAACCCCCAGCAACACCGAGGAAATCATCTAGTATTCCTCTCTTCACTTTACTGATCTATCTGAAAATCTGTGATAACAGAGAGCAAGCATCAGGAGCAGACTAGAGGTGTTATAGGATGTGTATACTTCTAGTCGTGTATCATTATGTTTCCACCTGATCTGTCACAAACCATAATGTACTTTGTACTAACAGCAAAAATGGAATTTTTCCTCTGCAAAAATGGTGCTGAGTGCTGGAAGGTCAGTTTTCTGAGGTTCCCAAAAGAGATAGATTTTCATTCTCTACCTAAAAGAGGATACACTCCTGTAAATCAAAGGTCTATGTAGTCAAGAATTATGTTTCTAAGTGGGACTCAGAAAGAACATTTTAGAAGTACAGTGTAAGCATACTTTACCATTAAATTCTTCCAGCCTCCACAACTTTCTTGAAGTCTTTTCTTTTTTTCATAACTTTTAGTGACCTTTTGTAGATTTTTATTGTACAAATTTGCATGCTTTCTGAACACTTTTTAAACTTTAATGTTCATATTGTTTTGTAGTAGGAAATTTCAAAGCTTAATTTTGAAGATGTGAAAAACTTCTGTGAAAAGCTTCCTTCTTTTTGTTTTAAACTTGCCACCTGATATTTTATGTTGTGCAGTTCTCATAACATTTAACAATCATTCCCTATTTCCCCTTTCTATAACTACTCTGATTTTATATACTTCTTTATAACAGTCCCCGTTTGTTTTTTTTCCTTTCAGGAACATGCCAGTTTGGTTTACCCTTCTGCATCCCTTTGTCCCAGCCCAGGGACTGACTCAAAGCCAGAATGCCTCAGCTTAACAAGGCATCTGCTTGTCTAACCTTTTTTTCTTGGGTACCATCTAAGCTCTGGACTTAAGGGCAGCTAGGGTGTGCCCTGATACACCATGCATAGCTGCATCATCATAACTGGCAGATTATGGTCCATGAAGAAGTTGTAAGATGTAGTTCGGACATATCTTTTCCTTTTTTAAAAAGCAGGTAATGGCATCTCAAAGATTAAGCCTCTGTGGAAATTATAGTGCAGAGGCTTTTCCCTACGACACCGAAACCATTAGAGTCTGTTGGAGGTGGGTGGGAGGTGCCTCAACAGCTTTAACTAATGATTGCAGTGGTCACCATAAAAGTAGTTGAAACAACTGGGAGAGCAAAAGCTCAGACTGATAGAGAAGGCATTTGCAGCAATGTCATGAAGCACTGCTCCTGGGATAACAGCCAGGATGGAGGTAATAATTCCTGACAGAAAATGGGGGATGAATTCAGTCCAAAGGGCATTCATTCATAATGCAAAAGACTTTAGAGCAAGCAAAAGAAAAGTTTCAGATGTAATGAGCAAGGTGATACCTTATGAATTCTCATATCATGTGCAATTTTGGAATGTGGACAGAGCCAACCAATAAAAAAAACATATTTTCTGTAATGAAGAAAAGGTATGCATGGAACTGTGCCTGTATTTAAGCCTCCAGAGGTGTTAAGGTATTTGCTGACTATTATGAACTTCAGAAGTTTTGAAACAAATTGGTTTGGTTTGGTTAAATACAGATTTTTGGATTTTAGCTATACATTTATCTGACAAAAAATTTTGGGCTTCTCTTAGTCTTCTTAGATATGTTGGACTGTCTGATACAGTGCCTGGGGAGATGAAAGCCTTGCTGTGCAAGTAGATGTGAAAAATGTAGTGTGGAACAAAGTATCAGCTATGAATTTCTTACAATTTAAGTAGAAATGATGGACAGAGAGTAGAGTAAAGAAGGGAAAAAGCAAGCAATAAGACAAGTTTCACACAACTGTCAGGTTCAATAGTCAGTGTACTTAGAAACAGTGTCAGAATATACACTGCCTATTCTGAGGTTAGTAACCTGTTTCGTGGATCTTTTTGCACAGCACATGATTTTGGCTTTCTAAATAAACTGGATACTGCCTTATTACTCTGTCTAATTTTACATTAATTTTCATAGATATACATCTAGTAGTAGAATTTCATTGTGTGAAAATATTTCTGGAAATTTAATTATAAGTTGCTGTGGATTTTCATTGAAAGCTTTTCCATTTTCTGCATCTCTGGAAAGCTCAGCCATGTAACATTTGTCTTCTGCAAATAATTGCAAGTAGCATGGTAGTACCTAGGTCAAGCTGCTGAACTAAAATATTTATATGCTGTAAAACATGCCAAATAACAAAAAACCCTTTACAATAATTTGGATAATATAGCATAATACACTTACAATTTTCACAGTTAGTGAAAAAAACCTACATTCACTGAATTAAAGTTATATTTTGGTCAATGTTGAGCTGTACTAAATTGGTCATTCTGAGTATATTCCAAGGAGGACCTGAAAGGTCAAAAAAGTCAATGCCTAAAAGTATTTGTTCAGTGTGATGTAACTCTTGGCAAAAGAAGGTTAAGTCACTGATTGCATACCTGCCTGGAAGATGATATTCTTCCTAAGCTCAAACTCATGATTTGCCCCTGCTACTTGAAAGATGTTTGTTTTTGAGAACATATGTCTGCATATATCTGGGACTCTCAGGTTATCTTTTGGCACTAAAATTAATCAAAAGTGGGAGCAAGTACTGTATGCATGAATTCTCAGTGGAAAGAAAGGTTGAAGAAAGCTTTGTTGTAATTACCAGGTGGCTGTGCCATATCAGCCTTTGGCTCCTCCTCTAACAACAGTGAAGAAACTAGTGATCAATATCTTGTCAAAATTGTAACAATACCAGGACATTTTGGATGAATAAGGAATATTAACTTTTTACCGAGACAGGTGTGGTCAATATAGGTTGTACTTTCCTTGAAAATAAGGTTCTGTGATTACCTGAATGTGTAGTTCTGGTGGAGGGCCTAGATTACAGGTCTTATGAGAAGCAGTTGAGGGAACTGGGGTTGTGTAGCCTGGAGAAAAGGAGGCTCACAGGAAACCTTATTGTTCTCTACAACTGGAGGCTGCAAGGAGATGAGAGTCTGTCTATTCTTCCTGGTAACAAGGGTCAGGATGAGATGAAAGGCCTCAGCTTGAGCCAGGGAAGATTTCATCTGGATATTAGGGAACTTCACTGTAAAGCTGGTCAGGCTTTGGAACAGGCTGCCCAGGGAAGTGGTGAAATCATCTTCTCTGGAGGTATTTCAAAGACATATTGATGACTTAGGGACAGGGTTTAGTGCTAGACTTGGCAGTTGGGGGTTTATGGTTGGACTCAATGATTTTAAAGATCTTTTCCAACCTAAATGATTTTACAACTCTGTGATTATTTTTAATGCTGACTCTGTGGGCTACAAAATCTGTGGGCTAAAAATCCATGCACAGCTAATCTAGAACAGGTATAAGCATGAAACCTCAAGTCTGTTGAATTAGCCAAAATATACAAAACAATGTTAATGCAAGTTTTGTCTTTATAAAAAGNAAATTGGAACCCAAGTACCTATAATAGTGCTTTAGCCATAGCTGGAGCATCTCTGCAAATTACCACCACGTAATATCTTTGATCCAAAGACTATCTGTAGTGAAATAGAAAAAACTGTCCGGGAATACATTTTTAATGCATCACACCTGCAGAATATTTCTACTTTCTGTTTTATAGGTCAAGCGAATACTATATAAGCATTTTTTAATCTGAAGTAAAACACACAATGGATTAAATTTGAAAACTGGCTCTTCTACTCTAGGTGCAGAACTGTGCTGAAATAAAGGCATGCTCAGAACAGCAGTTCTGGAAATACCCTAGAGAACAAATAGATTTTTACCACTACATATCCCTTTAAAAAAAAAAAAA
>VYXC01004484.1:4186398-4283080 GCA_013397175.1 Platysteira castanea | reverse complement strand
ATATATATATTCATACATACTCATTATATATTATATACTCATTTATACTGTAATAATTTGGGAATTGATATTTATTCCTACAGGGGTGGAGACAAAGAAAGACATATTGACCAAGCAGAAAACATGGATAATGTGTTTTTACAAACCATGAGGAGTTTTCTATAAGCAGAGTTACCTGAAAAATGCTGTCGGTGAGGACACACAACTAAGCTTTGCTGTTTTGTTCTACACAGCACCAAAATCCAGTATCCTCCTGGACTCTGACGACAGTTCTTGCTTTTATATCATTATCCTGGATTCTTGCATGAGTATTCCGTTTACTCTGACAGTGATTATAACAAAGTAAGAGGTGGCAGCACTGGTTGTGGTCATGAAGACTTTCTGTTCGGAAGCATGTTTTCCAAGAGGCAGGGTATTCTTTGTCTCTGTAGGAATACAGCAGTTTTTTTCAGATAGTCTTTACTCCTAGGGCATGGAGGACTTCAGAGAATACTGACCCTCATGGCATCATTTCCCCACACTCTGCAAATCTGGCTGGAGCTGAGAGTATTTATACTTGTGTGTATTTGTGATTCTGTCCTCCACCACATTTGTAAAGAATTCAAATAACCAGAGAAAATACCTGTCTCTGGAAACAAATGAAGAAGATCATCTGTGCTGTGTTAGTCATACAAATATCTTTTTTATTAGTTGCTGGACAAAATTCTTTCCTGAGCAATGTCAGGCATGTTATTGAATTTGCAGAATTTCCAATCAAATTAGCTTTTGATCTTGGTGAGGTACAGCCCAAAGTACTTTTCTGCAATCAAATATACCTTAAAGTGAGTGCCATGGATGCATTTTAGCTTCATAAAATTAGTTTCAGGAGGTTTCTGCACAATGCACTATCAAGATAAATACATGAATGCTATTTGTTTGTTGGTTGGTTTGTTTGTCTTTCTCCTTATTTCCCAGTGGACTGGTAGCAAAATTTTGGCCAAGATGGAATGTCAGGAATTTTGACTGTCCAAATGGCAAACGCCACGTCTTTTTATCACTCTGGTGTAACACCCTCTGTGCTGTTAGTGCTGCACGAGGCCTTTACAGACTGCAGAGAGCAGTTTCACCTCTGCACACCTCTGAAGGCCAGGAATTTTGCTGTTCTGCGGTCCTTTCATCGCCAGTGACTGCAAATCCTCATTGTGCATGGATTGGCCGTGGCATCCACGCTTGGGAACACAGAGTGTGTGGCTGGCTGAGTTGTGCTGTCAAGTTTCTTGGTCTGCCATCAGCACAGTGAGGCAATAGCTCTGTTCCGGGCTTGCTCTCGGCAAAAGCACGTGAAGTTAAACCAGGGAGCTGACAATGCAACATTGAAACCTCCCAGCAAATTCTGCTGCTCTGGCAATACGTTGTCTTACATTGTACCTTTCTAGTCTTCTCACACATCCAGGATATTTTGGGCATGTTTTGGAAACACCTAACAAAAACCTTTGCCTGTACAGAGAGAGAAGCGAACCTTGATAAAGATGTGTAGAAGGGAAATTTTTGATTTGTAGAATGCTGTCCTCTGTGTTGGGGAAATGGCAGTCTCTTCAGAACCCCCAAACTGGAAAGCAGAAGTGACACTGCTCTGCAGAAGTGGCAGATTAAAGCCACTGCCATGAGTGCCGGGGGCACACGTGTAACATATGGAGCTACCAGTGTGCTGGGAACATTCCCCTGGTTTCTCAGGGAGCCTTTTATGCTGTCCCTTCATGTACAGAAACAAAGAAATCTCCATGAGGAGATTCTACAAGGAATGACTGGACCTCAATAATTTACACTAATAAGAGTGCAAAGGGGATTTTTAATATTAGTCTATGGAGATATTTAGATTTTAGGTATCATTTCAGACTGCTCTGGATTTTGTTGTTCATGGGAATCTCAGTTGTCACAAGAGGCTGCTGAAGAATTCATAGGCTATTGTTCTTTTCTTGTAGGGCTTATGTTTTTCCCCTTTAAATTAAAAAAAATTAGAAAAGGCATTACACACATGCTTTGCTTTTTCCTTCAGTGAATTGTGGAAGTTCTAAGATGGAATTGTAACTATTTTGTGTTTGGGAAGATTTGTTTGGAAGCTGTGTAATGATTAATATAAGTTATCTAAACCATTCCTCTCTTGGTTACAAACTGTTCACAGATTTTCAGAGTCAAAGAAACTGGAAGCAATGGATCAATCCGATTGTTACCTTTATTTCTGTGCTATACTTACTGATCAGTATTTTCCAGAACTTTTCCCAAAGTGTCTCTATGGTTGGAGACACAGATCTGGAGAAGATAAAGTTCCTTGGAGCTGAAAGAGTAGGTTCTGTCCAAGATGACCCATGATCTGGAGGTCTTGGGGTCCACCTGCTTTTATCTATCCTTCAAAACAAGGAGGTTAACTTTTCTTAGACTTATGGGAAGACCTCAGCTACATATGGAGATATCTCTTTTTCTCTAATCCTCTGCCAAGCAATGCCAAAGGGCTACATCCATCATTAAGCCCTAAGAAATGTTTTTGGATCATCATCTAAAAGACTTGGAGAAACCTGGGAATACACCAAAGGTCAGAGCTCAAATATTTGTGCAACTTTACTGTTGACTTGAAGATAGATTAATCAAGTGGTAACAAGCAGCACTGTGTGCCAGATTTATAAAGGAAAGAAAGAATATGCAGAGTCACTCTCCCTGTTGTGAAGGAGCAGCTCAGCTATGAAAGCAGCAGATTTAGCAATGTATATCTCATATTTCAACTCTCTGGAAGATGCATTGCTATTTTGGGATCATATGAGGAAGCAGTATTTTTATCAGTTCCCAAACTGATGGTGAAAGGAATTAAGTTCAAGTGAATATTCAAATAGTTATATGAAGCACCCAAATGGACATTAAAGGAACGGGGTCATCCATCATTAAACCATTTGCATTAGAGAAACAGAAGAACTGTCATTGTTTGAGGCCTCTTTTGCACACTCACATACCCAGAATTCTGGGTCTTTATCTACGTAGGCTGATTAATTCACCAGCTCAATTCACAGCCAGTTGCTGGCTCTGAGCCACTAATAATGGATTGCCTATGCAGTAGCCTTCAAAGAGAAAAAGAAAATAAATTTTTATTACCACAGCAATTTTGGCTCTGCTATGAAAATGTATTTTACAATCTTTTGTTCCATGCTTGAGCAGAATGCTTTGTCATCAGGAGGTTGTAGTAATAAAGACGTGGTAGGCAAGGACTGCTGTGGGGTTTCAGCTGCTCTGGGGTTTTACCCCCCTGGAGATGACATCACATCTGTGGATGGTGAGGGCCAAAAGACTCTGAAGTAAAAATCTGAAGTAACTGGAGTACTCATTTTACTGTATGTAATTGACCTCTGACAAAAAATGGGTGAAATTGTCCCCAAAGAGGATGACACATGGGTACCTTGAATAAATCTATTCACACCCTTTCCTCCTTCTTCTCTGCCTCTGATGAATATTCAATATAAAAGCTACCAAGAACAGCTTGTCCACATGACAGCAAACCAACAAATCAGGAAATCAGAAAATATCTATGTTACTTCTAAGTTACTGGTCCTCAGTGGCTTCTTTTTTGTTCAAACTTTGTAGACAAAGCAAAATAATTTGTAGTTTTTCATATGTAATTACTTATGAGTTATCCTGAAAGTGATGGTGTGATTAAATTTCCAAAATATTTTCTTTTTTCTATTCCTGACAACTGTTAATAAGAAACAACTATTAATGGGAAATATGAGTCCAAACTGGGACCACAGGTGACTATTCTCTCTCACTTGTAACACTCTGCTCACTAAGGCAAAGCTATTTAATTGGTTCCTAAGCACCTAATTTTTATGAGTGGGGCTTAAGTGCTGAAATATAGGAAAGCACATTTCCTTGTGCTTGCTATCTGCACAGAAGAATGTAAATGTAGTTCAAAGAAAATCTTAGAAAGCTTCCTAAATTATTCCTTTGGAAAATGGAAAGCATTATCCTGTAATCTTTATTTTCATCAGAGAACAAAGGGGGTTTTTTGGGAAAAGCACAGTACTCATTTCTGATTACTTTAAGCAGGAGTTTCACAGAGATGTGAAGGAAGATGTGACTTTTTTTTGCGGGGGGGAGAGGGGAGTTTTGACAATAATGTTTAAAATCTCAGAGATATGAGTGCTGTGGTGTAAAACATAGTGATGCTTGTTACTGGTGTGACAAACTGAGCTGATATTGCGTCCCTGTCATGTTCATCCCATTGATTGTAATCCTTGTAATTGGAGATTCTGACTGACTTCATATATGAAGCTGTGAAATATTTCTGTAAAGTAAAGCAAAGCAGTGTTTTCTATTTCCCAAACACCAGACAACAAGCAAGAATATTAAATAATAACACTGTAACTTATTTCTCTATGCAAGATTTATGATCTTTCCAGGTTTATTCTGATCAGTCTTTTTTTCCTCTCTTTGAATGAACATTAAAATAAAAGGAATATTTTTCTAGTTACTTCATTGTCTTTAGTAAGCAACATAATATAAACTAAAATTATGTCTGATTGCTTTCTCTTGAAGTGCAATACACTGCTGTGAAGTCTTTTTACTGGTCTCTCTTTTTTGTATCTTATTTTCATAGAAACAATTGCTTGCAGAATTCCGATGATGGTAGGTGTTAATAAAAGTTAAATTGCACCAGACTGATACATATAAAATCTACAAAATATCATAAAAATTGGACGATATCAGTTTAATGAACAGTGTCATTACAGTTTTTATTTCTGAAAAGGAAAATAGGGTAAATTGGAATACCTAGACAGAAAAGCATTTTAGCTCTTGTATTTATTTATTATCGCTATTATATAAAAAAAAATATCCGTGAAGACTTCATTTAATGATTGTAATGGTTTAGCATAATATCCTGGCCCATGCTCTAGGCTTGGTGGCATGACTGCAGCACAGAAACTTGTAGTAACACTAATCAGAGCTGTCGTTTAAAAAAAAAAATCCCTCTTCATAAATGAGATGGAATAAGTGATAGAAATAAAGTATTTCACCTATATTTCTCTTTTATTTCTGCGTTTTGATGTTTTAGGGTTTTGGGGTTTTTTTTAAAATATATTTGACATGACTTTTACGTGCTGCTTTGTTAAGCGTAGGCTTTAAAATATGGATGCTTGCATTTAAGGTTCAAATATGTGCTTTGTATATTGAAAGCAAACAGGAGATGTTTCCATCTACCACTGATGGGAGATGGTGCCTCGATGTCCTCAGCCCTGGCAGCTGAGATAAAGAAGAGATTATGGCTTATAATAAAAGCTTATGCTAATGAATGAACTTCAGTACTCGAAGGTGCTAAATCTACTTGCCAAAAAAGGTGTCATAAAACTCTTCTTTTTCCAGCCAAAGAGAAATGATAGAACAACTGAAAAATTAACCATAATTTTTTAAAAAGCACTTTATCCACACACACTACACATAAAAGTTCCAGCACAAATAATTTAAATGTTTTATCTATTAAATGGTTATGTATCTATGGCACAATTTCCTTTCTAAAAAGCTCGAAAAGCCCACAGCCTTTGGCAAGATATTTTAGCTCTTGATTCTCTCTCTTATGCGTATGTAGTTTAATCTGCCTCAAAGGTCTTGTTCATTTAAGTGTGTGCTATGAATTATTCTCTTCCTGTGTGCTGTGTACATGCCATGGCTGACCCCCCCAATGGAAGGAAAAAAGCATCCAGCAGCACTATTGTCTTAGAGATTGTCATTTTCATGTTTTATGCCCCGAAAAGTGCTATAATACCTTCTTATGAATTTTTTTATGGTGGTTTTTTGTTTTTTGGGGGTTTTTTTGGTTTTTTTTTTGGTTTTTTTTTTTTGTAATTTTAAAAGAGAAAGCAAAGTAAACTCTGGGTGCCATCTGGTAGGATATAGGAGCTGCAGGTAAGCACACTAATAATACTTAATGCTGCTGCAACATGCTGTGTTTTCAGCACTGTAGGCATCAAGTGATGAATTCTCAGAACATTTCCTGTGCTCAAGGTAAATGTTACTAATCTCTTTAAGGAATCTTCTTGGTCTTGCTGAGAATACCCGTGTGCTTGCCAGCCCTGGAACCCCTAAAATCGGCTTAATATTGCATTTGCTGAAGTTTGTTTTTTCTCTGCCCAGCCTTTCTTTTTCCTGCCCTTTTCACCAGCTCAGAATCTGCTTCTTCAGAGAACCCCCAGTGAAAAAAAGCAGTCAAAATTAGTGGTTTGTTTTTTTCTGAGAGATCTGAGTGAACACAAGGAAGTGTTGACCTCCTGTCATGGTGTAAAAAAGGCAGATTTCCTTACTACTGCCCAGACGTTTCCCCACAGAAACAATAAATACTGTTCTGTGCAGTTTTATTACAGTGAATATACAGACATATTTGCCAGGCTGGAATCCCCGCATGTTGCTAAGTTCATATTAGCTAAAAGAGACAGGCAGCAGTAAGTGTAATATATTGTCACAATTAATGTTCTAGCCTGTGACCATGTTTAATTAATTATTTGTATCACACTAGCAGTATGTTTAGTGTATAATTAATTAGCCCTGAAGCAGAAGAGTAAGGGAGAACGACTTGAAAACTGATGGTGAAAAGGTTCCTGGAATATCATAGTTAGGCTTGTTCTGTCTTTCTTCAGTGCGGAAGCCCTCGCCGTGTTTTTGCTTTAAAGTAAACAAAATGGATGCCTATGTATTTGCTAAAGAAATTAATGTATCATTTGCTCTGTGTGGGACATGGCATTAGTCTCAAGTTAGTGCAAGATGTGTAAGACAAGTGCATGAATTTTTTTGATCTCTGTGTTACCTCTTAGGCAGGAAAAGCATCAGCTCCTATTCAGTATCTGTCAATGCTCCAAGTGGATGTGTTACATTTTTCTCACTTCCCAACATGACAGACACTGGGACTGTGGCTGTGTCTTGGTCTTTCTAGTTCTGGCAGCTGAATTCTAATAGTTGCTCGGGGCTCTCTGTGACAAGCACACTCTTTGGTAAGGATGCAAGGACCTTCCTCTGCCTTGGCACTTCAAAGCGGCGCGGAGGCAGCTCCGTCGCTGCTCCCTGGGGCAGGGTGGGCAGCAGAGCAGGCCATGCCCTTGCCTCTGTCTCTATCCCTTGACCTTTGTGTCAGTTTGCTGGAGCTGGCGGAACCAGGGGAGCAGGCTGCACCCTTTATGGAGCCATAAGCCGGGGTACAGCTGCAAAGCCCTGCGGGGGGAATCAGCACAGCACAGCCCTGACACCTCCCCCAGGAGTGCTCAGCACAGACCTGGCACCTGCCACAGGTGCCTGCTGAGCTTTATGGCTGTAACGTGGGAAAACGGACCCTTGTGGAAAATACAGAGACTTGAACATCCAGGCACAGCTCCACACACCAGGAACACCGGAATCAAGGAAAATTACCACTTTACAATGTGCTGTGAAAGTTTTTGCTCTATTAACAGTTGGATCCAAGAGAATGAAATGCTGATTTCACTCTTTCCATTGTGTTTCACTGGGTTTAACTGGCTTTCAAATCAGAGTCACCACCGGATGAGCGAGTCTGTGGTGATGCCAAATAGCTGCACACGCACAAAACGTGACATCAGAACAATGCTGTGCGTAAGATTCCCACTGTAAATGCCACCTGGATTTGTAACTTCCTCAATGCTACTGAAATCACAACGACAGCATTAACGATTCAAGTCAGGCATAAGTTTTTCTGTCTCTGAATAGAGATCACTACAATGCTTACACTCTCTAAATACAGATAATTAGATGCTGTGGCATAATTCTCTTCTCCCTCGACCTAAAAGCGGTCACAAGTAAAGTCACTGCAGCAATTGGTTACTGTCTCAGAGAGCTAACAGAATGCATTGTGCCTACAGTGAGATCCTTGACTTGCGTTAATTTGGGTGGCAGGATCTTTACATTACTTCTTAGGGGGCTTGTTTTTTTTTTTTTTAAGTAAATTGCACAGCCTCATGGCAACTGTTATTTGGAGGTGAACATCAGCAGATGTAGGGAACAGTTGTGATCATGTCTTAACAGTAGGCAGGAGTGGAACAGGAATGCCAAAATTTAAGAATTTTCTCTTTTTTTTAGTGTTTGGGGAATAAAGGAATCTATGCTATCTACGTTGCTTATAATTCACTAAAATGGGTCAGTGCTTGAGCTAGCAGTTGCTCTGAAATTACAATGACTGACTGTAATTAAGAACTAATTTGTAGTCATAAAAAAGCCAGATAAGGGGCTATCCACTTCATGAGAAATGAATATAATCAGGATAACTGGCACAGCTGGTGGCCATAGTCTGTCCTCACCAAGCACACACAATTCCCATAATTCATAACAGGACTTATGTATCTTCCTCAGAAGGTGGATACTTCAGAAAATTTCCTTTAGATTTGAAATGTAAAAACTTAGAGGGTGTGGGGACAGGGCTTGGGGAACACAGTGCAACCATTTATTAACTATACAACATTAGCATTTTGATAGGTGTGATGTAAATGAATTGGGTAGATTTGTTTTGGCTTGCTAGAAAAAGTCAGGTTTGTTTGAGAGGAGTTTAATCAAAGCTGAATGTGCCATTTTATAACTGTGGGCAGGAACTGACTTCGACTGAAGCCATTCCTTAGTTGTATTTGAATTTGTGGACTTGTCCTTGATAACACAGGCAGAGCTAGCAGCACTGCCCTGTAACCTTTTCATTTGTGATATTCAACTAACTTCTGTATGAAAACAATCAGCTTTAGCTTTACTGCAGAAAATATATCTATAAAACCCTGTTAACAGTTTTCCATATGCAAAACAGCAATTATGACCTCTTTGACTTAGCACTTACTCTACAGAAATAAGCAATTGCCATTTGGCTCTATCCATTTTGTACTTTGTTTCACACTTTCTTAAGATGTATCAGCAGACTTTTAATTATCCTGCAAATGATTCTATTAAGCATTCTCCTTGCATATTAAATGCAGAAGACATTGTTTTGAGCTTCCTTTTCCTCCTGTGAATAGAATGTGGGCAGACATAGAAAAATCAAATTATTTTACTAAATGAAAACAACCTGAGCAGAAGAAATCATTTTGAATAATGACAGCTTGGGTGAGAGTGTCACCATTTTTTATCAGTTTGCTCTGCATCACATAGGAGCTCACTTGATGGAATGTTAAAAAAAATGTGTCTAGTAAAAATAAGCTGTGACAGTCTCTAAGTAAATGTAATAAATCAGGAGGATTTTCAAAGGGAATAAAAAGTGTCATTTATGATGGTTACAGCTTATACACCCACTATGATTCCTGTACTGGTACAGTTTATACTCTCCCATGGTAGATAAAATTATTACTTGATCTGTCAAAATGGAGTGACAAAATTTTTGTGGGTAGACAGCTTATTTAAGAATAGTAAAGTTCTATTGTGTGTTTGCTATCTTAACTCAAAGTACTGTAGAAAACAAGAAATGAGGAAAAGCAATCATTGTTCAGAAATTTGAAATAAAATTGGGGGAAAAAAAGGTTAACAGAAAAGTCCTAATGTTTTACCAACAGGAATCTGGAAAAATAGAAAACATACTGTCATCTGAGAAGTGATTATTTCAGTACCCTGTGAGACCTAAATTCGAGCAGATTTCCTGTGCTATAGTGAATTGATAATTCTCAGAAAAAGTTCTTGCTCTGCTGGAGGTGGACTGGATTAATCACTCACTTCCAGGTGCTCCTTGGAACAGGATTAATTCTAAGAACTGACTCTGGTTCCGTAGTGCTGGCTCAGATTTGCCAGACACCCAGATGTGACCAGGAAATTCGGGGACATGGAATAGTTATGCAACCTCAAGCACTGAATCATTGTCATTTGCAGTAGTTTTGTTCCTCTACTTTTTGAGCACATAATCAAGAAGTAGCCAAGTCATGGTGTGTAACTGCTCATGTTGGTAAAAGTATCTAATGCTGGAAAGCTTTTAAAACTAGCTGAAAATGTCTTATGGCCAGAATTAAAGTCAGCAAGGTATCAGAAGTAAATAAAGTGCACATGTTTTGAGAGTAGCAAGGAATACTTTGCCTTTGGGATGGGTTGTGAAGAAATGTATTGAATCTGTCATTACTTAAAGCCTTTAAATTTTGATTCAGAATCCTCCTAACTCCCTAAACTCACCACGAGCTACTGCTGAAACCTGAATAAAGGCCAGGCATACTCTTCTGTACCCTTTTTTCTCTGCTTGCACATTTTGAAAGAAATGTTGTGGAGTTACACTTCCAGTGCTAAATGTGGAGTTGGAGTTCTGTGCTCTGTTAGAAATGGCATTTAGAAGATGAATGCATTTGCATATTTTCTGAAGAAGTGATCACAGTTGAAAGCAAAGGATGATTCCAACGTGAGGAATGAGCCCCATATTTCAAAATTGCTACTAATTCCCAGTAACCAGATTGTACCACTTCCCACTGGACAGCTGAAACCCCAAGTGCTCTGGAAGGATCATGGCTCTAAAAATATTGTAGTGACTGATCTATAGTGACTGGAACTCTCCCTTCACTGGCAGAACAACTCCTGTCTCTCTGCTATGGCTATTTCTTGAAGCTATTTGCTATTCACACAGCTTCATGGAGCATTCACTTAGCTTTGATCAAGGAAAAAGAGAGTTGGAGAGAGGAAGCAATCTGAATTGTGAAACTATTCCCTCCTCTTCAGATGAAGAACAAGCTGTAAAGCAAATACCTGGATTTTCCAAAATGCTTAGTGAGATACTGCTTTGGGTCTAAATGTAGTGAAGATAAGCTGGTTTTCATAGATGTCAGCTTGCTTCTACTGCTTCTATAGATGAATGAATATTCGTGGCAAGTTGAGTCAAACTGGACTTCTCTCCCTAAAAAATGGGCATCCTGGGAAAAAGGAAACGTTCTCTTGTACCAGCAGAAAAGTCAGCATAGTGTAGTCTCACTGGGTGAACAGCAAAATTCATGACAAAAATAAGCAGGGACATCAAACACACCGTAGATTTTTTTTTCCAAGAGCAGAGTCTTCTAAATATAGATTATAGTAATTTACTTTCAAACAACTCATTTTCAGCATCTGACATGTTCATTAACCCCAGGTAGAAAAATTATTGTGGTGCATTAATTTTTCACCAATGAAGACATTAGTCATATTTGCAAGTATCATTAGTGTCTGCCACCGAGGTGGAAAAGTCTCACTGTCTCTCTCCAAATGGAGGATGCATTAGAATGTTAACTAGGGTCTGCTGAGTTCTGTGGGTTATCAACCCTTGCACGCTTTTATGCATTGAATTTTAATTAGACTTTTCTAAAAGTACATCATTAAAAGACATGTTTTATATGTGAGTAGGAGAGATACGCAATCCTTTGGTAAAATAAGGAAAAATGTACAAGGATTTAGTGTAAGTATTCTGATAGTTCTTCTGACAATATGAAAGGTACAAGCTTGTCTATTAAACTGTGTGTGTGCTTAGCAATTATAAGAAGGAAATGAGATCAGAGGTAGTCGAGTCCACTGGGGGGGAAGGGAAGGTTTCAAAGGTGCCAACAGCAGCAGGTAAGTGAGGTCAGAGAGACTTGGGTGTTTTTCTTCCCACTGTGTCATGATAAATCCCTTACACAGTACATTCCTAAAATAAAGGCTAAGTATGGGAAAATGTCTCTGAAGGATTGGTTCCTATCTCAGATGCTTTTCTGTACATTCTTTCTACTAGATGCTCACCAAGTCTTTTATTTTATCAAATTTTTATTTAAATGGTTTTGCTTTGGATTTATCTATGACCTATTTTTTTAATCCTTCAGGGGATAGTCCTTCTTCCAGCTTTTGTTAAAGACATGATGAAAAGGAGAGCAAGTTGGAGCAATGTTGCTCTAGTTAAATTTTTTCACATTAAAACAATGCTCAAATTTTATTCCCGGAAGTATACGGCTGTATATGTGTACAGTGGCTAATATTTTAGAACATTGTTTGTGTAGGTGGAAGGATGAATGTGTGTCTTACTGATGAATTTGACTAAATCTTGGTCAGGAGCCAAGAGGAATTCACATTCCCTTTAGTAGTGCTTGTAAAACTTGTAATCAATTATGCCCTATTTCCCCAGTTCTGCCCCCTTTTACTTTCAGTGTCCAATTCCCACCTAAATGAAAGAGGGCATGAAGGAGCTTGATGCAGAACCTGCTGAGGACAGTCAGCAAGTTCATTAATGGGAGTAACATAGTGTGGTGGAAACCATTCCTGATTCTGTTCTTCCCCCAGATCATTCCAGTTTGGTTTTGCATCTTTCCTGATATTTTTCAGTATAATAAAAGGAAAAATTATCAAAGAACAAACTATTCATAATTCAAAATTATTTTCTGACTAATCTGTCCATTACTGGTACAGCTGGGATGGGTCTTGTCTTGCATTGCTTAAAATTAGGTGTTTTGTCTGTGTATCTGTCCTGGGTTGAAGTGTATTCTGTTACCATCTTTGTGAGCTGTTGGAACCAGGTGGAGCAGTGTTTTCCCTGCCTTCTCCCTCTGTACCATCTCCTGTTAATGGGCCATCAATGCCTCACCCCATGACTCAGAGATAACTCCCCCTTGGACCATCTCCTGTTAATGGCCCATCAGTGCCTTATCACAGGACTCACCATGCCACTGTGAGATGCTCCGCCCAGAGGGAGGAGCCAACTATTCCATCCTGGATATATCCTGGATATTCTGAACACCACAGGGGGGCTTGCCTGCTGGACTCCCAGAGGACAAGACCTACTGCTGGACTTTCAGACCCTTCTTTCTTCAGGATCACCGCTCCAACAGAACCGCTTTCGCCTGGACTGCCACCACCATAGAGTGTCAGGTTGTATTCTGACTTTTGTCAGTATCCTTGTACTACTGCATTTATTTATTTCTTTTAATTTTCTCCTATTAAATTATAATTCTGACTTGCAATCTCCCCCTGGTTTGATTTCAAACTAGTACAGTATCTTTTCTACAACAGTGGAGTCAGTGGAAAGGAAGAGTCACTTCCAAAGACAATGCCCATTTTTCAGAGTCACGGAAGGCAACCAGATTCCTGAGCACAGGATTCCATTGGGAGCATGACCAGGGTAAGGAGGTGTGGTGCATCTCTGGAGCTGCCCATCTCCGTGCTGACAAGAACAGGAGGGAGAACCAGCTTGGCCCAGAGCAGTGATGGGTTTTAAATGTTCAATTTACAGTTATTGTTAGACTAGAATCCTTTTACTGGATCCTTTCACACATTAAAACCACAGGCCTCACCAAGTCATGTATCAACATAGCTCGTTAAGTAAGAAATAACTTATTTTTCCCTAATTGGAAGATTGCCCTGTTAGAGTGTGAGAGTGGGACAGTCCATAGTTTCCTCTATTGCAGGAAAGAGTGGAATATTACCTTCTAGGGCACTCCTGTCTTCTCTCTGTATGACCATTATTGAATTTTTAGCTGGTGAATGTTCAGATTTGCATGAGGAATACTTAAATGTTAAATGGTGTAGCATGTACCTAGGAATCTATGGCAAACTGTGATACCAGATATGAACCTTGTTTTCAAGAAGCGAATAAACTGTGGATGCATCCTCTTTAAGTAAAAACCTCCATTATTAGGTTTATAACTTACTATTTTTTTACCATTCCTATAAAATATGTTTGATCTTTCTGATTACAAAGATTTTTTTCACTGCGTGGTAGTGTAGGTGGTAGTACACAAAGTGAAATTCCATGAGATTCTCCAGGGAGATAAAATATTAGAATTGGTAATGCGTTTGAAAATGAAGCCAGGAATGCCCTTTGAGCTTCATATATCAGAATAAAAATAAACTTATTAGAACTTTGTTGCATTACTCATGGACTTGCCTTGATTATTAAAACTTGGTTTAACTGGTATTTAATCTAGTCTTTCCACCCATTTTTAAAAAAATACAAATAATAAGTCTCATCACTGATTATATTAGTAATGGAAACTTTGGTTCATGCATCTATTAATTATTGAACATGAGTGATTATTTTATCATGTCTCAACATGAGTAGTTTAACAGGTACAGATGTTGCTTGTTTACCTGCAGTGTTATAATTCAGATTTTCTGAACATAAGAAATCCATATATGAAGCCTTTGTGTAACCATTTTTTTCAGTAGAGTTTTTCCTTTTGAAAAGTTTCTAGGAACTAGAAAGCTCGCTGAATATTTAACCATTGTACAGTTTAATGGCACCTAATGTTACTTTTCTGGCATTTACACAATACAAAGGCTATTTGTTGCATTTTCATTTGTTTGCCTTTGAGCTCAGCCATAGAAAGTTATTTTCATCTTGAGATAGTTGTATTATTTAAGCACTTTTTGTTTTGATGGAAATTACTTTTGTAGGCAGAAATTTACCGCTTTGACTGCGATCAGGGCCACAGCTCAGTCCGTAACATTCACTGCTGACATGCCTATTTCTTACCTGTCAGAATGAAATACTAATGGTAGCTCCTATGAATTCTGACATTGCTTTCTTATTTTTTATAACCAAGGTCACTTTGCTTCAAGTTTACATTTGGCATGCAAATAACGATGAAACCGTAAAAAGGTTTATTTCTTTTTTCTTGCAGCAAATTTGTGCTGATTATGTCCTATTTTAATATTTTTCATTTCAAAGAATAAAAAATTGGAAAAATTTAAGTTGGTAGATAAGACATTTACTTGTTGGAAAGCAGAAAAAGGTGGTTTTTCATCTTTATTAAATACTCGTCCTAAATCAGACTGGCTAATCAGCTGGTTCTTTTCTCAGCATCTATATTATTGCATTCATGTTTAAATGGAGTATTTGAAAGGTGTTAAAGGACTATTGTCTAAGCCTTACAACATTTCTGTTCACAAAGAGTCTAAAGGAAGCTTTAGTCCCTGTAGGAAAGGGAAGTGATGGTCTTTTAGGGTAAAAGCCATTGCATTTCCCTTGGATGCACCAAGGCAGGCTTGCATTTCAATTCCCAGGGCCTATTTTCCACCAAATCTTTGTTCTTTAGTCATAATTTTCACTATTTCCTGTGTAGAATTTTTTTTTTTCATGTATGCTCATGAGCAAGAAGCCTTGTTTATGGCTGTGAAGTGTGGAAGAATTGCACTCCGGGAAAGCTGTGCCCGTGTTTTATCTGCCTGCTTGGGTGCAGTGCAGGCAAAGCTTCTCACCTTGCACTGCCAGTGACCTGCACCACCCCCAAAAGGCTCTCTCTTTGGGTAGCCTGAGAAAAGTGACTCAGCCTGCTCAAAGTTGGTATTTTTGGGGAGGGCTTTCTGGCTGTGACATATTTTCAGTTGCAATTCTCATGATCTTACACTGAGATCAATCTGTTACACTGAGATGATTTTGTGTCTGTTTGGTTTTGTTCTGTTTTTGGGTTTTTTTTGGGTTCATTTAGCCAACTGGAATAATGGTTTTTTTTAGCACTGCTCTGACAAAAACATTCTCATGAGTTGGGACAATAGGCAGGTTTTGTGTAACAATCTTTTTATTTATTCCAAAACTATAAACACTCTATTTCCATTGTTAAGAAATGCCAATAGATTTCATGGTATAAAACAAGCTGCTCTGGTGATGGAAGCTCAGCAGCACAGTGCTTGGAATTAGAGTCTCTGGAGCATCAAAATAGACCTTAATAAACAGACACCTAGGTAGTTTTTGAAAGGGAAGGGTGTAATCTCCAGACTTCATTGCAGTGCACTTAATTTTAGATCTATTCCATTTTGCAGCAGTAAATTGATGGAATGATGCAGAAGACCACTCTCTTTGGGATACCCAGAAAGAAACAGGGAGCTCTGTAAACTGATTATCTCTCATTCTATATAGGACCATGCAGAAATATTCCACAGTTATGTTCTTTGCAGAGCCAGCTACAGCTTTATCACCTTTTCATAGCAAGACGGACTATTTAAGAGCTTCCCAGAATACAGGTGCAAAAGTTTGGACTTCTGGGCACCTCTCTATTCATTATTTTTCTTTCATCTCTCATCATGCTACTGCTACATGCAGTGTTTGATACTGATAGTGTTGCTTATTGCATTGATAAAATTCAAATTTACTGTACTTGCTAATCTCCTCACTCTTCCATCACTGGATTATACATTTCCAAGCAAGGCTGTATTTCAGAAGGGTTAAATATGTTAAATGCAATTAATGCACAAATAGAAGAAAAAATGCTATTGTATGTACTCCACTACAGTTTTCAAATTCCATCCCAAGTGCAATCTAAGCAGTTTCCCCTTCCATGAAGAACTACAAATATATTCCTACATTGTGGAGCATTGTTGAATCAGAAAATGTCTACAAAACAATTCAAATGCTCATAAGGAAGATTCAGAATAAAGGACTGAATAATCTAATAATTTAATAGAGTATTTCTATTCCAACTACATCCCTTGCTTGAGTAACACGTAAAACAAGTCAGGATCTTTCAGTAGTTCTGAGTTCATGCAGACCTGCATCATCTCTGATTTTGCCTACTTAGTGCTTTAAAATCAGACAAAACCGCTGTATTTTTTGGCAATCTTTAGATATAGCTGGGATACTGATTTGTGACACAGTTTTTACAATTTCATCCTTATTGAAGGAATACTCTTATTATATTTTGGCTTGTAGATTTTATTTTTATTAGTATCAAAGGACATTTCATGGACTAGAGAAGCAGAATCAGAAGAACCTGTTATGGTCGTGCCTTTCCTTTTGGCAGTCACTGGGACTTTGTGCTGCTTTACAGAATCAGCTTTGCAATACTGTACAAGCAGCTTGGTTCCTGAGGCTGGCAGGGCTTTTCAGCAGACATTTTGATCTAGGAAATAGTTTGATTGCTTCAAAATCAAATTTTTTTTGCTACATTGAGATTTCCCTGTTGTCAGAAATGGGAGGAAGTATTTTTGGTGAAAGAGCACAAAGTTGAAAGAAACTGACTCTGAGGTTTGCCCTCAAGGTTGCATCTGGTGTTTGAACCGCCTTCAGCAAGACCCTGAGTGTCCCCCCACACAAAGTGTGTTTTGTAGGTGTGTTTTGTAATGTTGGAAGACACTGAAGTCCTACAATAGGATGTACAAAATGGTATTTTGTTTCTAAAAAAAATTTATAAAGCTCACAGTCTTCGTGCTTTCTTTGTGCAGAAGGAATTTTTTCATCGTATTTGATTTCTGTTTCCCTTAATTGAGTCTCCATCCAGTTAAATCTAAAAATAAGTAAGAAGCTGAAAGTAAAGCAGAAGTTAGTCTTCTGGACTGTACTTACCTCTGTTATCTAGCCAGAAGTGTAGTTATTAGATTTGTTTCCATGTCTGTGTATGATGTGGTTAAGTCTATTACACATCTATAGTTTTAAAATGCCACCTCTCCGGAAGGAAATCTATTTTTTCCTTGTTTTTCTTAATTTTTCTTCTTTTTTTCTTTTCTTTTTTGGGATATGGGCAAGTCTGAGCTCAGTGTCATTCAATGGCAGTAGCCTTGCAGGGTGAGAAAATCCATGCAAGGCATATAAAGAACCACTTTCCATTTGGGTTTTTTTTGTTAAAGAAAAGGTCTCTACTTATTTGCTTTTTGAGTAATAACGCAAAAGCTTCTATTGTAATCTGTGTACCCTTTCAGACAGAAAGAAATTTATTATGATTTATTTATCTAATCTGCCAATCTAACCTATGCAATTCTGATGTAGACATTTACCAGAAATCTGAGCACTGTTTGTGCTGCTCTGATTTATAGAGAGTTCTCACTGATATATGGCCTTGGTGTTCCTCCTCTTCTGTATTTTAGCTGTTGGTGGCTCTCTTTTGATTGTTATTTGTTGAGTCTTGTTACTGCAAGGCTCTAATTATAGCTCCCATTATTTTTAGGGAAGTGCTGAAATACAGGCTCAAAAGGGGCTTTAGAAGTGCTCAGATGAGAATTGGAGATGTGATAAGCACTTGTCAATAGGCTACTGGGGCTTTTCATTTGCCATCATTCAAATAATAATTAGAATATTTAGATGCTAAGTACATATCTGAAGGAGAAAATCAAATGGAAAGGGTTGGGGTTTTTTAATGTATATATAAATAGAATATAATACAGATCTTCACTTTTGTGGATTGGCACACAATGTGGAGTTACGTGTATTTTGTCTTTGTTTTGCAGAGCTGTTCTTTACAGGAGGTACTGCATGCTTTTTATAGTAAATCAAACTGCTAAATATGGATTATGTAGGACCAGAATTGGTAAAAGACCTGCAGAATGGTGTGTATTTAAATGCAAAAAAGAAAAAGGCACAGTCTAAATCCTCTTAGTAGGGACAGTCTAAATCATTACTTCAACCTGGTTTTGACCGTAGACAATTGTCAGAAGAACTTTTTCAAAGAAACAGCATAAAAGAAACTTAGTCATGAAAATAGACGGGACTATAGCTCTGAATAAATGGTAAATAGGAAGTAAAATAAAACATGTTCTAGAAATACCTGGAGTAGTCATCATTCTGCATGTGTCAGAATCCATGTGAAAGCATTCCCAACTTCCCGTGTTTCAGGACTGGGAAGGCTGCCTGAAAGCCACGCACTTAACTGTGGTTGCAAAATGTCTAACTTTGCCAGGATGACTCCAATTCCTTTGCCATTTCTTCACAAGGACTGGAAGCAGCAGAGATGCCACTTCTGTACTGGTAGTAAGACCAACGATTTGCTGTGTTTTAAATCCCTATCTTACAAAACATTTCGCTTTTGTAGCTGAAGCCTTGCTCTCTTGTGATTATTGACTCTCCATGAAGCTAATTCTGCAGTAAATATTTTTTCCTTTACCAATGTAAACGTTCCTGATTTCTTATGCATCTCACCCCCCTCTCTCCATGCCTGGTGATCTTCCCTATAGATCCCTTCTGTTTGGATAACTGTGTGCATCAGATGGCAAATAGTTGACTGCTGGTTTACATGTTGCAGGGATCAATCCTTCACTGATAGGGCAATGGACTGGATGACCTAAGATATGTCTTTCATCTTTATTTTATCACTGCAAAATGCAAGTGGGAGTGCAAATCCCAGTTCTTTGCCAAAGCCATCTGCTCAAAAATATTATACAAACAGACAAGGAAGGTTTAAACTAATTACAACTTTTGTCTGTTTATGAAAATTATTCTTTGCTACTGCAATCTTATATCTGGGCTTCCTCTAGTTGTGTCATTTTTTAAAATCAGAAAATCTCCTCTGAGCACAAGCTGAAGGCTTTGGGTATTTTTCAGTGATTTTTGGATGTCCCTAGTCCACTTTCTCTGGCAACTAGCAGTTTCTCTGATTGCCAATCAGTTCAATGCACTCATTCTACAAAGACTGCACATATTTTTCCCTACAATATCACAGACATTAACAGGGAAGTCCTGCTCTAGGTTTTTTTATTAAATTGTTGCCTTTTTATTGCTTTTTCACCTGGAAAGGCCTATCTCTAGGGATGAGCTACTAGTCACATCAATATAAATTTTATCTTTGGCCTAGTAAACTCTTTACATGCACAAGATGGTGTATTTTGCCCGTGTTGAGAGGAACTTCATTTCACATGGGCTGGAGAAATTGAACTGAACATAACCTACTTCCCGGGTCTCCCAGCAGAGCAGAGAATGGTCCCTCTGAACTTCCACAGTCTCCTCTTTCTCTCTGAGTTCACCCCGCCTGCTTCTCATTTCCTGATCTTATCAAGAAATGCTTCTGGAGTGCCGTGGACAGTTTCCCCAGCTGGGATGAGTTGTCCCCTCTTTTGTGTGACCAGCTGTCCCGGGCAGCCCTTCTCCATCCTGAGCCCTGTGGCAGCCAGCCGAGGAGTGCAGCCTCCCCCCTGCAGCAGGTCACCGAGCTCGGCTCCGGGGCTGTGCCGTGCTACCGCCGGCTTTCGGGTGACAGATGGAAAGCCATAAGCTTTGTCACTAAGTGTTGCCTGAGCCAGTAACAGTTGTATGTGCAGTTCAGGGTGCTGGTGTATTCAAAGTTTTATTTGTGTGTTTTGGTTGTGTTTGTGTGATATTGTAAAAAAGAAAAAAAAGGAATTAATCTCTTTGCTGGTTAAAAAGAGCTCCCCGTACAAATAGTATGGAGGAAAAGGGAAGCTGTTTATATTTCTTTTCTGATAGGAATTCTCAGCTTGTTTGGATATTTTCCCCTTTCTTTTTCTTTTGACCAACCCTTTATAGCTTTCACCTCTCCAAGTAGTAACTGTAAAATTACTTTTAGCCATATATTGTTTTAGAGGCATCAGAGAATCTCTGTATCTAAATAAAAGGCTCACTGTTGGTTCACTGTATGTAAGCTGAGTTTGATCACGCTTTTAATACTCTTCAAAGTAATTACATTAATTTTCTGTTCCATACGTCTGTATTTCAGCACGTAGAGATCTTTTGCTATCAAAAGTTCTTCTAGAATGGTTAAATTACCTGTTGTGATTATGTGTATACATGCTGCCATTGACTCGGTCCTTAGTCTCAGAGAGGCTGAACAGTGCTAAAATCTGACCTTAGTGCAGGATATGTGAATATTTGCTTAGAATGTGTGAAGTTGGTTCATCAGAGAAAACAACCAACGTATTTAACTTTTTATTGGACAATTTTTAGCATTGTATTAGTACATAATTAACAATTTTGCAACTAGCTTAATAAACAAACAACAATTAAACTTCCACATATGGCTTACTTTGCAAAGTTACACCGTCATGCAGAACTAATGGGTTTGCCACCACATGTCAGCAGTAATTCTGTTATAGTTTAATGAAACTGGTGGTTTGTCTGTAGCAGGAATAGCTGTACCTACCTAGAGATATCAAATATGGTATTGCCTACGGGTTGCATTTTATTACCTTTTACCAGACACCTTGCTTTGGGATTTGCAGAGAATTTTAGTGTCAGTGAGCACTTTTGTCTTATGTTTTAATGAGGAAAATTAACTGAATTTGTAGAGGAGTCGCTGTACTGTTTGGCATCTCAGTGATAATAATGAGATATGATCCTTATCTTCTGCAGGCTCATGTCAGTGAAGTATTACTCAGCCTGGACATCCAAAAGGTCCAGGATGCAGCTTAGGTTTTCATGGCTGGAAGCTGCTTTGAGAGCAGCAGAGTAGTGTGGCTGGGATGGCACGAGGGGCAGGGCTGTTGGTATCCAAATCATGAACAAATCCAGCCCTGTTCCCAGGCACAGGGAGTGTTTTTTGCTTGCATTGCTTATATTGCATGTTATTATGGCCAGGGAGATGCGGCTGGAGGAGGGGCAGAAATTTCCCTCACCAAAGCCATTGTAGGTAAAGACTAAATACTTCACAGGTTTCTCATGAGCTGTTGCTACCCCAGGAGTCCTGTCCCTGTGTGGGACAGGTTACAGGGCTGGACATACTGTTCTGGGAGCCAGCACAGGGTAGTATTTCACATTTAATGCATTGTTTTCCAAAGTTGCAGCCCTGGTTGGAATTTGCAGCTGCTGAGGTTGCAGGCCAGGGCCATCTGTGAGCCCACTGCAGAGCTGCAGTGGCAGCCGGGTGGAACTGCATTTGTCTGCATTTCATACCAGTGGCATTAAGGGTTGCTGCACCAGGAACCCTGGAATTAAGGAATTTCTCTGTCTTTATTCTCTTTTAAGTCATAAATAAATAAAATCAGGAATTTGTGTAGATACGCAGACTTTAATGCATTTGAAATGCATTTTGATGGATTTTTCCCTACTAAACCAATGACTATCACTGCTGAATGCTTTCTCCCTTTTGCTGTTCTTAAAAAAGTTGAATTATTTTGAAAAGGGCAACTTGCCATGAATGGAGATTTGGCCTGTATTGTTTCATGTGCAAACTTCAGCTTTACCTTTACAACTCCCCTCTACTGTTTTATGCCTTATGACATTTGTGTCAGAACTATTTTTGTTTCAGAATGCAGGCTATATTCTTGTACACTTCCGACTGTATGTCATCCCTCCACATGAAAGAGAGCTGGACAGAGGTTAGGATGTTATCTTTCTGAGGCTAATTAAGTTCCAGCATAATCATTATACATAGCCTATGTTTTCTTGTTGAATATAAAACTTGCTTTGAGCAGGAGCTTGGCTGAGATAACCTCCCGAGGTTGCTACTGACCTGAATTATTCTGATTCTATAAAAACAACAGTCGAAGGTGTGTGGTTATTGTAGAAAGAGAAGTTTCAGTCCCTAAAATTCTGGTTTTGAGAAGTCAGAGTTCATTGTAGAACAATCTGACTCGTGGTAACAGAAAATGAGATTTCCCAGTAGAAAACTGTAAGTCTAACATGGACACAACTAAATACATGCTTAAAATTCCCATCCTCTAGCCTCCAGGACCTGCATCCTGCAGAAAATACCTGTTTTTCTCAAGGCCATGTAGCTCACTGAGGGCAAACATGTTTTTCTAAAACAGAGGCCTTTCCTTTTTAAAAAGAGGATTGAATTGAAGTGGAAGACTATAATTTAAAAACAAAAGTCCTCACAGTTGCAGGTTGTGGAGAACTCATGCTGTATAAATTTTTTAGAACACCAATATTTCAGTGGCTGAGTTGATGGATGAACTTGGCAGTCTGTCCTCAAACGATCTGGGATTTTTAGAAAAACAAAAAACAACACCCTTAATGCCAGGCTTTAAACAGTATTTAATAAAAAATAGAGCTGTGTGCAATGTGCTTATTTTGCTTTTTTAGCTACAAGGCCTGTTGCTACATTCAGCCATTAGCTTCTACCTCATTCTGTCAATATCCAGGATTGGAGATACAATGAGCCACCCTGGCTGCCTTCAGGAGGATGCATACTGAGGGGAGAAAAACAGCTACAACTTAGCCATGACTGTCTTAACTCTTTCTTCCCTGTGTTTGGCTGATCATGTTTATTCTCTCATTTGATCTAGAGAACCTAAAAACTAATTTAAACATAATCCAAACTCCCTCGTGGGACAAGGGCACAGAGCATTGTGAGCACAGTGTTCATACTTAGCCACTAAGGAAGACATATGAGCTTACATCTGGGGTGGGTAAAAGGTCCGTGGGTTTTGTATGCTTAAACTTCTCTGTGTGAGGTCAAAACAGATAATCCCAGAGAAGCAGGCAGGAAGGGCAGAGAATATGAATAGGCTGTGAAGAGATCATGGCCTCTGTTCTTCACAGAATCATTTCCATTTCATTTTCTAGAGCCTCCAAAGAAGCAGGTCATCTGGCCTCTGCATCTGACAGAATACACAGACAAGGGTTCTGCCTGCACATCCAAGCCCTTGCCCGCTATTTACTGCTTTCTGTTCATGGTATTCCACAGACCTGCTGATGTGCAAATAATTAAAGGTCTGTCTAAAAATACATAATGCTATTTAGGATAAGATTATAATAATTGAACTCTACTGTATCTTTTGCAGTTTCTATTGCCTTTAAGACTGGGAGATGCAAGAGAAAAGTGTGAGAAGAAAATATGCAGGAAATTTAAAATCAGGAAACAGGTCCTTGATTGTGGATCCAGCTGTGCAATAGTTTCTTCCTTTCTTAAGCTGGTCTGAGTCACAGGCAGTTTCAATACAAAAATATACACATCAGGCTATAAATCCACATCCTTTCTTCACTGCCCCAAGTTCTTATATGTCAAATTTTGTGTAGTCAATCAAGCAATGTAAACTACGGAGCTTTATTTACTGGAGAATACTGAAAGCTAGCTCTCCATGTCACTACTCAAAAATAATTAAACAAAAAAGAGTTTGACAGGGGGTTGGGGTAAGAAGAAAGTAATTTAATTTCTTTCCAGCTTAGGTTTCATGCTCAGTTAATTACAGAATTGTGAGGCTGGAAAGGACCTCAGGAGATCTCTAGTCCAGCCTCCTTCTCAAAGCTGAGCCAGCTGTGAAATCAGACCAAGTTGCTCAGGGTTTTATCCGGTGGCATCTTGAAAACCTCCAAGGATAGCAATGGCACAACCTCTCTCTGCTGTCCGCATGGGAAACAAGTTTCTCCTTCTATGCCATCAGATCTGCTCTAATTTCATTTTTTATCAGTTGTTGCTCATCCTGCTGGGATGCATTGCTGTGGAGAGCCCGGTCTCTCTTCTGTGGGGCACTTTCTAGGCTCTGGGGTCTGGTGTCTCACCTCCAGACTGAGCAAGCCCTGCCCCTCCGGCCCCAGAGCAAATGCTTCACCCCACACCCATCCTGGTGGCCCTCTCTGAACTTGCTCCAGATGCTCGATGCCTCTCTTGTGTGTGAAGGGGCAGAACTAGACAAGGGCTGAGTAGAGAGGAGTAATTGTTCCCCTACATCCCCTGGCCATGCTCCTGTTCCTATAAGAGCAAATGCTGCTGTCCTTCTCTGCTGCTGGGGCACATGGCTGGCTCATGTGAAACTTGTTTTCTGCCCAGCCAGGCAATTGCCAGCCCTCTGTCGTGGCGAGGGGTTGCAGGACTTCGCATTTCTTCTGGCTGAGTTTTGTAAGGTTCCTTCCTGTCCTTTTCTCCAGCCTGGGTGGCAGCCCTGCCCTTGGACATGCTGGCTGATCCCCCAGGTTTGGCCCTCTCCATTTACAAAATATTGCCATGCATTTCCAGTACAGCCATATCTGCTGTATTTATTATAGTAGAAATAAAACAACACAATTTAGACTCAGTGTTTTGACAGTATAAATTTTTTTCATATCATAGCTGCAAAGATGTGGAACAGAAAGCTTAATAAAACTTAGCTAAATCATACCGACAGTTAAAACACATAAATAAAGGTCTTTGTGTGCCAAATACCTATTTTACTTGGGTTTGATTTTAATTCTTACACCATTCTGTCCACATTCAATTACATTTGGACCCTCTGTGCTGGACTTATTCTTGGATAAAGGTAGATGCACTTCTGTCTGTTTCCTGAGTGTGTTAATACGTCAGTACATTGGCTGTAAAATGTGTGGTGTTATCCATTTGTAAAATGGATATGAAAACTCTAAAAAACAGTGGCTTGGTGCAGAGTCCCGTGGGGCTGGAAAAGGAAGCCAAATCACAAGTCCCATTCCACTGCCCAGGCGTTAGATTAATCTTCTTTCTGGCAGCTATTTAATTCAGAATAGATTTAGATCAGAACTTTTGTTTGAACACAGTGGCCATTTAATCATGCCAAAATGTTTCCACTGTTCCCATTTTTTCTTTCATTACATTGTGTGCTAAAGAAATTATAATCAGCAAAGCACTAGAATTATCACCTGGCTATCCTGAATCATAATGAAGTACTGTGTGGCATTTTACCGTTCCAATTCCTGATTTGTGGTTAAATTTGATATGCAGCATACTGAATTCACATTATTGTGTAAATATTCTCATTATAAGCTATAATTTGCTTTTGATCTGAAAAGGTCATAAACATGCCATCAGTTATTTCATAGTAGTATATAACGATTCAGTGGTTTTTTTCTCCACTCAGAATGGGAGGTATCTGCAGGAACTGTATGGCAAATGTTGACTTTTATCAATGGCTTGTGTTTGCTTCACGCCTTCAACTCCTACATATTATAGCAGTGATTGCTGTTTCTGTTTTATTCTATGGTGGTTTAGTATTACGCTGGATATACTACTTTGCATAATGCTATCAAATTCCTGCTATTAGGCCTTGGAAAATATTCAGCTCAGATTCCAAACTGTTCTGAAATAATGGTAAGTTTAAATCTAATTTGTAGTCAATCATTCAAGGTCCATAAATGATTGTTAACCATCAATTTAATGTATCTTTAATTCTGTTTTGAAAAACAAACATTTGAATTTTATCTGTTTCCCATCCTCTCCAAAGTCTGTTTTTTACTTTTTCTTTCCTTACTATTCCTTCTGGTCCTGTCACAATCTCTCCAAGAAATCAGTAATGACTGTGGTGCAGAAGCTTTTCTGAGAAAGCACCTTAGCATCTCTTGAGACTTAAGGGAAGAATTTTTCTCATACTGAGCCAGAAAGGAAAAGATGTAGCAGGTGACTTCTTTCACACATAAAATCTTGGTGTTAGGGGAGGTAGCAAGTCAGCAAGAACAGGAAATAGCATTTTTATTATTTCAGTTAAAGTTATTGCAAATTATGGGTGACTGCTGCTTGGAATTGTCCCAAATCTGAATGGGTGCTTTCTAATAAAGTAGAAATGCAGTACAGGAAGAGTTATTAAATGTAGAGGATCTTTGGGGCATGGGAGAGGCATGGATCCTTTGTTTGGATTGCACAGTTCAGTTTAATTACCCACCAACACTGCATTTCTATGCATGGAGATTAGACTGTGAGACTGAAAAAAAATTAGCCACTGCCAAAGGCTTCCAAAACCTACCTACAATTCCAGGTTTGCCAATACTGCCAAGCACTCTGTATTCCACCCTTTGGGCTCATGGAGAGGAAGGACATGGGCTGTGGGCTCCTCCCTGTCCTGGTATGGGAGCAGAAATGCCAGGTGGCACAGAGCTGAATCCCATGCAGTGAATTCCTGGTGGAAATCTGTGAGCAGTTCAGTGTTAGTTCTAGAGTCGGGGTCACCACATGTGTCTGGGAAAACACAATAAAGACGCTCTCACACCTGCTAGGTTCAGCAGAAAGGAGGGAAAAAGCCCACTTTATTTACATATGTCACATCTTAAAGAATTCTCAACTCTACAAGGGATTGGAGGACATGTCACTTCCTTCTCAAGCCCACTGGAGAAAAAAGATGCTCATCAAAGTTTCTTATCACAGAAGGAATGAAAAACAGAAAATACCATTAAGTAAACATTGGCTGTTGTTTACATGAAACTGTGTGAGAAAGAATTCTGACTCCAAGGTTAAAACAGAAGGCTTAGCAAAAACCAGGGCAACATTCAGTGATGACACTCCCCAAGCTGGGGTGGGAACCTGAGCCCGACATGTGGCATTAAACAATACTCCAGAGTCAGCCTTGTCAGCCAGGCTCTGTAACTTGTTTCCTGATGGCTTTTGGGGGCTGCATGTCAACTGCCAACCCTTTCTCTTTGGTCTTGTTGCTTGCACTTTGTTGGAGCAATCTGTGGAGAAATTCAGAGTTATCAATAATCTAGAATTAAAAAGTTTGGTGATTAACTTGCAATTTTGTTTTGTGACTTTGCTGTCCTTCTGGTGAAGAACATCCTCTGTATTTAAGGAGTTTTTCTGAAGGCCATCACATAATATGGCTTTAATTAATTTCTGTCCAGGAACATTAATAAACCCAAATCATAGGTGAGGAATGATTGTACTGGTGTGTGAAGTCAGTGTCCCAAATTCACTTGAATTGTCCTGTTAACTGAATACATGGGTGCTGTCTTACAAATCTTCTACTCAGACATTTCATTACCTGCCCTTCAAAATGTACAGGGAGGTGGTGAGCAAGGATTTTAGTGTTATCTGAACTCTCTTCATACACAGCAGCAATTGCCTGATGCACTTTCCCCCTACCATTATATACACAAAGGAGCAACACTTACTTTCCTTTTTCAGAGTATGTTGAAAAGCATTTTTTGTGCTTAAGACAGCTACTTTTATGCAAGTTTCCCCTACAGCCTCAGAATTTTGATGGAATCTTCGTGGATGTGCTATGGATTTAATCTTACCAACACTGAATTTACTCCAGCCGAAGGTGTTTTAAAATCGAAAGCAAATACATACCTATGAAAAGTGCCCCATTAACTCCTTCCTCAATTAAAAAACATATTCAAGATTTCCTTTACTGAGATTCTCAATCTTGATGGTAGGGGAGTGGGTCTATTTACTACAGAAGTCATAGCTGAAATTCCAAGACTGTATTTGCTGTGTGTTGTCCAGGATTTTAGTAATAACGGAGATCAATCAGAAAAAGCCCAGATTTTCCTGGCAGACATTCCTTGGCATCATTTTGTCTGGAAATCTTCATATGGCTCATAAAAATTCATTTATTTCCACTATTGCCTCATGTGATAGAAAAAATCCTTTTCCTCATGTTTGTGATATATCTGGGTAAGAAAGTCTTATAGTTCCCATGGCTGTTGTTCATTATTTCAACCTCAACACAGAAATCAGTTAACAAAGAACAGTAACTTTTTTTTCATACTTTTATTCAAAAAAAGGAACAAATTATCTCCCTCATTTACATTTATATTTAATCCATGAGACATCTTGTCTTTTTTTTTTCTGAGGAGCAGGGAACAGATTTGTGTCCAGATAGATAGTTTACCAGGATCTGCCTTTGAAGGCCTATTAATTAAAATGTGGATATATGCCTTCCTGAGTCTGTTTAAATATGCCTTAAATATGTCTCAGCCTGAAGATCTGCACTTTTTCTTTTATACAAATAGCATTAAAAAATAATTAAAATAATCATTTGTAAGACCATTTTTGTGGTAAAGGAAATTATTTTTGTATAACTAACAACGTAGGAACAATCAATTTTTGTAACTTTTTCCTATGGATGTTTTTTTCACAGTTTTATAACACTGAAGAGAAGCATATTAGCAAAATGCATTGTTGTTGGTTTTTCTCTATTTATTTTTAGTGATGGGTCTGGTTATCGATGTCCTTAATATGTCAAGGTTTTTCTAAAACAGGTGCATGCTTTTGCTGAAAAGACTCGTGATGCCAAGAACTGAGGAGCAGGATCGTGTCAAAATATCCCAAAGTCAGCAGGAAATTCTTTTCTAGTTAGAGGGCCTGCACAAAGCTCAACATTTCAATAGTGCCTCGTTCAATTCAGGATACAAATGAGGATTAATACTGCCTAGGACTACACGTAGAGCTTGCAAAATCCAAGAAGAGGGACAAACTGAAAAAAGAGGGTTTGTATAGGAACAACATCGAAGCTAGGAGTAAGTTCCCTAACATACAGGATAAAAGAAGATGGTAAAATTTGTTACAAGCAGCCCCCTTTCTTTATGTTTAAACCTGCTGGTTAATATTCCAGCCTGGCTGAAATCAGGAACAAGCTCCCACTGACATCAGTGGAGCCAGGATTTCACTCTCTGGCTGAGAGAAGCCTTAGATCTTCTTTATTTCTGCCTTTCTTTGGAACTCAGACTCCAAGGAACTATTTGCTTTACGTTTGACTTTGCCCATGGGAGATCTGCTTTTCCCTTCAGTAGGTGGAGATCAGCCCCCTCCTGGCAAGAAGCTGGGAGCTTCCCCTGTGTCTGTGTGTGTGTGTGTGTGGAGGTGCACACGAGAAATGGCGATTTTTCCTTATATCCTCTGTGATTGTGTCAAGGGAAGATGTTTATAAATGTGCTATTTTCATATTTTGGGTTTTTTTAAGAATATGGTGCTGTGAATCAATGTATCCATTTTAACATCCGTCACCGCACTACAGATTGTTCTGCCAAGTGGCAGAGCTCAGCAGAAACCACTCGTGCTGGGAGCCCGTGGTGGTCACTTTGTGCACAGGTCACAGGTGAAAGTGGTATGGGAGCAAAACTTGTTAGGTTTTGGTTAATCCATTATATTAGCAATTCTTTAAAAAAAAAAAAATCATTTTTAGGGTTTAACCCCCTGGAAGTGTCAAAGAACTCTCAGTCCCTTTAAAGGCAATATTTATCCTATTATCAAAAACAAAACAAAAAAATCTGTGCTTTTCAACCTTGCCTTTCCTTGACTTTTTGGCCTTCTTCCTGCTCTTTCCCTTTCCACCCCTTCTTGATCTTTCTTCTTCACAATGGCAATTTTCATCCTTATTTTGAATTCCTCATTTAACATTTGGGTTGTGCACGATGTTGCCTTTCTGTTTAGGAAATACGAAGCAGTCAGTATTCCACAGCTGCAAAGTTACTGCTGTCTTGAGGCTGACACAGAAACAGATACAGAGCTTTAGTCTGTTTAAATGGAGATTAAAATTTTATGTAGCAATTAATGGTTAACTGGGGGTAAATGATCCAAAATTACCCAGCAGGGTCTTTGTTGAACAGAAACACTGCTTAATGTGCCTTGTTTACTAACAATCTGATGATGAGTGAGAAGACATTCCTTCTTGTATTCTATCAGGTCTACATAGAAGCCAGGATGTGCTCCTGTGGAACAGCTCAGTAGAGACCTGATAAAGCTGTGCCAGTTGCAATAAGATGCAGCATTGAAAAAAGTCAGCTCCTTGACTTCTGGACACGACATGGAATGTGTGAAGAACCAGATATTTGTTTGCCAGTTTGATCACTCAGGACTTTCCTGTCCACAAAAGCAGTTTTCATTCACGTGCTGGGCACCAAAAGCAATGCAGTTGCTGGTTTCAAGCTGGAAGGTTGGGAATGAGACCCACAGTTTGGGGAACAAATTTCTTTTGGCACCCTCTCCTTGACTTTGGGGTTCAGGGTGAGTGGGATAAGTCCAGAGGCTGTATCCTGGTGCTGCAGCTGTGGAAATGAAAGAAAATATAGGACAATATAGGAAAAGGATGGGAAGGTGTGGCAGCAGGCTGCTTCTCCTGAAGATGAAATGAAGGAGAGAAGGGGGATTTCACGAAGTGCTCCTCTAAGCAAACATTTTGTTTGGGAAAGTTTGCATTATTGGGCATTCATGACTTGAGATTATTGTAGATATCTAACTATATTATAGTTCAGACACCTATTTAAGGACATAATTTCCTATAAAGTCTATGGATATAAACACTGGTACTGTAAATATTGGGAAGAGATGAGTTTTGCCATAAAGTGGTCCAGAGCCCCAAAGTCAAATGCTTGCATTTAGAGATGGTGATGAACTGCTTGTCATTTACTATTTCCTCTAAATAGGAGGTGTTTTCTTCCCCTCTTAAGCTTAAATACAGTCCTGTGATTTCAGTTTAACATATGAAATAGTAGAATTTCCCCCCCAACACATACTTTCCATAGCAATCTTCCAAAGTTATCCACAATAAAAGACTCCAAGCAAATAAGAGTAGGAGTTAAGTCATCTGCTATGCATTAAATGTACAAATACTGAAAATTAAAATCCTATTTGCAGCATGCATCCCAAAAGGTTTAAAGATTGTTCTGTAAGGAAGAGTGGGAAGGCAAATGTCTCTCGATGCATTTTATATATGCTACCTGTGACAAATGTTTCATAGTCTTGAGGAATGGAAGGGAAAATAATCCTGGGGAGGGAAGCAAATTGCTTCTTGGTTTTGAGTACTTGTAGATCTACTTAAAAATTAAAACGGGGAATATATGATAAGCACTTTAGCTTATGTGATAATAACTACCAGAAATTTTCTGTAAAAATTAGGTTCATAATGTCCACAAGTATCCTGAAAATCCTAGTAAAATATTGCAAATAGCCACTGATACAAAATCTGAGCGTGGGCAGATTACACTGCAAGGCGACGAGCCATTTTGCATTTGCTGGCAGGAGCTGGCATCTGTTTTTAGATGTAACATCCTCAGTGTAGCTGAAGAGCCTCTCAGAAAGAACGTTGCTGGGAAGAGCTCCAAGCGAAGACAAAGCCAGGTTTGCAGGATGTGGAAGTGAGCTGGTGTTAGACTTCCACCACTCAGCAAGACCTACTCTGGGTGTAGTGAGCTCAGCGAGGTACAGAACTGGTTCAGATTTGGCAGAAACAAGAGTCACTTGAGTTTGAGGTTGTCATGATCTTTTCCAAATAGCTCATTACATTTGCAGCTTCCAGGTGGGCTGGATGGTAATCTTTGGTCTTTATTATTGCTTCTTGGATGACTGGGAATTTCCCCTGATGTTCCTCAGCTTGACTGTACGTGACAGTTCTGGCATTGTCTTGGGGAAATCGAGAACTGGCAGAGAAGTGCCTGAGCTAAGGAATCAGAACTCATTCTACGTGGTGCCTTTACTGACACCACACTGTTAAATGGCTCAGAAAGACAAGATAACACTTCCTTTTTTTTGGCCTCGTTGCTTTGATCCAGTACTCACATGCTGAGGTGGGACTGTCAGAGCCCTGACAGCTGGCATGATGACACACATACACACATCTCTGGAGCTTATTTTTCAAACTAACTCCTCAAAGGGCTCAAGGATGTGAACGACAGTGTCTGCCAGGCTCCACTCTACCTGAGTCAGCACCAGCTGTCTCCAGCCAGAGAGCTATCCATGATTGTTTATTCTTCTACAGGCTTTTCTACACGCAGTGTGTGGTTCACCTTGTGCCTGTGCCCTGGGAGAGTCAGCTCATGAAAAGGCAGTTTGGAATAAAATGGGTAGTATATTTATAGTTGCTGAGTATTCAGCTGGTAATAAACCTGTCTTAATCCTTGAGAGATATTTCAGTGAGATGACTCTTTGGAACGATCTTGTTTAAATAATGCATCATTCATATAGATGCAAAAGGTGTGTAGAAGCCACCTCTCTAATCACACTGGAGTCAGCAGCCACTTACAGCAACAGCAGAGCACAGACAAGGCTCTCCCTGACAGCCACAAACAGTGCTCTCATTTGGCAAATGGTCATTATTTTAACATAATGGTCCAGGAAGTCATGGCCAGCCTTGTGTCAGCTGCTGACGGCCTGGGCATGCACAATCCAAGCCTTGAAATCTTTAGTAGGTGAATGAAAAGAGACTTGGTGTTAAAAGCTTTGGTGTTAAAAGACTACACACATGCTAGGAGTTATTTTCTGCTTTTCACATGACTAGTGTTCACGGGAAACTTTTTCTGGGATCATGGCATTTGAAATCAGAAGAAGTTGTGGGAATATTTTCTGTGGGAAGGGTGAGACTGAAATTCTATCAAGCACATCACTGACCTGGAGTTCAGACATTCTGCTGTAGGGATTTGTGATTTCTCAGCTGGTGCAGTTTTACTTTGGGAGAGGAGGTTTCTGATGCCTGTTGTATCTAACACCCAGGGTCTTCCAGCTTTTGCAGAGCTCTCAGTATGGTTGATTAGAAAGCCTGGCTATGCTGTGACCTTAATCTTTGATACTTCTCTAAGCTTCCACAGATGCAGTTTCAGCATATTTATTTTTCTGGCTGACACACACTAACAAAATACAACAATCCTTTCAGGAATGTTAACTTTCTGGAGGTTTTTGCAGCTGTTTCTTGCACAACGAGGAGTCCCCCTCCCTTTTTTTCCCTCTTGGACTTTGTGTGGCAGGTTCCAAAGGGAGGCATATCTCATGCAAATAAGATTTTTGCCATTACAGTAATTAAGAAGAGACTGTAACTGAAAAGCATCGATCAGTTGGTTCATCTCAGTGATAGGGGACCGAGACTCCTGCACACTCAGACTTCAGTATCCCTACAGTAAAAAACCAGTTGAGAATGATAGGTTTTACAGGAAAAAAACAAACTGGGGTCGATCAATTTTCATATCCCTGTGAAGCACTGGCATCTTTTCTTATAAAAATAACATCTTGAATGTAATATCTCCTTTTTATCCTGTAGCATGTGAAGAAGGTAGTTTCTTATTGCTGTGTGGTGGGACTCTACTGAAGTAAATCCACTGTAGCTTGTATCCCACTTACTTTTATTCTAAATGCATTTCCAAAGAGTACTTTTTTAAAAAGTCGCTTAAAAGCGTGTGATCAATATTTCTTTGATTCTAACTGCCAGAAAGTGATTTAGGTAGTTATTTTTATCTAAAACTCTTCATTCTGCCCTTACAACTTAGAAAAATGGTGTTTGTGATCAGGGAGTTTCACCTTGGAAAATAAAAAAGAGTCTACAACAATACTGGAAACACATTTGCTGAGCTGCAAGAATTCTTTCCTGGCTATAGACTGTCCATAAAGAAAGTATCTAATTGTACTAGACACACTTTGGAAACTTTCCCAGAGGAGTAATAGATAAGTTAACGGAGCACTTTTTAATTTTGCAAAGTGCACTCTTCCTTATAATTTACTCAATATAGAAATTTAATGTACTGCAGTTTACTGAACAAATTACATTTAAAATATTTCAAAGTTAGGTTGAAAGCTCTGCTTTGGTAGCCAGTTGGACTTTATTATTTGATTACCCAGATAAGGACAAGCAGTAACAAAGTTCTCTGTCTTAAGTGGTTCCAGGGATTATCTCCCAACCATTACCACTGTTAAATGCAGATTTTAAATTCCCAGGAAAAAACCCTACAAAACAACAACATAAAAGATACAGTAGTCCTTTCCTGCCTCTGCAGTAGGTAATGCTTAATTTTCATTTGACCTAAGTCTGAGAGGATTTTGTATTTGTTCCATAACAGCTTTCATAAATGAGCTATAAAGTCATTAAATAAAACCCTAAAGTTATAGGAAAATACAAGGATGCTAGAAATTAGTATGGGCTGAACCAAATGTGTTCTTTGTGTGTTTCCACAGCCCAGCTCACTGACGTTCTTTTCCATTTATTTGCCTGAAACATCACAAAAAGCACAATCCTGGATTAAAAGTAACAGCATATATTTTCATTAAGCCATTGCCACGGATCCATGATTCATCATGAGTGATACTCCTGTCCTGCCCTCCTGTAGGGCAATCATGTAATGTAACCCCCTCCCCCTCCATTTGTTTTTAAAATTATGTTAGGGTTTTGTTATCAGACAACAGGTCAAATGAGTGTTTGTACTTGGAATGACATAGACTGTGGCATAAATTATGCCAGGCTCTAGAGCAGCTCATTAAAAATTTTCATCTGTTGCATGATGGAGCTGTATTCATCTTCTGTGTCACAAGTAGAATTGTGATCAAAAATCCTTTTCATGGAGATTTTTGCCCTGGGATGGGCACAAAGATCACTTGGAGGAGAGAATTATTTAAACTTTAGGAGAAGCTGATGAAGACAGCAGAATTCAGAACTGTTCTTGAAAATCTTAGTGACTTAGGAGATGCACTGCTGTGTACTTCACTGTTTAAATTTTCCAACGAATGGTTTTTCTGTCAGGAGGAGTTGTAGGAAAACAGGGCACCAAAGAAAAGGAAGTGTCCCTGAACCTTATGGTGTCTGCTGCTGGTGTGTTGTGCAGATGGGAGTTTGAAGAACTTGATGGCATGTGGGAGAGGGCGAGATGAGGGAAATACATGGCAGCAGACTACAGCAGCAGACATCAATGAAACGAGGCCATCACATTAAGCAAGGAACAATTTTCTAGTCAAATTCCCAGGCAGTTCACAGATTCTGCAATGAGGTGGAGTCTGGGAATCATCAAACTGAGGAATGGCTCAGACTTTCCCGACTGGGAACTTCTGAAAAAGCCTGCACTGCAACGGCAATGCCTCAAAATATCACCTGCTCTCCAAGGGTCTCACCAGTACTGTTCCTCAGTTTAATGGTTAACCTGAGGATTTTGGCTTAACACAGAGCCAGTCTGGATGACAGGAATGTTTCTGCAACTGAAATGTGGAGGGGTTGTGAAGTGCCTCATATCTGCCCTGTGCATGTATCCCTCCAGAAAGACATGGGGTTTCTGAAGGAATTTTAGTAGACATCCCTTCCTGTGGTATATCAGAAAATTCTAGTGATGAAATCTATCACATGCTGCTGTGGTCTAGGGGGAAAAACAATAAAAAAATGCCCTCCATCAACAAAAAACGGAACCATGTTATTAGGGCAACCTCTCTTCCTAATCCGTGCTGCAATCCATATTGTGCTAATGGAAGCTGTTCAACTCAGTTGATACTTTAGGCAGCCTTTGATATATTTCCTTGTGAATACCCTCAGAAAACAAAGCTTGGTGTTGGATGGTAATTGACTTTTTTTTATCAAGGAAGGTAAGGAAGGTGAAAGAGAATTCACTATTAGACAACCTATGGCATTCTTGAAGAAGAAAGGAATTGTCAAATTGGGCCAAGGGAGGATTTGTCACTCCTACATCTGTTTTACCAGCTGGGAAAACAGAGATGAAATGGCTAAGAATTGGACAATCATTAATATTTTTTTCATGGAAACCTGTCAAATTCTTGAAGTGAAATCAAGTAGTTTCCTGGCTGGTAGAGGGACGTGGCTCATGTATTAATAAGGATTCCAAATGTAAATGATCATGGAAGCAGGTAGGCAGGATTTTTTTGGCACTCGGATCTGGGCAGTGCTGCTGTCTGTGGATGGGCTGATGGTACATCTCAGAGTTTGAATAGCTCTTTGGTGTAGACTTGATGGCTGGAGATGAAGAATTAAGTTAGCTTCCTCTGGCATATAGCCTCAAGATAATATCAGAAAATATTTCATGCTTCTGCTTCTTTGAAAAACGTATATGTGCCATTTGCTTTTAGTGAAAACACATAAATGGGTAAATGGGTAAATGGCCTCATGAGATTAAAGTTCAATTAATGGCTGATTTCTGCTATACAAAGATTTTTATTAGCATTGTGATTACTGAGAATAATTAGTCATAGAAGTCTATACTATCATCAAGTTGAAGAACATGACTGGCTCTAATTAAAGCTAATGTGAAGAACTGGGTATTGCATTCTGACTAGGATGGCAATGCAAAATCCCATGCTCCCGTGAAGTATGAGCTTCAGTGACATCCTGTGGTCAGGACTCTGCTGCATTGAAAGAAGGCATTTTCAAAGCCTAGGAATGAAGACATCCTGCTTTCTGAAAACCACGTGGGGGGTGTGAGTGGGTGTGTGGCGACGGCACCTTGTCCATAGCGACCTCCTGGAAACCTCAGGGTGAGAAACTCAGTTTCCTTCTGGGTCACGAGGTGGTTCTTCAATTCAAGGAGAAACAAAAGCTCTTCTTCAAGATTGGGGAATGGCCAGCTGGAGAAAAGAAGAAGCCAGTGTTCTAATAGCTCCTCAGAAATGGGATTCTATCGTTGGAATACTGGAAGTAATTTCTGCCTACAGTTGTGGATTGAGATAGAAACATAGTTAGATACAGTGAGTTGTTATTATTCACAGACATGAAGAAGATATTTAAGGTAAAGATCATCATTAATTTCCCTGTAATGACTAATGCTTTGTATTCCCAGAGGCCTACCCCTTGTTTGATGAAATACCTGCCAAGCTTTGGCTCACACAGGGTTTTCCACCTTCTCAATGGAATTCTGCTTGTACATCTTTCAGGGAAAAAAGATCTGGTGATGTTGATGCAATGCACATGAATTGCTGTAACAGAAGTGAGATGAGCAGGTACACAGATCATTCAGATAAAATCAGTCCACAACTCAAACACAACTTTTTTTTTTAGATTAGAAAGGCTTACGTCAGAGTTTTATTGTATTTTTACCTCTATTTTTTACCTCTAGAAAAATGTTGTAAGAGACAGGCTCCTGCCTGTTGGGAAGTAATAAGTAAGATTCACGGGGTATCATCTCACAAATAAGCCACTATGTAGATTAAGTGGGCAGGTTGACTTTTTGTTTAGCAACTCATATTCCAAGCCATTGTCCTCAATGAATTTGACTGCAAGGAAAAGGAAGTTCCAATATCTCAGTTACTCAGGTGATAGAAAAATAATACTTTTTAAAAAAATTGGCTTAGTGTTTGTTGCTTCTTTCAGTTTTTTCCTTTGATAGGCACATAGTTGATACAAATTATCAGGTTTTTTTGGGTGAATAGTGGAAGTCATTTAATGAAACCAGATTTAATGGTCTTCCAGAGATAACCACATGTGCATCCAAAGAAGGTTAACTTCTACCTTTAACTTTGACACAAGCATTTTTCTTTACATTTCAAGAATACAATGTTGGGACTGCCAATTTGAAGGAATTTTCTATCATTTTGTGTAGGTTGCAACTGCTGCTGGGTGTTAGCAAGTGCATGTCTAATATGCATTTAAAAGTTTTGAGAAACAGAATTTTTAAACATTTTGTCTCTTTTCTAAACAGCAATTGTTGCCATCAGCTATTTTTTCTCCCATGATTTTCTCACAGATCTCCAAGAAAAGAATTAATATTTTCAACTTGTGTGTATGAAGACAGAAAGGTCTGAAAGACAGACTTAGATATCTAGAAATACCACTCATCTCATGACTATTTGGTATTAAAATCTACGTGAAAGTGGTGGAATGCAGGGTGAACAGATTTGAAAGCTCACAACCCAGCAAATTCTACAAATCTGCTTGCTCTTTGTTTAGATGGAAATTTCAGAGACTTGATAACACATCAACTGCGAGATAAGCTGGAGGTGTGAAACAGCTCAGTCTCTCTACTTCCTTTTCTTTTTTTGTTACAACTCCTCCTTATTTTATTCAGGTGCATTTGCAGTCAGAAGACTCTGATCATGTGTGTGCTTATAGTTGAAAATGACACACCTGCCCAGTATCTATGGTAACAAAGGCTCTCTTCAATCTCAGACTTCTTGGTGCTCTTTTCTGCCTTTTTATCCTCTGGAAGAATAGATAATAAAAAATATTTGGGACAGTTTGTTTTAATTTCTATTGCCACTTATTAATACATTTTCTGTAATAATCCAAGCATCTTGTCACTATAAGCTTTTCTCTGTGATTACAGAGGATTGATATTTTGCAGTGATGCATGGTTTTCGTTTTTCTCCTTGGGAATATGATTAAAAATGCAAGAAATGGAAAAATGAACATTGTCTTTTCAGAGAAGAATGCCGATGACAGAGTTGTGTATAACAAGTAGAATACCTATAACTGCATCAAAGAATTCTGTTTCTAACATGAGAAACTGCAGATTTACAGGGAAATTACTTTAATCAAAATGATAAATAAACTCTAGTCCAGTTTTTATTATGGAGAACTGATCCAATGTACTAAGCTCTTTCCTGCTGTTGATGAAAAGGCAACTCACAGTATCAGTTAGCTTGGATCACTCTGCAGTGGATCAATACTTCACAGAAAATAATTGGATTAATAACTTTCTCTTTATTTATAAACCCTGACAATTATTAAAACAACAAAAAAGAAAACATAAGGTCTGTTTTTCCTCTTAAACCTCTCACTCTCTCCAGACTATAAGTACAGCCAGTATTAGCTAAAGGAAAGGGCTTCAGCACCATCTGTCTTGCCTTGTTCTGAGATTCTTTCAGTGAAATCAGAAGACAGGCTGAGCATATTTTGAGTTTAAGTGGTATTGTTTGTACGTTCTTTTAAATCAAGGTGAAGAGACAAGTCCCCCTGTGGAGTTCAAGAATCACTTAGCAAACCAGATCCTTGTCAGAAAACATAACAATATTCTTTCTTTATAGTGCACTCTATTCAAGGCTGCCTTTCATACAGCTACCCATGACGTAAGGCTGCTATTCTTCAGTTCCTCCTGCTCTCCTAGTTCTCATTTGACAAGCACCTTCCAACAAGTGCAAAACCCTTCACTTCTAAGAACAGGCTTTCTATTAAAATGTGATGTAATCCTCACTATATCCTACTTACAAAACCTTCCTGAAGGTCTGTGGGTCAGATGGTCCCCAGGAACATCCATGTAAATCTCAGTGAGTTCACTGGAGTTGCTATGGATTTACACTCATGTAGCAGAGCAGTGCTCTGCTCTATTCAGTACATAATTCCTTAACCACCGCATCATTCTAATATGATGGTTAGGAATGTGATAATTTACTATTTTGCTCTCATTACAGCTCATCAAATTTGGATATACAATATGCTGGGGTTTGTGTGAGGGCTTAAGGAGAGAAACAAAATTACTGAAATGCATGTTTTAATCTGAGTCTGTAAAGAGTTTTGCAAATGAAGGTGAATAACTTGGATACAGCTGGGAAAAAAAAATCTGTACAGGGATTTACAGACTACTGTGGTCGAAGCAGCTGACTTGGGAAAATAAACTTTTTGCAGCAGTTTCTGAACAGCTCTGATCTGAGCAAGGACACAGACATTCAGAAATGACCTGATAAGGGATGCTGTGACATTAGAAATGCAAAATAATTGTTGCGTGGATTCACATCTGCAAAAACCTTTGACCTAGAAGCTGAAACACTCAGCTCGGTGGTGGAAGGAAAATTTGGAGTCTGTTCCCTTCTGACTACAAGACAGTGGCCATATCCAGTAGGGATTTTCCTGAGATTCCCCAAGTTCTAGGACCAAGTTCTAATGGCTTTCAGTTAGTTAGTTTCTTAAGGCTAAGGAAAACTTTGAAAACATCAGACCTGCTAACCTGATCAAGTTGATAACATTTTTGTTCAGCTGTCTGGCTGGGAAATCAGTTATTTTCACATCTTTGTTGCAGAAATTATGTCTTTTATTTCTCTCCCACCAGCTAAATCAGCCTTCCCCACTGCAGTTTGTTTTCCAGGTGTGTGCAGTGACTGTGAGGGAAAGGGTTGGGGCTGGGCTGTGCCTGTGTGGGGTTGGGTGTGCTTGGACACCTCCCAGAGCTGCTGGAGGGAATCCATTGCTGACAGGGAGAAGTGGGAGTCCATGATGTCAGGGCTGGAGCTCTGTCTCGGGTGATGCTGCTCCTCTCTCCCTGGTGAGGAGTTTAGCTCACACAAAGGCTGTTGAAGGCAGAATGGGTGAGCCAGGGCAGCATGAAATTATGTTTCCCACCTGTGAGGAAAACTGTCTTTTCTTCTGTTTGGCCTGTTCTGCGGATGTGAGTAACACTGATTACCACCTGAATCTTAATGTCTGGAATTTGCTGACCTTTGAATGGTCAGCCTTCATGTGGATGTTGACCTTCAGGGCTGCAGAGCAGAGGTTTGAGCATTTAGTTGTAGGTGAACATTATATGTACATATATAAAAATATAGAGAAAATAGAGAGTGCACATTATCACTCTCCTTTAATTTCTACTTTTGTACTACAGAGTCCATGGAGGGTAGTGATAGCAGGGAGCAGAGGTCGAAAATATTAATAGGATCATTGAATGTTCTAAAAGAATTCTGTTTTTCAAGGTTATTCTAATATCCTAGTCAATAGTAATATCATCACAGTGTCTTCACGTAATCAAGTTATGCTTAATAAAATATAGTGCTGAATACTCAAAATTAAAATGAAGATGGAATAGGAGGGGAAGATTGTGATAAGGAAAGTTGTCATCATCATTTTATCAAATAGCTTCTAGTGAACAATAGTGAGGCTCCACATAGGTTCAGTGGCCTTGGGCACGGAGGTCACCCAGAGATAAAATGTCCTTCCCTCTCACTATTTCAATTGTTCAATTGTTTCCATTTTCTTACCGAGCTGGCAAGCACTTTGGAATCCATGGGATTTGCTGCTCAGAGGGACACAAATTCTCTTTATTCAAAGCACAAAACCATAGAATAGCCTAGGTTGGAAGGGAGCTTGGTGGGAACCATTTTGGGAGCAGTGAGTTTAGACAAGATTATTTAGCATCCTGAGCAATTGTATCTCGAGAACTTCCAGTGAAGTGGACCCTACCATGTCTCTGGGGAGGAAATGAAACATGAAGAGCTATCCAGTTTTCCCCAGCTCTGAAACGTGGGTGTAAATACTCTCTCTTGGAAAAGCTGTTTGGGAGAAACTCCTCTTTCTTCTTAGTCACTTTCTACATCCAAACAAAGCAGCCGCAAGGAAATTTGTAAAGAGGGTGAAAATGAGTGGGGAAGAAGCTGAAGCCTGGGAGAACAAAGGAAATGATTATTTCTAAGGGGAAGAGAATGTGATTGCTCAGGAAATAATTACACTTGTTACTTAATAAATAGTGTTTCTTCTATTTGTTATGTAGCTAGAACTTGTTTGGTGTCTGTGAGGAAATAATTGATTTGACTTTTAACACACACTTAATGAGTTATAGGATAGCTTAGAAATCTTCACACTGTGAATGGAATTGTTTTCACAGCTGATTTGTGAAATTCATGAAGATGGGCCCAGAGTTCAAACCCAAAAATGAACTGCTCCCACATTGAAGGTTTATTTGGATGATTCTTCATGCTCAGCCCACTTGTAGCAATTGGATTGAACTTCCAAGATGAAATTTTCCCTTCTAAGCTTAGGGGCGTTTGAGCCTGAGGTGCTGTTGTGAGGTTCCCTTTGAAATTTTGTTTTACAAGTGGTTTCATGGTGATTGACAATATCACATCCTATCACATGGGAGAAAATGAGGGCACTCCAACTGCAGTTTGGTTCACACGAAATTTCTGATGGATGCACTCAAACCATGAATTTAAGCATCACTCTGTGATTTTATCTTGATTTATTAATATACAAAAACACATTGAGTGGTTTTATTTATTTATTTTTTAATTGCTTGGAAACTACAACATGCACTGAGTATTTCTGCTGCATTTCTACTCCACTTTCAGCCTTGTCACATTAAAAAGAAGGGGTAAAAAAGTCTCTTTTGCAGTGTCAAGGGCTTAAAACTAACTGGAGAGAAATGTGACTGTGGTCAGGCACCAGACTGTGAGTAAATGCTGATTCATTTAAAAGTAAAAGAAAATAATCTCCTGAACGTCAAATATGAGGAAAAAACTGGCTATGGAGACTTTAAAGTACAGGGTGCTTTTTTTATTCTCCCCCCACCCCCTAGCTGATCAAGGCTGATTTGTAACTGATAGTCTGTAAATTTTCGGAAATATCTATAAAGACTAAGATTGCTCTTGCAGCATTTGATAAGAACCTCTGTGGCAAACAGATAAATGAGAAAATTATGTTTTCTGTCTCGATGGAGTATTAATGTATTGCATGACTTCATAGATGTGACACATCTCTATAAGTAAATACCTTTAACCATGAGACCAGATTGTGCCAATAAATGGAAACCTCTTTTTAATGGAACTCGTAGATTGAAATGTTGGAGTGTTTTGTTCCCTTCATTTTAAATGAAGCCAAATATAATCCAAGTGGGGGATACAGAGCTTTGAAGAGACCGACTGAGGGAACCAGTGTTTTCAGCGTATATCTACTATAAACACCAAAAATGCCATTTTTACCTGCTTTCTGTGATTTACTTTTATTGTTACAGCACTTGAGGACTTGCAGACCACTGTGCCCACACAGCTCAGATATAGGGTAGGGACAGCTCAGCTTTCCTGTCTCCAAAGGTGTGGGATTATCCAGTCTGGGGGAATAAATCCAGGCCAGAGAAAGGCACCACACATTTGCAGCAGTGGAGCACATTCAATATTTGAAACCAACTGAGGAAATAATGGACTTGTCCATCATTTGAAATCTTTAATCAGACTGATATCTTTTGTAAAAATACATTCTTCTGTCAAAAATTTTGGGGTTGATCAGAGTTATGGGATGGTGATACATGCACTGTGGAAGCTAGGCAATAATTTAAAATGCAAAAGCAAAGCTACTACTTGTGTTCACAATCTCAATATATCACCCTTCTGTGACTGTTTTTTTTCATTCAGAACAAGTAAAATATTCTTTTGGGTAGGATGAGGGCCAGAAAGGAATGCAGTAGTCCAGCTGGTGGGTAACAGATAACAAGATCATAAAAATTAAAGTTATACTTCAGGTAATTAGGAAGTTTGCTTATTCTATCATTAATTGTGCAGCTGTTTGATTTAAATATAATCTGATTCAAAGTGTTAAAGTTTACTCCAAGCTGAATGTTACTGTTTTCCCTGCAGTCTGCAGCATTTTGCCAGGGAAATATAAAATCTGGAAATAAAAGGAAAACAGTGTTTTTTGTTTGCAAAATTACATGTTATGCCTATCTATAATTTTTTTTTTTTTTAATAAAAGGAACTTGAAGTAATGCAATTATTTCTACTGGGAAAACCTCTCAGGAGCAAGTTGTACACAGTAATTATGATTTTAGACTGAGCTGACATCTTTACTAAGTTCTGTGTTATCTTACCCTATATTAAGTATGTTCGGTTTTTGAAGTGGGTGTTTCAAATGTCTTCTCTTAATTATCACTGTGTAACTGAAGAGAAGTACAAACTCACAGCCCCATAAATGTGAAGACTGTTTTGATTTGGTTTGTTTTGATATTGTTTTTCACATATAAATCATATGGGCACATCTGCGACTGAAATGGAGATAAGCCTCCTGGTGTTATCTTATTTCTTAATTGTAGGCTCTCATTTTCCACGGAGAGTGTTGACTTGGTCCTTCCCTTATCATTGCCCTCCTCTGCTGTTTACTTGCTTATTTACTGGCAAAGCTGCTTATATTTTAAACCTATCTAGGCAGAGCAAGCTTTAAAATGCATGTCAGATTCGTTTTAATTCAGAAACCATTTTCTTTAGCAGCCCATGTAGGCTTGCTCCAATTTTTTATTTCCTTTCTTCCTTTTTCACACTAGAGTCATAGAAATGCCTCCTCCAGATAACAGAAGGAGGCAGGTGTTATTGAGAATAGTTTTTTTGTGAAAAGTGGAACCATTATTAAAAATACTTTCAGATAAATGTCAGTCTTTATACTTCCTGATATTTAACACACAGTTCAACTTTTTCTACTTGCGTGTCTCTGGTGTGAGGGGCTCTTTGAAAGGAGGCAGTCGGGTACAAGCCAGAGCTGCTTCTGCTGTGATGCTGCTGGTCCTGAAGTCCCAGGCTGAGACAGCCTTGCAGAATTTTGGATCTGAGCTGCCTGTTTTTCATCTGGCAGCAACATTATTAGGGATAAAATTCTGTTGCACTGCCTGTGGTCAGATGCTCTTTCACCTTGGCACTTGGTAGTCATTCGGAGCTTCCCACTTGATCATTGCACAGTTGCCCGTGCCACTTCGTTTGCAAATGTACTTCCGACCTTATGAAGTAGATACAGGTTTTTTCCACTGTGGAAAAGCTGAAAATTGGAGTGTTTGAAGCAGGAAGGACTGATGAGATAGGATGGCAATAGGAGAAAGCTGACACATTGGCAATGAAGGTTCTCTTTCCTCTCTTTTTCTTTCTTTATCCATTATCAGGGCTATGCAGGTAACTGTCTGTATAAATAGTGTTTCATTTGATGTTTGCAGCTTTCAGCTATTAATTAGTTAAGACTAATTAACTAATGGGAAGACAGGTTAGTGCTGCCGTTTTAGTTCTGTAGGTGGAAAAGAGGGGTCCACAGAGGTCTGCTGATTTACCTCGGGGTTCCAGAATGTGTCAGTGTCAGACTCGGGGCTGGAGCTGGAATCGAGCAGCGCTCCTGTGAAGGTGCCCAGTGCCCACCCAGCCACAGCTCTGTGTCTCAGATTTGAGAAAACCTTTTCCCTGCCATAGTATCCTGATGAATCGACTCCTGCTTGGTGTTACATGTGGGAGCAATGTCCCAGAGTCCTGGTATTCTGTTTTGTGCACCTTTTGAAGGTCGTCTTCTCCATTTTCCACAGCTGTTATATCCTGTCACAGTTATTTTGTGAGTAAGTAGAAAGAATATTTTGCATCTCGTTTAAATGTGCCAGATAAAATGGGGAAATGAGAAATACAGGTGGATTAAAAAGTAAAGGTTTAACCTTGCAGACAGTACTGAAGAGAATCTTCCAGATGTGATAAATCCGTGTCTTTAGATGATTTATGTTGCAGTTAGCTGTGCATCCAGGCAGAGAAAAATTAATAGAACAGAACCTGAATGTTCTGGAAAACAAACAGGAGATAAAAGTATTTGGAAACATAGAAACTGTTCTTCACCACAACAGTAATTTAAAAAAAATCAGTCCTGGTAATCAAAAGTGTTCTGAAAAGAAAAAGCAAATTCAGAAGAGTCCAGACCTACAGACACAGCAAGAATTTTCAGGGGTCTAAAAGGACCACAAATATTGCTGAATATGTTTCTAGATAAATTTATAGTAAATTACGCATTTTGCTGAAATTTCTCTCAACTTATATATAGGACAAGTAGAAGAGTCAAATAAGAATCTCATCTGTGAGTTTCTGAATAACCTAAAAATATGCTCTTAGAGGATAAATAGAAATTTCAGAAATAGAAGTCAGAGTACAGTGCTTTCCATTTTTAAGGCAGATGTCTGTGACACAGACACTAAATTCAGAGATCCATTCTGCCTGAATTCAGAAACACTCAGGAGCATCTTGTTGCTGTGTGTCTGCTAGACCAACTGCAGCAAAGAAGTAACAAAGAATTATGCGTTATGTGGAATAATGTGATTTTTTCCCATTTCTCCTTGCAACTGCAGAGTTACTTAGTATTTATTTTTCTGTAATTTTGTGTTACATTTCGAAACCCCAAATTATTTAGATTTATTCCTGTCTGCTTCTTTACAAGTTTTGATTAGTCACATGATTGGGGAATTGGAAAAAAAAGTACTGGACAATGAGCAAAGAATTTTCTAGTTTACTGAGGTTTTTTTTTTTTTTTTCCCAGTAACATCCTCTTCCTTAATTTATTTATATTTTTATATTTGTCTTTCTAATTAACAGAGATAAAAAATTAAAACCAACATTTCCCTAATGGATAGAAATAATAGACTGGCATAATTAATTTTAAGCAGTTAGAGATGTTCTTTGCATACAGCCTTGTCTGTGAGTAGCTATAGTCACTCCATATGGAAGACCATTGTGAAGACCACAGTTTAAAACTGTTCTAATAAAACCTCATTTCAACTGCAAGTTATTTTCCTTATCAGATATTTTTAATGTTCTCTCCAGTAGGCCAGTTTGCCTGAAATTTTAGTCCTATTTTAAAGTTTGTATGAAAAAAAGGGGCACTGTCCCAGGGGCAACACGATGGCTAAAGTAAGATTTAATAAGAATTAACAAAGAATCACCTGTCAGAACACCAAGAGCTTTCTTGTGCCAGGCAGAACACTCCATGCACAGTGGGGTTACTCTTCCCCTCCTCTCGAACCCCAAAACTCTGTGGCTCAAACTACCTCACTTGTCTAGACAAAGTTTTACCTGGGTTTATTCAAAGAGCTTTTCCTCAAGCCTCCTGATACTTAGAGAATGATACTCTGGAGCCCGCAGCCATACAGAATCTGTAATAAAAAGAATGAGACAGTAGGTATGGCCCTGGGAATTTCCCACACTCTAAAGCACACAGGCAGGTAGGTGTAAACCCTGGAGAAAACACTTGCGGAGGCTTCTGCAAATGAATCCTACAGGCTTTGTGCCACTGCACTTAAAACACCTTTCCAGCAGGAATAACACTGGAACTGGTATTTTCACCCAGACTGGAAGCCACTGTTTGAAGTGTTATTGTGCGTCCTTTTTCTTAGTAGCACCTCGAGCTATTTATATTTCATTGAATTTAATAGTTTGTTTTCACGCTGTGGCAGATTTACCAAATAGTTCATTAAAAAGTATTTTAAAAAACTGCTGGTGTTGAGAAAGCATTGTGGACGCTGGAGTCTTCATGGCTTGAAAAAATGTAATGTTGTTTTTTGACTATAAGGTAGAATTGCTGTGTTTGTGCTAAAATTATCCACAGTGAAACAGTTAATAATAGTAACATCAGAGAGATAAAAAGTGCAGTTCACACAGTTTAGAGTTATCACCCCTACCTGTTTGTAGGAGGATATAACACTGTGTTGGATTATATTCTCTTCTTGTTAATTTGATAAAAGTCACAAAGGAGGTATATTTCCACGTGATCATTCTGATTTTTTAGTGCAGTGAAAGAATCACAAAGTGCTTAAATGTCAAGTTTGGGGAAAAAACAACAGACTGAGTTAACTGGAGTAAACCCCAGACTACAGCACAGAGACAGCTTTAATCACAACCTCTTCCTTTCATGTTTCCCATCTCCCTACTTCTGGATAGCTTTGGGAGAGTAATTTTAAGGTGACTTAGGAACGTGCCCTAGTCCTGCCTTTTTGCACTAAAAGTTTTGCAGCACCTCGTGCAGTACTGGACCACTCACCATGGGACTCCCGTTTACAGCTTTGCATTGTTTTACAGACAGAACTAAACCTTTTTTTTCCATTAATTAGCTTGTAAGCTTTTGTGGCAGGGCCCAACTCATTGTTATGTCTCTGTGCAATGCTGAGTCCAATGGGATCATTGCTTATTATTCTATCAGAGGCAGCTTAAGGCTTGTCAGCAGCATAGGCAAGATTGAATTTTGCTGCCCCTGGGAGGGCTGGCATGGTCAGCAAGGTTTTTCCAGGGGATGTGGCAGAGGGGACATGGAGGGCACTCAGTACTGCGAGTGTCAGTATGTCTGAAATGATTGTGAGATGTTTGGGGATGCTGCAGAATAAGCTGTGCTCGCTCCTTTCTCCAGCTGGGGAAAAAATAATTAAAAGCCTGGTTGAAAAGGTATATTCTTCTGCGTGGCTCCTGAGATTTCAGAACTACAATATCAAATTCTTTTAATACTTTTTCAGCCCTATGTATCTATTTGATTACTTTGAAGAAGGAAGTGAAAGTGTCTCAGAAATACTGGGTAATATCAAAGGTAGAGTGTGACCAAACATTTTGAATTTTGAGAGTGTGTTACCCTTTGCAGCTGACAATGCTGCTGTTCACAGACGCACCAGGCTGGCTGCAGACCTACAGAAGATATGAATAAATATTTTCTTTTAGTTATTCCCCCTATTATGCATAATATAGCAATATAATTATTACTTGTAGGCATATAACAGCAGTCCTGACCATTTTTTCTTGAAATATTACTGGTCAGTGTTTAAAACATGAAAAGGGTGAGGTATGGACATGAGATAAATATCTTTATATCCTGTACAAGTAAGGGTCTTAAAAATGTTCTATCTACAAAACTTTTTTAGTTGAATGTCAAGTGAAGATTGCTCAATTTTAATCTTATAATTCTGTGAGAATATAAAAGATGGGCATGACTCAGAGTTGGTTGAATGTAGGTTTCTGTCACAGAGCTTCAAAACTTTTTCTGTTTCTGATGCTGTCTAAAATCTGATCATTCCTCAGCTGTGAAAGAGATCCTTAATTAATGGATAGGTTGCACCATTACATTTTCAACAAGTTCTGTCAAAAATACAGCTCACCTCAAAACGAATCATGACAGAACTGAAAGGAAGAAGGATTTATTCAGTAAAGTGTATTTAATTTCTGAAAACTACCATGGCCTATAGATTTCCATGCATCCTTCTGGAGTCTCCAGCAAGGAAATTGCCAATGTTGAAATCTTTTTCTTCTCCATTACTCAAATTTTGCAAAATTTTTATCTGTTTTCATTTTCAAATACGTCAGGAGAAAAGACATCTCATTCAGCAATGTGCAAAAAGGGCTTTATGAGTTTATTAAAGAAAAGATGGATTTGAGAGTTTTAAAAACTCTCATAAATCTGATCTAAGTAATATATTCAAGCTTTGAGTAACTAAATTTGATACCTGATAACAGTAGAACTGCACATCTTAGAGAAAAACATGATGTGCCAAGTGAAATGCTGTTTACCGGAATTAGATAGGATAAAGTTTTCTCCTTGTGTCTGCCCCAGGGTGCCACCCAAGGGTGAGGTCTCTCCTCTCCTGGCATAGAAACCTCACCAGTTCTGTGCAGCCCAAACCGTGTCCTCCCTTTGGGCATTGCTCTCCCCAAACTGCTATTCCAGCTGTCCTCATTGTTTGAGTTGTCAGCCCTTGTATGTTTGGTGAACATGAGTCAGCACGTCCCAAACCATGGCCTCGTGCAAAATGGTGCCAGAGAACCCCTGGTGGAGGGGTGTAGGAGAACAACTCAGCTTCCAAGGTGCTAGAATTTATTTTGGTGTGCTAAGAGTTATTTAACATAGAGAATGTTCTCTTTCTGATATAAAAAAGAATTTGGAGAGGGGTGGAGTATGACAGAGAAAAGTTGACCTTTTCCAAAGGCACCCACTCTCATCTTGCAAATTTGAGAATACAGTAACTGTCAAATGATTTCTGCTTCATAAACTTGTGAGGGAGAAGCATTTTAATTTCTACTTAATTCATGGGGTATGTATGTTACATAGAATATAATCAAAGAAAATTGGTAAATGTGAGCCTTTTGCCTGGCTGGAGCATATTAATGGGTTAGAGGGAAAATATGCTCTACTTGAGATTTTTGAAAAATGGAAATTAATTTGGCTTTGAGTTTCATATGGTTTCCTTGAAAGTCTGTTCATACAGTATTTTGTACATAAATGTCTTGTGGAGTGGTAAGGGGTTTGCTTTTCTTTTTGGAAATTCCTTTTAAACTTGTTCTTGCTGCAGATATTAATTATCAGTATTTAATAGTTTCCATGCATGAAGAAGAACATGCTTCTTTTACTCTCTCCTTCCCTCTAAGTTTTTTATATAATATGGGCAGATATCCATATGTAAGTTATTTTTTTACACAGCTACCAATAAAAGTTCTGCATTCTTACAAGCTGGACGATAACAATATTAGAATCATGTTATAAAATGATAAAAAAGGGTTCACACCACATTTATTTATATACATATCTGGATAGTCTTGGTATAAGAAAAATAAACAAAAGCATTGGAAGTAAAGTAATATTTAATTTAATATGGTTCCAACTTTTCTGTTGAGAAGGTGATTCTCTTGATAGTGAGATTTAAACTCTTATCTCTGCTCTCTGGCTTTGGACATTGCCTTCTATTTGGCAGCAAATGAGAAATTTCAGAGTAAACAGCTACAAGCAAGCAAATATTGTAGACAATCCCAGTTGCTACTGCAGTTCTTCTGTGTAAAAGCTTCTGAGATATGATTAAAGTTGAAACCTAAATGGAGATAAAACAAATAGGCCCAAGCTAAGTCCAAAAGGTAAAGCAGAAGAGGTTTATTTATTTTTAGGTAATGAGATTACAGTTTAAATTGCATTTCATCTCATTAAGGGACTGTTAACGTCTGTTACCTCTTTTTCTGACATTAAGTTACCATATACCACAGATTCCAGCTAATGACTTTTTGAGGGAGACATTTAGGACATTTCCTAGGAGAGGTTATATTCATTTTTCTACTCCAGGAAAAGATTGAAAATTTTTTTGAACATACCAGTGAGTTAATTTATCTGATTAAGGATTAATTATGATAATACAGTCCCAGTGATTAGGTACCTTCAATGTAAAATTTGACTTCATATATTACAGATTTCTAGATTAAAGAGCCTGATAGTCTTTGACCTGGTAGTGACCTGATGTTCTGAAAGTAATTTTTTCGAGTAAGGTGGGGACAATTGTATTTATGGCCAAGTTCTGAAACCTCAATTTGGGCTGATTTGCTTTATGTTTCAGTCAATTTTTTTCTATAAAGTGAATATAATTTCTGGTTCGCTGTAAAAGTAGTCAAATCTCTGTATGCAACTGTGCTGAAAAGTATGTTTTGCACAGAGATGAAAGCTGCTTGGTTTTCTAAAACCTAGGAGAAGTAAACTTTTATATACTGAAGTTCAGAAAAATTAAACTGACCTTCTGATTTTTTTTGTGTGGGAGTGAACCATGCAGTTTAAACACTTATTAATCCCTTTGTAGGTGCTATGACAGAATTCTGTCACAACAGGCCAAAGCACGGACGTAAATTACAGTTAATAGCAGCTGCAACCATCCCTGGTTTCCTGGTGAGCACTTCAGTACAATGAACATCTGAGTAACGGTACATAACAAATTATAGGACCTTCAGTATATTCTGGTGAATCCAGGGGTGGTAGCAGGATCTCATGCAAAAGCTCTGAGCTGAATTTTGCCATTATTGCTCAGATTTTGTTTTTCTAGGTAGCAGAGTTTCTGTTTTTCTTTAGTCTGTATCTTTTCGTTTGGATTTACTCATTGATAATTATCCCATAGCAAAAGGGTTATCCATTAGTGAAGCTGAAGGAAATGAGAGAATACTGAGACAGTAGCAAGTTAGTTAATGACCCCAGCAAAATCTGTATTAAATGTCTGTGAGGGACACACTTGCTATTTAAAAGAAACAGAATGCAACTCCTCGACATAAGTGAATTTAAACGAAAAAAAAAGGTCAAGGGCAAAATTTCTCTGTGAATATTACCCCATTTGTATGCATCCACATTCAGATTTTCTGAATTCTAGACCAAAAAGTGTTTCCTGCCTCATAATAGGAACTTATGAGGGAGAAACCTTTATTTCTACCTCCGATATATCTCATGTGATGAAATAAATTGTCAGCCTTTGGCCTGGCTGGGGTATATTTAGGGTTAGAGGGAAAATCTTTCTGCATTATTTAAGATTTTTGGAGAGTGTTTTGGTTTTGTTTGAATCTAATGTTAAAGGCAATGATTATGATATCTGGTAATGGTTTCCTTGGGGGTGCTGAATCTGTGTTTTTCAGGATTGTCCATACTCTGGGATGGAACTGACTCCATTTCACTGTGTGTGCAGCCCTGTGCAGTGAGCTGAGCAGATCTGATGTGTAATTGGAAGGAACAGCTTTGTGACTGAGAGTAATGGAGATTAATTAAAGTATTGTTGCTGCTAGAGAACTGTTTGTGAGAAATTTTGCAGTTATTTTGAATACAATAGAAATATGGGAGACTGGATTATAATTGGCATGGGTTTGAAGGATGTCCCAGTTTACTTTCTCTCTGTTGCATTTTTCCTCCCTAAACTGTTCATTTTCCAGGTCAGATGTTTCTTCCTGTATTTAGTTTTAGCAAATGGTTTAAATACATGAAATCAAATTCTGTCAATAATATTTCAGTAATTTTTCAGTAATTTTCCCCCTGTATATGCAAGGACTGCAATGGCTAGCCAAACAGGATTTGTTCAAGCAAGGATTTCAACCTGGAAAAATAATGCAGCTTTAGCATCTTACCCCCCAAAATCCCATTTATTATCCTTAAATTATTCTCTTTAGTCAGCTTTGATTGTGTTACAAATACTACACAGTTTGAAATACTAGTATAGTAATAATAATGCCCTAGATTAATATTAGTATTAGAATTTTTCAGTGATTAGTTCAATTCTTAATTTAAAATACTAAGAGAAAAAAACAGTGGGGGTTTTTATTTTGAGCAAATTGCATGTAAAGGATGACTGTAGCAATAGTAGTAAAAGGCAGGAAGCTATATCATTGCTAATCAATCTAGAGAGCTCTGTCTCTTACAGATGTCAATACAAAGTTAAGTGCTAAAATAATTGTAGTGTAGGCTTTCTCATAATTACTGTTGTTCATTTGGTATGTTGTGCAAAAAGGAGAGAAAAGAGGAATTTGCTTTGCAGTCAGCAGCCACAAATCTCTAAGGAGAAAGAAAAAGATAGCAGAAGGCTGATAGTCATCCATCATTCCTGACAATTTCACAGCCTAGAATAACTTGACAGAGACCCAGAACAAAATGTTGTTGAGAATTGAATGCTGCTAAGCTGAGTGAATTGACTTTCTGATGTCAAAGCAGGACCTGCTTGAAGTGGCTGATGATTCTTCTTTTCTGACTTCAGAAACACTGAGACTTAAAATGTCTTGTGGTAAATTTGGAAACTGGGGAACTGTTTTAAAGCTTTCTGGGTCCTTTAAAAGGTTTTATAAGATGAGTCTGGTCAGCAAGTGTGTGGCTGAGTAGCACACCTACTATTAAATAATATTTGATCATTGCACTCCTCAGAAAGCAGGAGTAAGGAGTCAGAATTGTTCCCAATTGTCTTGAAACCTGAAATTTTTCAAGACCTTGCTCATCTAAATTTGTCTTTGGTGCTGTGCCAACCCCTCTTTTACTAGCCTTGGGAAGGGAGGCTTAGTTTGTCTCTGTGCAGAACATGGGGTTAAATTTGCTATATTTGAATCCACATATTTATTTCTTATTTTGAAATTAAAACATTCTTGCATTGTGTTTAGAATTGGTGCAAAATTTCTTCATGATAACACTAGAATGATGTAAGTTGTTACATGGTCTTTTTTAAAGTATTATTATTATTATATAAGGAGATGATATTGCAGCTATTTATTTAGAAAAAACCATGATATTGGAAATGATCCTAAATTATTATAATTAGGCATTTATTTACCAATAAATATTGCCAGTTTTATCTACTGTTCAAAGACTAACCTTCTAAATTGCTTACAGCCATTAAAATATATGAAGAACACAAACTGCAGGGTCTAAATGGAAAGAGCTCTTGTTTTATAAAAGACATATTATATCTTAGAAGTGTAAAAGAAATAGAATGTAAATAGGACGTGTGGGCTAAGCATGCCATCCCTGATCAATAATGCAAAAGGTTTAGCAGGTTTATTTGTAAACCTAACAGCACAGATTTAGTCAGAATGAGGCCTTGTACAGTACACGCAGGTATTTAAAGGTTAGGAACAAGAAATTTCATTAGTCTGGCAAATCCTCTGCTGTCATTCCCCAATCTCTTTGAATTATTTCCAAATGTATTCTCACTTTTTTTTCCTTTTTNNNTTTTTTTTTTTTTTACTAATGGCTATATTACTAATACAGTGCTTTATTGCTAATTTAACTCCACCATAAACTGGCACAAGGAGCAGAGATTTTCAAAGTGCCTTGATTCCCAGTAATGATATTACAGCAACTATCTTTATGTTAATGTAGTTAGGGCTGGTATAAAAAGGTTACAGTATCAAGCTTGCTAGTCCACAGCATTTTATCTGTGTTTCCAGTTTGCTTGAAAAAAAGTAAAGCATGATGTCTAATAGACAGAGGCATAGATCTGGTATTTTACAGCATCCACTGCAGCCTTAGAGCAGCACTGAGGGACATAAACCTGAAAATTGGTGAACCACTTTTACTGCATCTTTGTGCTAAAATAAAAAACCAAACAAACAACCCCGACACCTTTTGTAGCATAATGTGGTCCCTTCCCTCTCCTTCCTCTCTGCCTTCCCTTTCCCTCATCACAATGAAAAAAGAAAACCTTAAGCTCTACTAAGAGTTAAAGGATAAGATAATCTAGAAAAAGCCAGACATTCTTCCATTTGAAATGTATGACAGTTGTTTTCTGCATTTGTCTAGAGGTTTTACCTAAAATATAGGCTATCCAAAAGGAGGTTTCTAGGGATAAAATAGCTTTTATTGTCACATACTCCTCAAAAGTTATTTCTTCAAATGATACAAAATATTTTGCCTCTCATTTATTTTATTCTTTTTCAATAAATCAAATGTAAGAGCTTCATTGAAGACAGTGTTCAGTGGAGCTCTTGTATCCTTTTCCTGACAGCTATGTTGTGACTGGGTGGTTATGTACATTTCTGTGGTGTAGAAACATGCAGGGATCTTTTTTTACAGGGACTAAATTTTTAAAAGAATGGAGATATTTGAATTTTCATATGAATGTAAAAAAAACCCCTATTTGGCGTTTTAATAATTCAAATAATTCATGTACTTTTTAGTTTTAGGTTGTAAAACAGAAGTTTGTTTGCAGATTGCAGAGTTTCTACAAATGCTTTTCAAGTGATCTGAAGTTGTCATCTGTCTGACAAAGATATTTTGTTTGAGATATTCATCATTTTGTGACGTTTGTGTTTTGTTTACACTGCTTCAGTAATTCACTTCTGGGACTAAAACTTGCTTTTGAGGTTTAGGCACACTGCAGGATGCCAAAAAAGCATCAGATTCCACTGTATTTGAAAGCTTTTGGGCCATCAAGAGATCAAAAGCTGCCAGAATCAAACCTGAGATCTGCCATTATAAATAAGGCACTGACAATTCTTATTGTGAGAGGTCGTCCCAGGGGTGAAAAAAGCAAAGAGAACTGAATTGCCCTGACTTTTTCCTAAGAAAAATCTGGCTATGCAGTGGTATCTTTCTTTGGGAAACTTATGTGTATATTATAAAATGGAGTCTGACATAACATGTTCTGATGCTGAAAGAATCATTTTAGCTCAATTAAAAATCTACTAAGATTAAAATAAACCTTAAAAACCCGTTGTGGTCAGCAATACCAAATTCTGGGGACCAGAGCTGCCTTGGTTTTGAACTGTAATTTACTCTGCTAACCTTGTATTTATATACAGAAATTTATGAAATACAAAGAAAATATTTTTATACACATTAAAACAGATTATTTCAATTTACCAGACCATTTCCCTGGTTTACATTTCATGCATATATAAAGGTTCATAATTTTTTACCAATTCTATTCTATAACCCAGGTCTCAGCAGAAGTAACTAACTACACTAATTCAACATATTTACCAGGGGTCGTGTTTGTAATGACACTCTTTCTTTTCCCAGCTGTGCTTTAGCAAATTTTTTAAATAATAAACATGCTGTTAATGTGATTAAACCCTTGAAGCTATTTACAAGAGACTTCATATATGTTTATATCTGAATATCTTTCCATTCTTCTGCTTGTTTGCTGTTGGTAAGGACATAATGCAGAACTGCTATGGTTATCACATTGAAACTCAGCAATAAGATCATCCAAGCAAATGTCTAGAACAACGTTATTTCAAAACGATCTATAAGAATTGTTCAATAAAGAAAATGTTCTTATATATATAATTCAGCTTTATCTTTATTGATTTGTTCATATTTTTAATAGGTTTTGGAATTGTCAGTGTTCTAGTAAAATATCCTATAATCTGGTTTATTGTTAGGATAATAGAGTTACAAACTTGGACAAAATTTTAATCTATCCTGCAAGGCAGTTTTGTTTTTTTTTTCTTATAGGCATACTTTTTAAAGTCAACCTCTTGAGGAAGAAAAGGCTCAAAGCATGAGCTGTGAGGAGCAATATGAGAAGAGGAATTATTCCTTCCAAAAGAGGGAACCTGACTGCCACTCATTTTTGGAAGATGGGCATTTTTTAACATGGAGAAATCTTCACGGGCATATTTTTATGTCAGCATTTCATAAGAGCTGCAGTGGTACAGACAAATAAACAATACTACTAGAACTGCCTTTAGACACATGGAAAGCACAAGTGCTACTTGATGTGAGAGGCCTGTTTATCTCCAGACGCTGCTCGGAGGCCGTGGTGTGACAGGTCACGTGTGCAGTGCTGTAATTGTCACCCGGGGAAGGAAGGTCCCCATCCTGGAGAGCCTTTGGTGGCAAAGTTTGCCATCGGTGCTACCACAGAGCGTGGATGACTCAGCTCTCCCACCCTGGGGATCTCAGCAGCTGGGGTGAGGGTGTAATATTTAGATTTCTTTGATTTATGCCGAGGAAATCCCCAATGATCCAGAACTAGGGCAGTGCTAAGCCGTGTATTTCACCCTCTTGAGACACACAGTGCACTGCTCCTGCAGCTGACATCCCAAATCTGAATCACCATTTTATTTCTCAGTCACATTTACAGCTTCAGTCTTTATTCCTGGCATATCTAAAATTCCTGTTGAATCCAGTGTGAAGTGCATAAGGACCACAGAAAAGCATTCTCCTATGCAGTGGGAATTTGTGTTTTGGTGGCAGAGCGCTGTTTCAATTTTGTGGTAAACTCCTCATTATTTTTTAAGGTCATATTAGCATTTTTTATTTATTGGAAGTCTTCTGTTCCTGCCACTGCATACACTTTTTTTTTGTTTGTATTTTCCTGCCTCCCTAGTGATAAGTGGGTTCCTTCCCCTCCCCAGGCTTGGCCGTCAAAAGAGTGTTTGCAGACTTTTGCCTCTGTGATACACGGTTATAGGCTGGCTGTCAGAGCAGTGTTCATGAGGTGATGTAGCTATAGATATAAGTAAAATCAAGGGAAAACTTGTCATATATGCATTGCAGTAAAAATAAGTGTAAACTGCATTAGTGTTCTGGAACGCTCGGGGCTTAAATGATACTCTGGGAAATGAGAGATGATCAGCTGTGATTGCTTCGTAAGGGAACTGAGGAATGTCTTGGATCTTTGATTGCAAAATTTTTTTGCTAATAATTTGTATCTCCTGCTGTTACGATTTTAAAATTCTAGGAAATCTGAAAGGAATTATATTTACATATGGTTTCCAAAAAACTCTTGAGTCTTTTCCAAAATGAAAAAATTGAACAACATAAAGTGTGAAAGATCTTTTTGCAGCATTATGGTTAATATTGAGATGTTGTATTAAAATACTGAGTTATGAGAAGCAATGTTATCAATTTTCACATTTCCCCAGAAGGGTTTTCAGCAACTTTGAATATTCCATGAACCTGGCATATTAAAGAGTGCAGAATTTACCTGTTAAAATGCACAGAGCATTCGTAGTAGCCTCATAGCAGCCTGCTGTTACTGTTGCTTTGCAGAATAAGCAACCATTTAGAGATGATGTTTTTGTTACCAAGAGGGCACTTCACAGCAGATTTCTACTCTACCTTTTGGAAGTGATCTGAAGGAAAATCAAATCTGTATCATATTGAAAAGGGCTTTGGCCACACATGATACAATTTTTTAGAAAGATGTTCAGCACTGTACCATATTTATATCTTTTTGGAGTCTCATTTTTGATGGAAAATTACCAGAATTTGTGCTGAGACTTGCTTAGTATCTGAGCAATGTTTCTTGTAACTCAATATAGTATAATAGTTTCAGCAAAGTACCAAATACTCAGTACTTCAAAGCCAATAAAGATGAGCAATCCATTTCCAAATTCTTTTTATTCATACAGCAGATTGATTTACATAAACTAACAAAACAATATTACACTTAAAGTTGATCTGTAAGAGTAATAAAAATGTTGCTGCATCCCAAAGCTGCAGAAACGTCACTTCCAATCTACAGTGATCACTTACTAAGGATAAATGGTGCCTATGGGATTTTTGGCAAACCCAGCATCTTTCTCCCATAATACTAGGCTGTCTTAAATCCTGAATCAGAAATCCACCCATATTCAGCAAGAAAGTGTGAATGTTTTCTTAACTTTAAGCCTCTAGGAACATTTAAAGTGGGGCTAAATATTTATGTGTTTGAGAGCTTTTCTGAATACAGATTTTTTTTTTTATCCACATTTGAAGCTCAGGCAGGGCAAGATGAAGTTTTACCTCTGGCATTAGAAAGCAAAAGGACCTGACCGACTGGACTGCAGTTATACTGCTCACCCCGGTAATGAGGATCTGCTATTGCTGGGTTTTTTTCCCCTTTTCAGTGCCAGGGAGGAATGCCAGAGGGGAATGACACCTGTGTTACACAAATACAGCACAGGGCACCTCACTTTAAGACACTTAACTTTCCTATTGAAATTCTCCCAGTTCCTTTGTTTAGCTGTTCTGCTCATGACACTGCCAAAACATGTTTATTCCACATGCTGTGAATCACCTTTGCAAACAGACAGAGATCAGCATTTGAATCTAACATTCAGCATTTCAGCTTCAGAATGGGATTTTCAAAGCTTTGAGTACAATTCCTATATCCCTTTACTGTTAGGGCTGGTTAAGGCAGTTCTGAGGTCTTATTCTAAATGTCAAATAGTTACACAAAAAATAGCAGGAATTAGATCAGATTTCCATCTACTTACCCTTGGGTTTTCTTTTGAAGCACAAAACTTTGAATACTCTGTTAGTACATGAGTTAGACTCTTGGAGTAGAATTCTAAGGAGTGAAAATTGAAAATACAAAAATAGTGCTGAAGTACTGTAGAAATCATGAGCAATTTTTTTCAAATCAATACTGCAAGCTCCTGGTTGTCAATGCTAAGATTCCAATGTACACTAACACATCGATTACATTTTCTTATAGAAATCAGTGAATTGTGTGAATGTTGCAGTATTGCAAAAGGATTCAGCTAGAAAGAGCAGAAAAATAAAAGCATTTTAACCCTGCTATTTAGAAACAGAAGGGATTATTAATTTTTCAAAGGAAAACTAGAGGATACATGCTATAACAACATCCCTTGTTTACATGAAATTGATAGCATATAGTTTATATTTTCTCTCAAGAAAAAAAAAAAAAGGGGATTTTTTTCATCAGCACTGCAACTACTCCAGTAAGGATCCAATTCGAATTCTCTGTAAATATAAAGGAGCTGTACAATATGGGAAACCTTTATTCTATTACTATTCAGAGCCATGCATGGAAGAACATAGAAGGTTCAAAGGTTTCATTGTAATAGCTACTAAAATGCTTGAATTGAAGAAAATAAAGGCAAAACCAAGGACCTCCATGAATAACCTGGACACAAAGCCCATCTGTGCTTAGTTACTGGAGAAGTAAATAGAGAGGGCTTACGTTTGCAAGGCTATGATCCCAGTAACGTGACCAAGACCACTGGCAGTAATAACCAGGGGTTGTACACATCAAAATGTCATTGGTTTGTAACCCCTCAGAGAACACTGAGGGAAATACATTGGTGCTGGTTTTGAGCTCTCCCATATATCCTGTCTTGCCTTCTGTGTGTTATCATCTCCTTCTTTTCCCTCACAGAATTTTCCCACAAGCTCCAGACAAACATTAGCTTTTAACTGTGAAAAATGCCAGCTGCAAAAATACAAAGTAAACAATTGCTGGAAAAGCTTCATCCAAATCTCTCCCTTAACAGGGCTTTCTTTATGTTCCTCACAAGGACCTACACTTGAAAAGGCTTTTTCATTCTCATCTTCCAGCCTGGGTATCAGATGTTTTTCTACTTTTGTGTTTGCATGCTATTTAAATTTCTATTATTAACTTCTGTGTGTTTAGGGGTTGAGCAAAATCATGATCCATACAAATAGCAGCGCCACTCTGTCATTGTTAGTGCCACTCTCACCTGCTGCCTTGCAGTACTCTGGGTGAGAGTGTCGGTGTTCAGCACTCCACCTGCGTGCTTTAAGCTCTGCGTCACTTTGGTGTCCATCATCAGGGTCCGTTTTGCTGGTGAGTGCATCCCTTGTTGGTAAGGGATGCTTTGATTCTGGATCATGGGCTGATCTGCACTTTATGAGGGGCCCAGAAAAGTCGTCTGTGCAAAGTGTGTAGAATGCTTCCACATGAACTTCGTGCCAGTTCATGCTCTGCTCTTCAGGACACACTTTATGCCACTGCTCATAAACATGGGCTTTTTGTTCTTACCATAGTTCCTATAACAACTATGTGGTAACTTTTTCTGGCCCTTCCCCTTTTCCAGACTGATCTCATTGTTTTGAAGCCTCCTGTGTGCCCTGCACAACATTTAATTGATAACATTATCTTTTTGTACCACCAAGAAGATGTTATTATTATAACTATTTCAAATCCTACAAAACTTTGCAGTATCTCTTCTCAGTGGCTAAATAATTTCTATTAGGAAAAGGAAAATGTAAGTCTTTTCAGCTGCTTCCTCTTGAGGGATGTAAGATATCCGCAAATTTTGCTAACACGTTCCAGAACAGCCAGCTGTTACTATCCACCTGCAGCCATAATATTGATTGAAAAGAATATAGAACCTAAACATGGATAGCTTCTGTAATTATGCAGAACGAGTTTAATACATGATGCTACTTCAAATGTCATCTGGCAGTGGCTGCAATGTGGCATGGAACGTATTAGGAAATAATTTAGCTGGTTGACAAAGTCTCAGAGAAAGACCATGCACTGTTTTCTTGTATTACGGATTCCTGAAAATATTCATGGATGTGGATAAAGGCAATGACAAGACCATCAGGGCTCAGGCACTTGTCAGTTATCAAATAAAAAGTTGCTCACACATTCCTGCAGCTCTGCAATTTTCCAGCAATGGAAGTAGAAGCAAGTCTTTTGCCAAAGCCTGCATGTATATTTAAAAACAGGAAATAATAAAAGTAGCTTTCCCCCCGCCCACCAGCTGATGAAATAAAGATCCCTTTGTTATTTTTGCAAATATTTTGACTTTTTACTACAAAGAATGGACAAAAAAAAAATGGCAAGAAGGTTTCAGCTTCAAACCTGTTTTAAACCACTCGGTAGCCTGGTTATATGCCCTGTCAGGACTTGTGCTATTTTCTTTTTGATGAATCAACACAATCCAATATATGTCTTGTGACACATTTGCAATTCTATTGGAGATTTTGGCCCAAGGGAACAAGGAACCGGAGTCAGTCTAATTACACAACTGCTGGCTTTCCAAATGGACATTTCTGAGTTTTCACTTGAAAGTTTCAGATTATTGATGTTCAGATGAAAAGTTAAAACAGAAAGCTGACTTATGATGGCAAGAGAACAATGTTGTTATTCTGTTCAATAAAAAATTGCTGCTTTTCCAAAAAAAGTTGAGCGGGAAAACTTGGAGTGACTCTTGCCCTCACAATTTTCAAGTCCATCAGGTCACACAGAGAAGCCAGGTTAATGGTCAGTCCACAGCATGGCAATAAACAGGGAGTAAAAACTCCTCTGTAAATCCTTTTGAAAGCTTTCTGCTGGAAGATGGTCTTTTGCACAGTTTTCCCCTGCCATAGAACTTAGTGAGATAAAAGTGAAATTCCAAATGTGGAAGGAACACTTGCACAGGTCTTACACCTCCTGCTGGTCTATGCCTAAGCATATTAGTTTGTGGGAAAATAAAGGACTGTCAGAAAGGATGGACAACCAGGCAAATGTCTAAACTAGTAATTATTTTTAAAGGTTTTTTTTTGCCACTGACACACAGTTAAACCCCATTACCTGAAAAACACTAATCCAGCTTAAGGGTGCTGGGCTAGCATCAAACCCAAGAATATCTCCAATGCACAGACAAATACCACAATAAAGGCTAAACTAATTTAATAGTTAGCAAAGCATTATATCAGAGGTCTTGCTGTATTAAAATCCCTTGGGTCTCATTTTAATGTTGCTCTTTGCAACATCCCAGACTTCACCATTCCTCTCTTTCAAGTAACTAAGTGAAGATCTCTACCAAGGGAAAACCCCCAGTAATTCATAATTTGTAATGCATTTGCTGCATCGCTTTCCTAAAATTTCATTGTATTGTAAAGACTCGACAGTTTCAGTTAACAAGACACAGGTGCAGCTGATGAGCGAGGCTGGTGGAGCTCTCCGTGGTCCCCAGCATCCTCCTCCCTCTGAAAGTGAGTATTTATGGTCCCCTCCTGAGCATCAGCGGGTTTTGAAATCTCCTTAGCTAAAAAGGCTAAATGCTATCAGTATTAAAAACTTTTCCATTTGAAAGGACAAGTGTTCCTACAAAGGGAAAAGAAAAGCATGGGTTATTTTAAAATGTTAAAAGTAATGACTGATTTAAATTTGAAAAGGTCAGAAAAATGTGATTTTTAAGTTCTCATTGGGGATTTTGAAAAGACCTTGCTGTTATATTACTTGTTTTCTTCAGCATTGATAACAGTTGCAGGTGACACTTTTTCTTTCCATTTTGAAGTCCCTCCAGTGTAATTTATTTTTGTGCAGCTTTGTATAAGGTGCTTTGTCAGAAAAGATCCTAAAGACCTTCTGACTCAAATACAGAAATGCAGCACTTTTTTGGTGAGCAGGCAGCAATCCCATGTTGCCACTTTCTCACTTTCATAAATGGTGTCTCAAAATCTCACAAGTCATGGAGTTGCTTCATTTTTCTTTCTTTGTGGTTTTTTTCTTTTGCTCCTTCTGAAGTAGATCTGCCCTTTAAAGGGATGAAAGCTTCCGTCTTTACTTTTTTTAAAAAAAAGAAGGAAGGAGGGAAAGGATAACAAAGATTCTTGCCAAGGCAAGAACCCAACTCACAAAAGGTACAGGTTTCAGGCATTCACAAAACTCAGTAATATCTAAAGAATCTACAGGAGTGGAAAACAAGATATCAAGCAGTGTAAGCAAGGCAGAGCCCCATGGTATCCACCACCTTTGGATCTTTAATGTTCATTCAGAGCACAAAAGCTCAGATTTAATTTCAGCCGAAAGGTCCTAGTAGTAATACTTAGTGCCCAGTTCTCTTCTTTTGGCTGGTTAAATGAAGAAATTGTTCATGACTGACTGCAAACAATTGGTCCCCAAGTACTTTGATAGCTCATAGTGAAGTTTATATCATGCTTGTAACATTCCACATTGTCCACTGAATTGAAATTATTATACTATTAATATTAAATATCTTATATAATGATAAATATTTAATATATGTATGTTACATCAATATTAAGAAGGCCTGACACTTCCTACTGCAAACCCTATTTTCAGTTAGTTAAAACTTCTCATACTTGTAATGATTTGACACAAAATTTTCTGTGCCAGGTGTCTGCCTCAGGCAGAATTTTGTGGTGTTCTATGGTGTGTTTGTTTTTCTGGTTTTTTTCTTTTAATGTCAGCCAGAGCTGCACAGTTATTTCTGTGAGAAGCTGGCAAGGGAAAACCATGCAAAATAAACCTGGGAGCCTTTTTGAAGGGACCTAGTGTGTCCTTATCCTGGGGGAAGGCACTTAACCTTTGTCAAAGGTGTGACTTTCTTTTGGAAACCTGCTTCAGTTGGAAAACCTGCTAGAAGCTGGCTGAACCCTGTGCTCCCACCAGCCTGTTGGAATATGATGCTCAATGCAACCATCCACATTCAGTGCCTTCAGCTCCAAACCAAACCCACCCTGTTGTGTGCTTACACCCCAAGGAGCTAGCAGCTCCTTCCACCTCCAGTCGGGAAAAGTGCTGGCAGTAAGAAAAAATATGTGGCATATTTCAGCCATCTTTCCCCCTTGTGTTTATGCTTCATCTTTATCTTGCTTACGTAAACACGCTGAACATCCCTTAATACCTGTTTGTGCATTTGATTCCTGAAATAAATCTGCAAAGGACTATAGGGAAAAGTAGACATAATCCGTAAATTTTCAGGCTAAAGGAAGGACCAAGCTTTTCCCTAATTTTCTTTCCTAATGGTTTTATCAGGAAGATACCTTCAAATTCAAACTTACTGCACATGTTATGGAAAGAGGACCTCCTCCTTCTTCTCTCAGTGGGTAGAACTTGCCTGCCTTGTCTCATGTTCTCCAACATCTGTCTCAGATCTGGCAGGCCAAGCGCAGAGCCTGGGACTGCAGCATTGCCTTCCCTCACGCTGTAAAGCCACAACACATCCTGGTGCATCCCCAAGAGCGTGGTTTGACTCAGTGCTGTCCTGACAGGCTTTTCTGCACCGTGCCTCTTCCACCTACACAGGAGCTGCAGATCAGTTTGTCAGAATAATGCAATAGATTTAAGATTTTCTCCTAAATCTGAAGTGAAAGCACAGAATTACAATTTCTGGTACAGCATCAGTTTGAATATTGCTTCTTTTAGTGGTATTCATACCCTCTCAAATACCCAAGTATTTTTATTGTAAAAATTTCCACCATTTTTCTCTGTATTGATCCTCTGGAGACCAAAGCAATTTCTAGGGAATTTTAAGTACATTTAATCTTGTTTTATTTTCTTAACTTGACATTTCTTAAATTCTTGAATGCTCATTTTTGAGCATCTCAATTATATTGCTTATAAGACGACACTCTTGTACATCTCTATAATTCATATAATCATTCAGAATAGTAATAATTTTCTTGCAAAAAGGTGTTTTAATGTGTGCAGTTTGTATCTAGTCCTTTTGCTCTTTACACTGCATAACTGGTGTGTTAAAGGATATCAGTCTAGACAGAAAACAGACTAAAAATTAGATTTTTTCAGCAAAACTTTGATTGCTGTATCACAACCTTTTATGATAGCATTCAGTTCAAAGCTGTTTGCATACCTTATTGAGCAAGCTGCATATTTTTCCAGCGTGTGTATCCAGTGTGTATCCTGTAGTCATTACATTTTTGCACACTTCACTGGCTGAGCTGCATGGACTATTTTAACTATCACCAGGAATACTTGACGGAGTTCAGCTGCTCATTTGAGTGCTTCGGTTTGTGTACTTTATTACTTCAGTGGTGTGTGTTGATAAAGTTCTGTTCTGTGCTGTTAAATTTTTGGTTCTGCCAATCTAACTCCTTGCCATGCTGGGAGAATTGCATGCATTGCTAACTGCTCGCTCTGCGGCGAACAGGAGTGCTCGAAATGCCATAATCTGCAGTGTTTTGTTAAATGAGCTGCATATTTTTGTTTTTATATACATTGCTTACCCAGTTGTGTACATTTGCCCAACTCATTATACAAAATAAGCTTGATTGGAATACGAACATTCTCTACCAGCTGTCTGCTCTGAGTCAGTATGTAACAAAATTAGCAACTTTCCCTTTCCAACAGTGACATGATTGCATCCAAAGTTTAAGGCAATTGGTTTGGAGATCTTGTTTGTTTCATTCACTCCATGCAAACATCAAGATTAACAAACCAATTTGTTGCAACTTAATTTGTTTTCAAAAATATGAAGGGAGTTAAGTAACAGAGGAAAATCTCAGCATTCTAATAGAGGGAAACGCTTCCATGTAGAGCATAAAGCATGTGGAGATCTAAATACCACAACTTGAAGCCACCAATTGTAAACATAAGAAGATGGAAAATAACTAGAGACCTCCCAAGGTGGATATTTCATCAGATAAGCAATATCATAAATACTTAAAATTACAAACATAACATTCTGTAAATTAAGTGCATTCTTTCATCAAGAGTTATAAAAATAAGTTCATCTCATGACCTTTAGAAAATCTCAAAATACATGAAAACTCTTGGGCAGGGATATGTAGTTTCCTCACTGCCTTTGGTGCAAAATTGAATTACCATCTTCAAGAAAGTGATTTTCTCAACTTTCTAGTTTTTCATGTCAGTTCTAGTCAAACCTACAGGTTATTTTTAGATTTTATTTTTACTGATTTGCAGAATTTGCAACATAGAAGGATATGCTCCCATTCACATAATCTTCAGCACTACCTTATCTCAAAAAAATCTGCTTTACTTTTCTTTAGTACAGAGCTACTTAGGGCTGTGAAGTTTACCTTCCTACCTGCCCCATATGAAAGCATAAATGTGCCTGGTTCCTGTTTGTGTCCCACTACTGATTCCTTTCACTTTAATCTTATCACTCCCTGTTGCCTAAGCAGATTTCCTGGAAGGTCCAGATTTGTTTTTGCAAAATTTTACATATGAAAGTTTAATTGATCTTATTGTTTTAGTCAAAAATTGTTTGATTTTAAACAGTGGTCATTCAGTTCTTAGGCTTCTCATGGACCATTAGGAAGGGTGGCAACATTACAATAGTTTGTTCTAAAAAAAAGTGTGAATATAACTTTTAGTGGTCTGTCTTCATTTCCACCTTTAAAAAAAAAATGTAAAGAGAGACTTAGAAATTGAATATATCACTATATTGTGGACTGTTTTATAAAAAACTAATTTAGTCTTCATATTTTGCTTTTTTGGTGTACATCAGTGTTGGGTATCAAAAAAGTACAACAAATGAGGGATGCTGCATTTACCATCTGAAAAGTCAATGTACTCCATGTGATGAGCTAGATCCAATTTAGACTTTCTTAACGGAGACAGAATAAGTAATTTTGTATGAAATGACTTGGAGCAGACAGATGGTAAAGAAAAAGGTTTTGTTTCTGTTTTCTCTTGTCTTCCCCCTGCATTAATTTACTTTCAGTATCAGTCCATTACCCTTAAAGATCTAAATTTTGCTCTTCCCTTGACCTGTTAAATAGTGTTCCCTACATTTTAGTGTAAACTAAGATCAGATTTACAATCTTTTCTTCTTATCTATCATATTCAAATAATTGATGGCTATGTGCAATTTCTGTGTAGGTATCCTGTACACTTTTGCAAAGGAAAATACTTCCTTTTGCCGGGGGAAAGGAGGAGAAATATTCCTAACTTTGAGGAAAAAAAAATCAGAAGACTTTTTTTCCCTGCTGCTGTGTGAAGGCTGAGAAGGGTAGGGGATCAAGTGCGCCCTTATTCAGTTTGCAGTTGGTACCAACTTGGATGGGAGTGTTGATCTGTGGAAGGCAGGAAGGCTCTGCAGAGGGGTGTGGACAGGATGGGTTGATGAGCCAAGGCCAATCGTATCATGTTCAACAAGGCCAAGTTCCAGGTCCAGCCTTTGGGCCACAGCAACCCCTGCAGTGCTCCAGGCTGGGGCAAAGTGGCTGGAAAATTGCCTGGGAGAAAATGCCCTGGGAGTGCTGGTGGACAGGGGCTGAACCCAGGTGGGCAGGAAGGCCAGTGGCACCTGGCCTGTACCAGCAATAGTGTGGCCAGCAGGACCAGGGCAGTGATTGTCCCCCTGCACCTGGCACTGGTGGGGCCACACCTTGAGTGCTGTGTCCAGTTCTGGGCCCCTCATGACAAGACAGAGATTGAGGGGCTGGAGTGTGTCCAGAGCTGGGCAATGGAGCTGGGAAAGGGTCTGGAGCACAAGTCTGCTAAGGAGTGACTCAGGGAGCTGGGAGGGCTCAGCCTAGAGAAAAGAAGCCTCAGGGGGGACCTTACTGGTAGGAGGGTGGAGCCAGGTGGGAGTCAGTCTTTTCTCCTGGATAACAAGAGGACATTGCTTTAGCTTGTACCAGAGATTTAGATTGCATATTAGGAAAAAAATTCTTCACTGAAAGGGTTGTTAATGATTGGAAAAGGCTGCCCAGAGAAGTGGCCGCCTTCCCCGGTGGGATGCAGTGTTACTTAGGGACGTGGTTTAGTGGTGGACTTGGGAGTTCTGGATTAATGGTTGGACTTGATCTTGGAAGTCTTTTCCAACCTAATCAATTGTATGTTTCTATCCTATGATTCTGTGAGGCAGCTAGAAGGTTTTCATAAGGAATTCTACCCCATCTCCCAGCTTTCCACCCACCTCTGTAATGTTAACTGCAGCAAGCGGGACTTGCTCTGCTTATTTTTTCATCTGGCTAGGATTCCTACTGAAAAGTCAGCATACTAAATTAAGAACATATATTTCATATGTATCAGTGCAGTGTAAAACAACATGGACATTTGAAATACTTGGAACAGACAGGATATCCATTATCTGAGGTCTATGGAGAGTAATTCATAAGGTACACATCTATTTCATATATTATCTGTGTATATTTTTATGCATCTACTATAGGCAACATACGTAGAAACTCTTTCAGAATTTATGTCTGATCTCTTTTCTTTTCCTTTTTCCCCCTCCAGAGAGTAATTTTCAATGTTGTCAACTTCAGTAAAACAAAAAGCCTCTATAGAGATGGGATGGCTCCAATGGTGAAATCCACAAGCCGACCAAAATGGTGAGTTATTCTCTCAAAGACTTAATGAGGTAAATGTGTTTTACTTGGCACTTGTACCAAAGACCCCATGGCTAAGGAGCACTTTTACCTGAGAGTATGAGAACCTTGATGCAGCAGTGTTGTGAGGAAAGGTTCTCTTCGGAACAGATGGACAGTGTGAATTTTGGAGGCCCCTTTTTGTCCCTCGTTTCAAGTGGTATGACTGAAGTGATGTCCATTTGAGCAATCTGAGCAGTGAGGGCTTGGGGTAAATTGTTTTTCAGCAACTTCCAGCTCTTAGGACAGTTCTTGTCCCGGTTTTGGCCTGCAGTAATCTCACCAAAAAACCCTGCACATATTATGGGAGATGGACTGGGGTTGGTCTGGTTTTGAAAAGCTGCTTGGAATTGTTCTCCCTGTTTTGGGATGGGTGGACTTTGCAAGAGGAATGTGAGCTCTGCTACATGAGTTGACCTCACGTGAATGAGCAGTGTCTGGTCTAAGACAGAGGGAGGCCAAACAACCTCATCATCAGCTACATGAAATGCACAAAATGGGAAGTCATGTGCATATTAAACATGTGAATACCCATATAGATTGTACATTTTCTCAAAGCAAATGTAATGAAACATCTACTGTGAATAATAATATGTAAATCTAGTGAGTCTGAATGCATGCAAGACTCCCAAGAATTATATGATTTGCCTTTGCCAGGAGGCTTGTTTGAATATGGATAGTGAGGTTAGGCCAGAAGCGTACAGTAAGTTATTCTTGTCAGCCTTCACAGCTGCTGCTTTTTATTGGTTAATTAATAATATATTTGATCAAACTGGACATTATCTGAGCTTTATAAATATATCTTTCTTAAATGCTTCAACTGTCACAAATTTTCCACTCACTGGATTGAAATGGTGATCATAAGATTGTTATTGTGTGGCTTCTTCTTCATGGGACCAACAAAATGAATATTTGGCTTTTTATCTAGATGTTAAGGTCATATGGACAAAAGAACTGTCTCACAGTACAGTTAGTGGATTGAGTCAATTCCAGCTCAATAGGAACATGTAATAACATTGAAAATTAATTAAAAAAATCCATTGCATTTAGTGTTTTTGTAGCAAAAGTCATGTTAATTGTGTTTACTGTTTAACCTCGGAAAAATCTTTTGGGGCATTTCAGGGCCACATTTATCAAGCATATTTTAATCATCTTTCAAAACCTTTTCCTTCTCTCACTTGGGTCTGGTATTTGCAGCTAAGTGTATTGTGTTTTAAGTTTATCTATAAATCAGATATTGCTTTCATACAAATTTTATGCCTTACTTTGTTTTCAAATTAAAGTGTAAATCTTATAAAACAATGCAAAATGGACTTATTTTTTTGGAACATATAGGCTCCTTCACTATTTTTAAAACAGATTTCTCTTCCATTTCCCCAGAGATCTATTTATTTTTGTGTTTTATATTTTTAGAGGATGTATTTTGCTCCCATGAAAGCAAGGAATGAATAACATTGCCTGGAGCCAGGCACAGTGTAGGCAGCAGGTGCTGAGAAGGTTCCTTTTACAGGGCTACTACCATGCTTTAATCCTGTTTCAAAAATTCAAGATGTAATTTTTTCTCTTTAAAAAGATGATTATTCTATTAAGATTTTTTTTTTCCTAATAGTCTGCATATGAAAACATCTTGCTCTGCTTTGAAGGTGCACATTAATTCATACTGTTATCAGGGACCTTAGTGATATTGGGGTCTACTCAGTATAATTTTCTGTCTTGATGTTAATAGGATTTATACATGTGTTTTCCAAGTGGGAAAACATATATATTATTTTTGGATATATGAGCTCTATTAGGGCTGTCTTCCATTTGGATTATGCCTTTCACAGTTACCTCTGTATCTGTTTCCATGGCATTCTAGTGCAACCTGTAAATAAAATTTTCTCTTTCTCTGTTTGCTGAAATAGGATTTACCAGTACTTGCAGCTGCTGTTGCAGCACACAGGTGGTTGTGGCCCTTGAACATGAGCAGGGCAATATCCAGCTACATTGATTTGGTCCTGTTTGATGTTTTGTATGTATTAGTCTTGAAAGCAATACTGGACCATTCAATGCTGTGAAAGTGCTGAGCTTTACATGAGGGGAGGAAGGTGTGGAAGGAAACTGTTGAAACTCTCCAGCTCATATTAGGGTTTGTGTCAGCATAGCAGTTTAGTGGACACAATGTAATTAAACTAGAAAATTATATATTAATTACAAAAAGCTGAAGAAACATTAAAGGTTTTCAAATCAAGTTAAAAGGACGATTACCAGAAGCCATGGGCTACAAATGCTCTGTAGCTCAGGCTTCATCTCTGAACTCCTCTGTATGAAATATCTGAGGAATTCATCATTATTGTTGCTGCCTGTGGAGGCATTTGTTCCATGCCAAAATTCACCCAACTTCCTCTGGCCATACTGATAGATGCAACTCCATGTCACACATAACTATTCCATTCCCTTTTCAAGATAATCGATTTTGAGTTTTAGAGTGATTTTTCCTTTTTGCATTTGAGAGATATAGGTACATTATTCCTCTTAATAACAGATGTTAAAGCCTGAGTTATGGCTTTTTGATTTAAATGAGAAACTTCTCTCTGTATTCAGGCTAGAATTTGACCGTATTTCTCACAAACCCCTGCATATCAAAAGTAGATTGGCCTCCAGAGACTGTGAATTTTAATATTTGTTTTGAATGTGGTTATGCAAACATGGCTCCGAGCTTTGCAATACTTTGTGAGTTTGATTCTTGACTCTGGAACAAATTGCTGCCAAGTGCTCTTGAAGTAGAGAGTGTGTCAAACAGAGATCAACGTTTTTGACCTGTATTCTCTTGCCCTGTGGGGTAAGATCTTTAAATGCAGACAGCATCAAGGTTCAGCTCAGTGTTACTGATGTAAATGGAGTATATCACTGTCATCAAAGCACTCTGTGTGGACACAGATGTTCTGGTGTTGACATATTCTTCTCTTTTCAAGTAAGGCCAAACATTTCCAGTAATGAGCTACTGGAAAGAGGAAGCAGTATGTTGAGGGATAAGGGAAAAAAATAGGTTTCACCATAAAGAAAAATATTTATTTTTAAAAAATTTTAAAAGCCTGAAAAAAAATCTGATTACAATGATATATATGTTTTCCCCAAACAAGGTCATGGACACTAAATAGTATGGGGTCGTATCAGTTGTGTCAAATTTCACTGCATTGAAGCACAGCTCACATACAGAAATACAGCGATGTGTCACACCTTGTGACATCAGTCGCTTTCCATAGCAGACTGGATAAGATAAAACTCAAGATTTTATTACAAACCAAGGAAATGGGCCATGTCACTTTAACATTATGCTTAAAATTAACTGTTTTTCAGGTATACTGCACCAAGATTTTAAAGAATTGGTGGGGACTTTAAAATCAAAATTTACTATATATAACTTTTTAATATAAAACCTCAGTATCATAGAGACCTGTCCTGATTTGCCTGAGTCTGTTTTTTCTGTTTAGTAGAAGTGGAGAATTTGGAGGGAGATGGATTTGAGGAAATTGAATTTTTGCTGTGTTTATGACTTTATACTGTAATCCTATTTTTCTTTGCTGCTTGATTTAAGTGCAACATTATTTTGTTGCAGTTTCTTAATCGTGATTTCACACTAAGAGCTCTGTCTTTGGAAGTAAAGGTAGTAAAGCCTGCCATGTGGGCATAGCAGTGGAAGACCATCTAAATACATACACTGTACTATTATATTGATTGCACAAAGTTTTACAAGTTTCTCAAAGTTAAATAGAAGAGTGAGTTGTTCGAGAGGCAGCAGATTTTCCAAATGATGAAGTGAGCAAATATTCCCTTTGGGCAGAGAACAGCTATAACTCTTGATTATTCAGTGTGAGCATTGCCTCATTGGGGACATTAGTTTTTCAAATTGTGCTAATCTTTTAAAAGTAACAACTGGCCACTCATCACCTTAGGTATTTCAGCAAGATCATGTGCAAAACTCTAATTAGTATTTATAGAACAGCAACTCCTCCCAGCAGAATAGTAGTAGTAGCTGGCAAATATCTGGTTGACACCTGTTAAGTCTTTAGACATCCATTGTATTTTATTCTGCATTTCAAATGAGCAGAGAGCAGTAGGTGAAGTCCCTATAATTAAGGGATAAAGGATAATAAATAACATGGCTCTTGAGTGGATGAACACAAGGTTAAAGGCTGTTCTGCAGTTGTGATGCTGTATTTCAGGAACTGTTTGTTTGTAAGTAATAATGCTAGCTAAAATATTACTGAGCCTTCAGCATACGGAGGATTTATGTCTAGATCTACATGTGTTTTGTTTATAATGTCAGATTTCAAACTGCTTCTTGGCAAAGCAGCTGCTTTCTTCCCTGTCTTTTATCTCACTCGGCATTGATGGCTTTTAACCGGGTAGCTCCCTTCCCTAGCAAGCACTCTGCTACTTCTGTTGCTATAACATCTACTGCTAAATGCTCACAACACATTGCTTCTGAAGCGTTTTTCTTTTCCAGTAAACCTGGAAGTACAGAAAAACTTCTGGGTAATTAATTCAAATTTGAATCTGTATGTATCTTGGTAAATATTGTCATGATGAGGAATTTTGGTAGACATCAAGAAAAGCAATGTAAGTTTTATGAACAATACTCCCATATGTTCCATTCATCAGAAGGGGACAAGTCTGAGAAAATCTGAATTTTGAGTAGCTAAAATGTGTTGGTTCTTGCCAAGTTTCTTTAACATTTGTGTCTACAATGCAGTGTTACAATCGCTACCATGTCTACCAGGCTGCATTATACATTCTGAGACTTTCAGCAGCATTTTTAGTATGTATTTATATATCTTTAGCCATAAGATAAGCTGTTTGTGAAATGAGCTGTCATTTGTGGTGAAACAGTTTGAGAATAAAGCACTAAATATATATATAGCTTGTTAATCTGAAAGACTAAAATCGCTTACTATAAAATATATAGCAAGCTGGGGCTAGTGATAACACCACCTGAATTTAGGTAAAGATGAACAAGCTGTTATCGTTACCTGATTCCTTGCTTGGCCTATTTTACAACTTTGGCTACTCTCAGAGGTTTGTTCCTTTGCCAGCTTTATAGTGTCGCGTGTGCTTGCTCCTGCTTTCCTGAGGGATGTGGTGAGGTGTGCATGCTTTTGGAGGTTCAGGAATATGTCCTGTGGCACAGCTGGGTGTTGATGCAGTCCTTGCCAGGTGCAGCTCCGGCTCCTCAGAGCTGCTGCCTCCCTCATCCTGGTACAGCTCTGCACAGGAGCAGCAGGCTGGGAGTGGGCTCAGGGTAAAGCCAAACTTTCAAGGAAGAGAAAGAGGACTTAGTCTGGGTCATCATAGGCATCCAAAATCAGCTGTGTAGGTCCAACCACAGGAGCACTAAGGGAGTTGGGAATAAGTGGCTGAAGCAGAGACAAGGGAATGGGGATAGCAGCTCCCAGGAAGATGCCTTGAGAATTGTCTGTGGAACCACAGCCTTCATTTCAATAACTTGTAGCATTTTATCTGGAGAAAATCGGGAGAAAGGCATTTCAGTATCGACCTTTTGAAATCCCACGTTGAGTGAAAAGCAGAAGCAGTTTTGTCTCAGTCTTAGTGTAGCTCTTTGGAAGAAAATAGGATCTTTTTAGACAGGTTTCAGGTTGGCATGTATATTAAAGTGAAATAACTGCCTCTGAAGTCAGTCCCTGGGTAAATTAATGTTTGCGTGAATCTTGTGAAATAAAAAAAGAAACAGTTCTAACTGGTCTACAAACCCATAAAAGAAACACACTCTCTTCTTTCCCAGCTCAGCACAGGTGGTTATTGCTGGAAATATAGAGGAGGTTCCATACCACTGTTATTAATAGCTTTTATGGAAATAGAGGAGAGCTTATACTCCGCTGAAACAAAGTATGAGTCAGATCCCAAAATTAATGTGTTTATTGTGTAGATTAAATGGGATTTGTTTGTGTCAAGAAAGTAAGTTACATTTTATTGGAGGGATACTTCACTGGAAGTTTAAGATGCATGAAATTATGTTGAAGAAAACTAATAACAAGGAAATTAATATAAAAGAAGGCAAATGAGTTCTAGGATTCAAAGAGAAAATGATGAAGAAGCTCCAAAGGCTGCTATGCCATCATGAAAAACCTCTAGCTGTTTTATATGTATGTGTGTGTTTCCTCATCATTTATCTAACTGATCTCCTATAAATCAATTTATTTAGATTACAGCAGAGTCAAAAGGCCCCAGCCAGGATCAAGACTTATTGTGCTTAGTGCTGTGGAAACATATAAACAGACAAAGTCCTTTTCTAAAGTTGTGAAAATTTTATGATTGATTCCAGTAAGAGCAAAGTTAGGCCAATACTGAGCACTTCTGAAAATTCCATCCTTAAAGATTTATTCCAAGCAGTAACTGTTTAAAAAATGACATACTGCTTACATAAGAGTCTAAATATTTGATGGTTATAGTATTTACATCTAAAGCACCAGAGGCTATGTGCTTTAATACCTCAATCTGTTTCCCATATACTCTGTCAACATGAGTTCCCTGCATTGATTGAGGGCACTCCATGATCCCTAAGGTTGTATTCATGAAAGGTTACCCTTGGTACTGCTTTATTCATGAAAGGTTTGAAGCACATAAGAAACAAATGGGTTTGTTCCTGGTAGGTGCATTTTTGTCATCTATAAATACTTAATTACTGGGGTTCTGATGAGAAATTCAAAAATCGTAAAAGCCTGAAGTTGCGTGAAAATGGCTCCCCCATCACCGGTGCAAACCACAAAGAAATTTGCAGTTGGGAGATTTTGTGGCAGTTTAAAACAACTGAATTGTAGGTTTTTCCCACTACAGTCTATGGTATTGAGTTTAATAGCTGCAAAATATGACCAGAGCTGTGCATTATATCCCATCCTGAAACAGGTCATTCTCTTTCCTCAGGTGATGGGCATTTGGTGGAACTGATTGCATGAAAAGTGTTCACAGAACTGGGTCTCTAACCTTGGCAGGTTTAAAAAAAAGTACATAAAATTGAAGCTTTTTTTCCCCAAAATGAGTCTGTAAGTTAGATAAATATGGGCAGCACCGAGCTCAAAGTAGAGTCAAACTACCAAGAGGACATTGCAGCTTTTCATTGCAATTTTATACTTTGGACTAATGGAGCGAAGCAGAATGAAAATCACCTCTGTTAAGAATGGCATTTATCAGCTGTAAGTACTTAGTAGTAAGAGCTCTACACAGACAAAGCTGAGTGTCACCAAGAAATGTACTTGAAAATCAGACTGTTAACACAAGACTACACAAATAAGAGCCAAAAACTGTAATCAGAAAATGTAACATCTCTTTAAGAATCTTCTAATGGTCTGAAGAGTGCTAGACAAGTTGAATTTAACAAGATGTAATAACCTATGACATAATATAATTCAGAATGCACCAGGACACAGCACAGTCAGGTTAAATTTTGGCTTTCCTTCACTTAGCCTTGCAACTTTAAAGATCTTTCAACACAGGGTTTTAAAAATACATAGTACTGTTTAAATTTACATATGCTATAAAAGTGTAGGATGTGCAATACATCAGAAATACAATTCTAAGCAAAGTTAGGGCTGAAACACCCAGCCTAATATTTTTAAATTTTTGTTTGAATCATTAACAACAAAGTTTTTATTCATTTGCTGTGAAGAAACAATATTTAGTGCAGAGGAAAAGGTGCGAACTTCTGATAAAAGTGAGACCATTATCAGGCGCTTGCCTTATATTCAAAGTGCCATGGTAAAAGTCAAAGCAATGAGTTCAATTTCTCTTTTAATAGAACATAAAATAGAAGACAAAAACATTTTGCTTTACTGTGGAAATTGAGAACTGTAGAGAAAATAAGCAGTAAATAAGTATGGCAAGTGATAATGCAGGAACAGAACATTAAAATAATAAGTGCTGTATCTTGAACTTGGACTCATGGGATTCAACAGCTGTATACCAACACAAAAGATAAAAACCTAATTTTTATGCTGTGATTACTAGGGATAAGTTATGAATTAACTTCGGTATGATATGGCACAGGTCTGAGAGAATTAAAATTTAATGATAATACAATAGGGATAAGATCTTTCCTGCATCTCTAAATGCTGAGGCAGTGGTTAAAGTTTGTTTTTAAAACTGCTTCAAGTAGGATTATTGAATTCCAGCCTGAAAGTGAAACTTCGTCTTCCTGCTTCACTATATTAAGCATCTCTGAGATTGAAAACCTAGCAAGAGCTCTCCTAGTGTGATTAGAAAGTATCCAATATTTTTTGGCAGCAAATACTAATTCCAATCATTCTGTCTAGTGCTGCTCAGGCAGCACGAGGATAACTGGCTTTATGGGTAATGGAAAGGTGAGGCTCCAGGCTCTCAGCGGAAAGCTGGCAGCTTTGCTGACAGTTCCCTGCCTCTGGAAAATCAGAGTGCTGCTGGGGAGGGCATGGGCTGCGCTGGGCGAGTGGTCTGGGTAGCGCTGGTTCTTGGCTGGAACAGCCTCCCTTTGGGAACCACGGGTAATTAGCAGAGGTTTGAACGACGCAGTGCCTTCATCACCACCCTCAGACACTCAGGTTTCCCTGCCTTCTGCCGAGCAGGTCTGGGTGGGCTGCAGGGCTGGTGTATCTGTATCGGCTGCCTGGGTACTGGGCAGCTGGTCTGGGGCGTCTCCGCAGCACCTGTCGAGGCCCCTGCAGATGGGTGGCAGGAGGGCCGAGCAGCCGGGTGGCAGGAGGGCCGAGCAGCCGGCTGGCAGGAGAGCCGGGCAGGTGCCCTCCCTCAGGGCTGTGCCTGCTGCAGGGGTTCAGAGCAGCCCCTCGGGGCAGCCCCTCCGCCCCACAGCCCGCGGGAGGCTCTGGGGCCGGAGGGCAGCGCCGCACAGCCCGGCCAGGGAGGGACGCCACAGCTCCGGCGCCCAGCAGCGTGTGAGCCCTTCCCTGATTTTATCTTTTTACAGTATGGATATGAGGGAATTGGTAAAAATGTTGGCAAAGAAGCCATAAAATGTTCATTTTAGCGGGGCTGCTTTGTTTGAAAGAAAGTGCCCCGCGTGTGCCCGGGCTGCGGGGGCCCTGCCCGTGGTGCGGCTGTGCCCTGCGCTGGGGGCACCTCCCCTCAGGGGCTGTCTTGTGCCTTTTTCTAGGCTTGTTCTGGTTTTCTCCCCATTCTGTGCTCTTGCACGGACACCACCAAGCCTCATCCGTACCTCCAAGTCTGGAGAGAAAGGAAGGGATGATGGTGGTGAGAGGATGTGGGACTTGCTGGCATGTCCTGGCCCTTCAGAGGCGCCTGCAGGTGCGTGAGCAGGGTGTGGGTGCTCGCTCCGGTCCCATCTGCCCACAAAAATGTGTGGCCAGAGGAACTGTGCCATGAGAAGCACAGTAATGAATAGAAAGTGTCCTCTCAGCAGCTCAAGGATTAGATATTTATTAAGGATTGGTTGTTAATTTATTAGGGACTTGCACTGGGTAACTGGACTTGAAGTAAAATGGTATCAAATGGTAAAATTAGTAGCTTCCCCAATAGGGAATTGCTACTGAGGTTGAGGAAGAAAATGATGTTTCTGTTTGCTTTTTGTTTGAAGACATCACTGTTTTTTAGCCTTTCTGAGGTGCTGCTGTAAAAATTATTTTGGAATTGTTTATTGGAAATGTGTGATAACATTTAGAAAATTTGCAGGAAGGGACATTTCAGCTCAAGACAAAGAGATTCAACTTAAAAGGATAGATTTACCACAGAAAGAAACTGAGGAATATCCAAGTTAAAATAACTTATTGTGCCTTTTAATATTTGATAAAATCCTCTCCTAATATTTTTCCTAGTGCAGCTAAAAAATCCACCAGTACCTCATGGCTTCACAACCATATATATAATATAATAATTTAGCTTTGATGAGAAAAATAATTTTTCTTCATCTGCTACTGTACTGGATACGTTAAGGTTCTTGTGGTTGGTTTTTAAATGTCATTCAGTCAAGGAAGAGGAATCATGTAGCATGTGTATTTTTCTGCGTAGTTTTTTTATTAAACACAATTCCCTGGGCTCTCCTGAGGGACTGTCTCTGTCCTGGGGGTACTGGTAGAAAGGATTGTGATGCAAATCCTGCCCAGGAAGTGTTTGGCTTGTTTCAACTCTGTGAACTTGAGGAATGACTCAGCCAGGGGAAAAGTGCTGCTGCATGTGCAGTCAGAAGGGCTTTGCCTTCAGGAGCAGCTTCTGTAGCTAAAAGCAAAGTAAGTCAAGATAAGTAGGGAAGGAAACACACTCAGATTCACTGAGTGTTAACCTCTGCAGGGAAAAGGCTGATTCTTGCTTTGAAAGGAGGAAAAAAGGGAAATACTGCTGAAATGAAGGGGAATTGATTTAGGTGGGAATGATGGTTATAAATATAGTTTTCTGTATAAGTTAAAAAAAACTCGAAACCAAACAACAAACCCTGTTGCTGTATGTCACGCTCTTCAAGAATACATGTTCATGTTAACTGCTACATTTCTGCCTGAAATCTGGGGCTTTAAAACTAGAAAATTACTTGCAGTTGGAGGAAATTTCCACAAGAGTGGAATTTTCCCAGCTGATGTGAGATACCTGTAAATCACAAGTTGACATCTGCGATCTGTGTGGCTGTAGTCTTTGACAAGAGTCTCAGTGTACACGAAAGTGAATGAGTGTTCTGGATTTGTCATTTCTAATACTCATCAACTTGTTTCTGTGTGCTGTGAAAGTACAGAAAACAATAACCTAAATGAATCATAAATGTCTGGGGTGGGCGTGTTGGTATTTTCATATGGGGGATGCTCCTTCAGTTGGTTTTCCTTTCTTTTTCTTTTGGCAAAGAATTCCAAGTTTGCACTAAGAAACTGGGCTTTGCAAACATATCTGAGTAGAGGAAGTAAAGGAATGGATACGACTGGCAAGAAAATAGTGGCCTGGAGTGAAATGTGTGACTGTGCCTGGGGCCTCTGGGTACTAAAACTGAAGAAGGAAATAAATTACATGTTGACTGTGTGTTCTTCTATATAGAAAGGTAACAGCCAACTTAACCATAACCAAGGATGGAAAACTGTATTTTAGTTCTTAGCAGCTGCTGCACAACAGAACAGAGTGTTTGCATTCACAGTACTGCCACTGTGTGGTTTCCCCTGAAATTCTGCAGGTAAGGAAAGCTGTTCTCTAGCAAATTATCGAGACACTCAAAGCAGCACATAGATGAGGGAAGGAGAGTGATGGCAGTGAAAATGGCACGGTGCATTTCCAAAGGTTTGCTTTTGTAGTTTTGCTTTTAATTTCAGTTTGCCTTTCTTGAAGGAGGGATTTCATACTTGGAAAGTTTCTGCCCTCCAAATACTGGTTTTCAGCACAACCTGGCATTTCAGTAACTTAACCTTCAGTTTCAACTGTAAATATTTCTTTTTTGTTCTTTGTTTCAAAGGTTGGTACACAATTTTAGGTTCAAACCAAGCTTGTTATTAGAGTTTCTTTTTAGGGTTTTAGTTCTTGGAAAGTACAGTGCAATGAAATAAAGATATGCACTGACAGAATCTTATGCTAACATAAGTAAATGCTGTTTGTAGCTTTAATTTAACATGTAATTAATAAAAGCTTTTTCTCTTGAAGCCACGAAAAATGTGAATTAATGTTTAGAAAACCTTCTGGTAAGTGAAGCTGAGATACTTTATAGCAGATGCACAACATTTACAAGTATCACTAATATGATCTGCCTGACAGCATGAGCCACATGCATGAGAGCTTAATGGTCACTAATGCCCCAATAAAAGCTATTTATTGGTATATATTTTTCAAGATACACCTTTAAGTACAGATACTTGATATTTTGAGTTCCAGTTTCAAAATGTACTTCTGTACTCATTTCTCATGTTGGTATCCTAGCATTTTTGCTTGGGAAGGGATTATATACAATTTAAAATATCATCACTCTGATCCTAAGTGAAACAATACAGATAGTGAAGTCAAGCATAAAAAATAAAAAAAAATATAATTTAGGTCAATTTTATTAAAATATAGATACATAACAATATATCTTGTTACTGTTCTAGTGGTAAATGAGGCTTGAGTCTGGACAGTTTTTGAACAATAATCATTTTTTACCTTCATTTTCTGCAAGATTCTGCTGGATATCTTCCATCTTCGTTTCCAATGAAACAGCAGTAGTTGTCAATTACTCTTTTTTCCTACCTATAAGACTGAAAGATAGTAAAATTTCTCTTAATTTTTCCTGTTATATCTAAATGTGACTATATATGCCAGAGTCAGAAAATCTGGAAGCTAATAATGAACTGCAGTGTCTCTGACATTGTTTGACTTCTCCTCTTCTCCTCCTGTTTCATACTGGATTTCCTTGAATGTGAGATGTGAACTTCAGAAAGCTGTGCCTTGAAAGTAAGTATGTTATAGCCATGAAAATTCAGTAGTGTTCAGAATCTGGTCATTTATTCAGTTACACCCAGCAGTAGTTAATTAAAATAATTCTGAAGTTTTCTCTTCTTTCTTTTTCTTTTTTTTTTTTTTTTTTTTTGGCAAAGGAGGAAACATTTTATTCAGTAAAGATGGCATCTATAAGAAATAGAGAATGGAAAAAACCATGGTTCTTTAAATGATGGATTGCACAACGGAGCTGAACCTGCTCCCCAGTCCCATAGCTAAGAGCTGCCTTGGATGTGGATACAGATGAAAACAATTGCCTCGGATGAATAAAATGAATGTCAACTGAGGTGGAAGGAGAGGTTTAAAAGTAAGACTTGGTAGGTTTTGAAGAGTTAGAGTGATTCTGGTTAAGTTTTTGAGGTTACAGAGTGTGAGGCTGATTTTGAAAATTCAGCCAGCAAAACCAAAGCGGCTGTAATGTTTTGCTCTTTTCTGCTCAGAGTCCCATCCCAAGATTGAAGATCTAACTAGTGTTTATTTATCCCATTTTACAGAAGGAGAGATAAAGGCAAAACATAATAGGGTTTTTTTCAAGGTCATTGTAAGGATCAGCTTAGGAGCAACCTCAGAATTTTTTTCATTTTATTTGTTTCTCAGTTCAGTGATCTGCAAGCAGTAAAAATCTAGCACCAAATTTGCTACATTACACTGTTTCATTATTACCTTGAAATTTCATGCCATACATCGGTGTGTAAGCAGGTCCAGCTTGGATGTTGGGGCTTACTTATTTTGATTTTTTTCTGGAGATTTATTTGTTTAAACTCATAGGGAAAGCTTGCAAATTTCCAGGATTTCAGACTTCAGAAGGTGATTTGCTCTTTTTTCAGAAGCATACTACTAGTCCTAGCAGTTTTAGCACACCTTATTAGTTATAAAGGAATAGTTATTTATTATAACCTGAGAGCTAGAATTTTCCTCTCACAATATTTACATAAAAGTTATCTCTTACTAGATTACTGAAAATCACCCTTTATCACCTCAGAATACTTGCATGACTTTTTTTGTTTGTTTGTTTTAAAGCTGCCTAAAAATACACCCAGGCACTCCAAACTAAGCAACAGAAAGGCTTCCCATAAGTTCCAGAACAATTAAACTCAGTGCTCCCTTGTAAATAAACCATGTGCTGGGTCAGGAGAGCCAGCAAGAGGCAGCCTCTTTAGACCCTCTGTTTGCTGGAGCCCTGCACAGGTTTGGAAGTTTGTCTCAGGTCTAACTGCTTGAAAAAACCCTGCCCATGGTTTTAAATTCAGATTTTAGAAGTTTTTCCAACTAAGTTTGAACCGCTGAAATGAAGGTTCATAACACAAAGGTTGTCATACCCTTTGTGGAAATGGTGCCCTTATAATGTGGCATATTAAATATTTAACATAGTTGCCAGCAGATAAAAAGCAATTTTGTTTAATTTTTCCTAAATATTAATGCTATCATGCACCTTAATCCTTTCATTATAATAAAAATTTGTTCAAGCTCATTCTTATTAAACATTTTCTAATTTATGATGATATGGATGTTTTTCTTCTGATCCTAATAAGTAATAAGGCCAAAATGCCATTGTAAAGAAGAAAAGGTGAGAGCTGGGAGGGGGAGTCTTCACTGGTATATTGGGAAGAATTACAGGCTAGAAAAATAACTTTATTATTTTACCCAAATATACCAAAGACAATGCCTATCTCTCAAGTAATCCAGCTCAAAGTTTTGGGTCCGTTGCCAAGGAATGAAATGGAATACCTGCAAAACACTCAGTGAAATGACCTGGAAAATAATTTATAAAGAGGTTGCCAGTCACTTCTGAGAGAGGACAATTCTTCCATCCCTCTCTCTGAGAGAAAAATAAATAAAATTCCTGAATTGGAATTAGTTTCAAATCAACTTTTCTCTGCATCCCAGAACAAAAATGTAGTTACCATTTATTTATAATGCTAATTAAAGACCTGTTCTAACAGGGATACTGGAGGCTGAAAGCCCTTGATATGACAGCAAATGTTCTCCATAACCCCCCATCAGCATTCAAAGACAGCGTAAAGGTATGGAGAGGGTAGGAGCAAAGAGAAAGAAACAGTTGTAAGGAACTATTATTTAGAATTTGAATATATTTAGGTGATGTTATACTTAGTCCAAGCAGACTGATGTGGCTTCACTAATTGCAGTAAAACTACAGCTGACAAAAAGGGGGAGTGTGGCCCATTTTTGTACTGGGTCCAATATCTCTGGGTTGTTTTAAATTTTTTTCTGTTTATTCTTATTTTCCTTCTTTAATCTAAATCTCATTTATGCATACTCACAAAAGGACCTTCACATCTTTGCTTTAAAACTATATTTTTATTATTATGCAGCTTTTCTCTCCTCATGGAATGACTGTTTTTAATTTTCAATGTCCATAGCTTTTCAGTTGCACTGAAAAAATATTGTTAATTTGCTTGTATGCAAAGAACTTTATTTCTTTTTTGATAGATGTACTTTTTTTTTTTTTAATTGTTTCTTTTAAATAGTAAGCTGCTTAAAACAGTCTTTGCATAATTCTTGGGTCTGCTGAATCCCATGTTAGTTGATTTTCTGAGCCAATATTACTCATGCATAGGATAATTATATAGATATTTCTGTTGAGAAAGTAAAGAATGAACTTACAATATAAAGAACTGAGTGTGGTGGCTGTGGGGTTTGTGAATAGGTCAGTACTTTTTCACATCTGTGTAAATCTGGAGAAACTACTGGATTTAGCTGCAGTCATTTTTAGGTTTAAATTGGTGTAAGGTTCTTTACTTCATTATATTGTAGGATTTTATGGTCTCATGTGAAACATTTGCCTAATTTTGAAAGTTTGAAGTCAAAGTTGAGCACATTTTTAAGTGCCTTGATGGGTGTAGACTTCTCCCAAATGCCAGAAATGCACATGTAGTCATCAACCATAAATCCCAATTGCCTCTGTTCCGAAGGATTGTGCCCCAAACATCCTTTGCCTGGGTGGGATCAGCACCTGCATGTGAAGAGCAGCTGGCTGAGGTCAATCTAAAGGCAGATAGAGATGGGATTGTAACTAAAGTCAAACACCTTAAGGATGGGAAAGCTCTTTTATTTTAGAAAAGGGTTTTGGATCGTGTGCTGCTTGTTTTGTGGTAGCGTATAAAAATCCCCCTCAACTCACTTCCTTCAGTGGACAGCTGGAACACTCTGTTCTCTTCTACACCTGCGTTTCTGCCAAGATATTTTGTGAATACACCTCCAGTTTCTCTTCAGCTACTGTTGTGCTGCCTTCCAGGTGTCCTCAGAAAACACAGGGAAGTTCCGGGTTTAGTCTTACAGGCTGAACAGCACTGATATTTGTCTTAGAAGCTGCCGTGTGTCTTGGCCTAGGATAACAGAGACAGGGTTGGTCATGAGCAGTGAAGTTCAGTCTGGAAGAAGACAGTTCCTCAGCAGGGTTTGCATTTCTCTTTTACCGGAACAGATTAGAAGAGTGAGGAGTCTTCCTGTCCTCCATAAAGAGACAGAAAACTTGTCAGCAATTGTGGTGAAAACGAGTAATAAATAAGAGGAGAGAAAGAACAGAAAGTAAAAAGAAGAGATTTGTAATTGTAGGAGAAACTCTGAGGGAAAAAAGGAAATATCCTAATGAATCACCAGCCCTAACAGAAGCATGACGCAAACCAGAACACCTGCCTCTGTGAAACTGCGTATATGCTGTACAGGATCCACTGCAGTCTCTCATGAAGGATAGCCATATTCTCTCTGAAATCAAAAGGGAGATTTTTCTGAGTCCTGAAAACAAAGAACTACTATGTCCTAAATCTAAGCGGAAAATGCAAAGAGCAACTTGTAGTACCTATTCGTGAAGTTTGTGGAGGTAATTAGCTAGTGTCAGAAATACTAAGGAATTCCCCAGTCACACCTGGGACTTGGAAACAATATATTAACAAGCTGACTTAAGAGACAACCCCAGAATTTGCTGCATTTCTTTCTTATTGCAAATACTCGAAGTAAAAATTCTTGGCAATAAAACATATTGTCCTGAATAGTCTTGCAATGGAAAAGGTAGAGGTCTTGCTATGTTTAATGAAACGCTGCAGAGTGGGATGTAAGGAGGAGTCCTACAAGGGCAATGAGATAAATTCCCACAAATTTAATCTTTGTCATCGTGTATTTTCTCTCCAGCCATTCAGCTTTTTTACACTGATGTGAGTATAGGTTTTCATCCTGCTCTGCACCTCTGTGCAGCAAAACATCTACACCTCGAAAGATGCTACTGAGGACTTCAGGAAGGTTATTAATTTACTTGAGATCCTACACTGTGCATTGTTTGAGTGCTCTGCTCAGTGCCAAAGCTGTGCACTCTTTCTCTGTAAGTGTAGGAGATGATTAGCCACAATAGTTAGCTCCCTTTTTTAGTCAAGTCAAAAGGGGATGGCTTCAAGTAAAATCTGAAAGTGGTCATGTGAGCTATGTGTGAAGAAAGCTGCCATTTCATATCAGCAAAGCTAAATCTACCTGTCTGAAATCAATGCATGCTTTGGCCAGCATTTCAGTGAGTGTGAAATTTTTGGAATATAAATGCTGTTGTTTTTTGCAGAGCTTATAATATTCTATGCTGTATTTTTAAAAAATGAAGGGAAGGACCATGTTCTGTGTAGTCAGAGACAGACAAGTAAACAGACACTCATTTTTCTTCAAGGAAAGTGAAGATTTAAGTCTAAAGATGAAATAAGAATTTTTTTAATGGCCTAACTAAATAATTATGGTACATTCTCTTTTTTTGGCACTAATAGATGGACCTCCATAAAAGAGGTTAAATCTGGTAAATTTCAGTGGCTTCCAACTGTCAGAATGTACCCGAGAAGCCTAGAGGAGAAAAATGATAGTAAAGGGGAAGGAATAAGTTGACATTAATGTTACATGCCCACATACTAACTTGGCTTAAAGTAGATATGGAAATTGAGGTCTAAAATATCTCTCAATATCGTTAGAGGAGATAGATTTATAATGTTTTTCAAATAAAAAAGGTTCTTTCAGTTCATGAAGATCTATAAAAGTATAACTGTACTCTTCATGTAATTGAAACGTTAATTTCACCAACCTTTCCATGGAATGCTTGAATGTCTCTTATATGCATGTCTCTCTTCACAAATATCAAGTTTAAAGGAATTTTTCTTGAACCTGTGAAGATTTCTTGAGTTGCAGAAAAACAGGTTGTTACGAAACCCACAGCTCTGTACATGAAAAATATTGAAATTCTATTTTAAGTATTACTTGGCATATCAAAAACTTTACACTGGTAATTGCATTGTCAATCATGTAGTGTCCCATTGCTTTAGAAATGGGTTCAAATCCAGCCATTCTTTATTTTCCAGTGGATAAAAAAATTGAGTTTTATAATGAGAAAGTAATACAAATTATTCCCTTCAAGAATTACACAGCATATATTGCACAACAAAATTATCATAAGCAACAGTTAGACCATGAATTATGCTTGAAATATCTGCATTTTCCAGCTTCCTGCAGTCTTTTTTTAAAACACTTTGAGCTACACTAATGCCCACTGCATATTACTTGAAACCTGCAGAAAGCTTGTAGTTGCTACGAGCTGATGTGCTGTTGATCTCTGTTTGCAAGCTGTTTAATGTTAAAAGTTCTGCGGAAACTGTCAGTAGAAAGACTATGAATAATTTCAAAGACCCTCCCAGGCTTATCTGTTCTCTTGCTTCCAGCATGCTGCTTTTAGTAAGGAAACTAGCAGACCTGTAGGTGCTGCCTGGCTGCTGGAAAAATGACTTGGAAGCAGTTTCGCCACAGCCTTGTAAGACTGAGATGGTGCCTGTGCTGCTGGAACAATTACCACTCCTCCTTAGCAGGAGTGATACTCGTTTTTCACCAGACAGGGGCGGAAAAAATATTCAGTGCACATGAATGAATGTGGTGTGGGCCCTGGATCACTGATGAGATCCAGCCTTGCTTCCTGGAGCCTACAGGACTTGTAGGGTTGCTACTTCCTGCAAGAGTGTGTTTGCATGTACTTCTATGTATGATGCATACGGATGCTGTTTTAAAAAGTCTGATTCTCTTTGGAGCATATAAAAGCCATTATTTGATGGAAATTTTGAAATACCAATTAATCTCATAAGATATTTGCCAGTATCTTGCAAAAATCTTTATGCTTTTAATAATATGGTCTCATCTAGGCTTGAAATAAATGACAGATTTGTTCTGTTGTTGATTAGAGTCTAGCAAGAAACAGGAGTGTGGTGATTACGAGTCTCAATTTCCCATAACCATTGCTTACATATCTGGTATTCAAAACTTTGAGGGTTTTAATGTGATTTTGGTTGGTAGTTTCTCTTTGTGGTGGTTGTATTTTTTGTTTTGGTTTGTTTTGTTTTTTTTCTTTTGTGTTTTATTTTGGTTTTTTGTTGGGTTTTTTGTTTGTTTGGGAGTTCTTGTTTTTGCTTTTGTGGTTTGTATGTTTGTTTTGGGGTTTTTTTTTGTTTGTTTTTTTTCTATTTTTATTTTTTTGATTTTGGGGGTGGAGTTTTTTTGTGTGGTTCTGGTTTCTTTTGTATTCTTTTTTACTGTCTGAAATCACTTTGTTTGTTGGGAAATATCTCACTCAGTGGAAGACTTCAAATAAGAGAACAGTTGAAACCATGAACAAGCAAATATTTCAGAAAGCTCTTGGGTGTTTTAGGTGATAGTTCAGTAAGAAAGAAGAAAAAAACCCCAGTACTGAGGTGGGCTGCTTCCTTTTCAGTGAAAGGGTGGTGCAGTAAAAGGTGACCTACTGTTGTAGAGTCTCCTCTTGTGGTACTTATTATGGTGCCATGGCAACATCAGAATTAGACACAGAAAATGGGGTAAGCAGCCTGATAGAACATAATCAAGAGCGAACAAACAATGTGTTACAGGGAATCTATAGGAGAAATTATTGACAAATATTGTAGGGTTCTGGGAAGGAACATTGTAGAGCTCTTCGGGGAACAGGTTGAGTAGGGCATCTGTCTGTAGGAAATGTGGAAGCTACTGAAAGAACATTGAAACATATTGAAAGAACAGCCTAGCTATTGTCTAGGCTGGTGAGTGGGGAACATGACACTGCTGCTACAGAAGGGTGGTGGCTTTCTAGGTTGGGAAGAAGTAGAGACCAGTTAGCTTTTGGAATCTATGAAAGGTGTGATTTCTTCTAGACATAAAGAAATAATAATTCCCTACTGCTCTGCCTGTGTGTTCAATCAGCAGGGTCCTTTCAGTGATTTTTGTGTCTGTCTGAAAGCAGAGTGTAGGTGTTAGGGTCATCAGCTGTCCAGACTGGCTCTGCAGTCCCCATAGGAGACAGAGGCAGTCACAAGTATTGTTGGCAGTGCAGGAATGCACAGGTAGCGTGGCTTTGACAGACTGTAATTGTGAGGGATAAAACCACAGCACAGGGAATATATGATCCCAAATCGAAAACATCTGACCATCCCGGTGTCTCAGGTCAATATCCCCATCTGAAAATTCAGGAGTCCCAGATTATAAACCTGGGATCATGGGAAATAAAATTAATGCAGAATTGTAGGCATGATTGCATGTGAGACATTAAATAATGTAGATCACAGCAGACTGTTGTATTTTCATTTTTGACTGCTTTTGTTTCTCACAGGAGGTGTTTATGCACATTGTTTCAAAGGGTTTGTGTACACACTGTGAATTTACTACAACAATGTTGTTGATTTTTGTTCCTCAGCTGCTAGGGGTAGCATAGGTATCTTTGTACCACCTGTGCAGCAGGAGGTCCTTCCTTCAGCTGATTGCAGATTACAGGTTTGGATGTTATCAAATTAACCTTATGAACTGCTTTGGTTATTCTCAAATCAACCTTTTGACCTGCATGTCGAAATTGTTGCAGCTGAACGTGCATGAGCATGTGAGGATTAAGGTGTTGGGAATGCTATCCTACCATTTAATCTCAAAGCCAGCCTGGAAGACATTGCTTATGAAATTGATTGATTTTTCTGTCGTGAGGAGATGATAAGGTTGTGAGACATAGCATAAAGAAATGTTTTGTGCAGAGCAAATACCTTAAGTGCAGTGCCCACTCTCACACTGGTGATTGCATTGCTGGTGTGACAGACTGAGAGACAAGACTGCGGGAGCTTGAACCATCCAGGGCCATGGAAGCAGATGGGCAGCATCCAAGGTGCCCAGGGGGCTGGCTGATGTCCTGTGCCACTGTCTATTGCCTTGGAATGGAAATGGAAACAGGGAGAGTTTCTTCTTGACTGGGGAAAGACAAATGTTGTCCCCATCTTCACACTGGCCAAGAGGTCTGCTTGGAGAAGCACAGGGCAGATGAAATCACTTTGGGCCCTGGGAATATTATGGAGCAGGTTCTCTTGGAAGATAACTCTGGGCCTGTGAAGGGGAAGGCATTTTGATGCTTAATTGACCTGATTGCCTTCTATGATAGGATAAAGATTTGTGGATGATGGGAAAGTGGTTATTTACCTTAACTTTAACAAGGCTTTTGATATGGCCCTTGAGGATATTTTTGTAAGTTTTGTTGGTCTGAGTGCATGGACAATTAAACAGTCTTCAGGTATCAACTCAGGTATCTAAATGTAGAAAGAGACTCCAAAATATCTAAGGGAATTCAGTTAATATCTTCAGAGAATGACTCAAAATTATTCAGAATGTTTTCAAGTGATAAAGTCAACTACTGTTTGCAACGCTGCAAAGCATAAACAGTACTTGAATATTATTTATTAGGAGGGCTGTAAAATTTCTTTTTCTACACATAGAACTCAAGTCAACAGAAGAGAATGAAGAGTATGGATTAAAACTACAGTAATTGTGTTTGTTTAATAGTAATACTGTAACATTAAAACTCCTACTTGTTATCCCTCTTTAGTAATAAATAATTACTGCTTTTGTTGTTCATTTATGGTAATACTAGGCTGTGAACTGGGAGGGCTAGAGGAGAAGGAACCTGTGTTGTCCTCCTCAAGGAAGTGGGCAGTGTCCACTGGGAAGGTGACAGGCACGGATGGTCTGGGCAGGTTTCCTCCCTCCCTGCACAGTAGCTCAGCAAACATGCAAAGAATTCACTTTCTGCATGAGGTTTCTGCCACAACAGTCTCCTGCAACCAGATGCTTCAGGTGAACTGTGTAGCATGGGGATGAGGATCAAGCCAAACACCAAAAAAAGCTTCTTGGTCACCTTTTCCTGGAGTTTGGGGGTGCAGTGCACCATTAAGTGGAGTTAACAGCACTCTCCCTTAAAGCTGACGTTCCAGCACATTTACAGCAAGGATCTACAGCACACACAGGTTTGGCAAAGGCTTAGAGGCAGTTATGGGTTTGGGATGTGGGAATTAGTAATATTGTTTTTACTTTTTCCTTCCGTTTTTTGTCATACTTATGGGAGCACCGGTGATGAGAGAAACTTGGGATGGCTTTACTGTGTGAAACAGTGATGTATTTGTGCTTTGCAAGTCGTTGCACTCCTGTAATAAGGGAAATAATGGTAAGTAGAATCTGGCCTGTCTTAAGACAATACTTCCTGGAGAGCTGCACTAAAAGCGGTTTAGTTTAAATGAAGACACATGTGGATCCGGTTAAGAAGTAACAGGTAACTGATTTAGCCTTATTAGATGAGTAAAATAACACATGGTTTGCTGAACATGAAGGAAAAAACATTGGTGAATGTTGTAATATCTTGCCTTAAAAAGCAAAAGCAGGGGGATACAATGGTGAAAAGAGCAGGCAGTGATTAAAAGGATTTAAAGTCCATTGGAGATTACACTGAACCGTTCAGGAATGTGTGCGTATGTGCTGAGTCACTGGCAGAGGAGCTGACGAACACCTACTCCTGCCCGCTCCAGGGGCTGCTCCAGCCACCGCCAGAGCTGTCCCTGGGGCTGTCAGTCATCCAAGCCACCAAACCCTGCCCTGCTCACTCTGCCGGTGGTTCACAGCTGCTCAGCCTGGCGTGTGGAATCAGTACCTGACAAGTGCAAACATCCATGCTCAGATGGCAGGGCCTAGGGATATTGTGGGAGATTGTATCCTCATTATGTAAACTGTGTTTTCTTTTCTTTTTTTTTTTTTTGCACATACCCAGGGTTGTTTCTTAGCTTCCTGTCAGTTTGGTTTTTTTGATTAAAAGTTTGAGTTTGGATGTATTTTGAGGTGTTTTGGCATGAAAGATCCAGCATAAATACAGAACTTAAAATGAAAAGCTGCATGGATATAAGCTATTATAATACTGTAAATGATTTATCTTGAATTAGACCCAGAAAAAAGATGTGACAGAGCCAAAGCATATAATATCAATGAAAAGGCAATCCCTACCTCTGCATCTCTCTGAGCTGTTACAATTTGATTTTTCTCTTTTTCCTTTAAATTGCATTAGCAATTCCAGATAGACACTCAGTCTCCAAAAGAAAGGCCCTTGACATTAAGTGTACTGAAAGGTCATTGAACAGTCATAGCTTTCTTTTAATTTTAAATGCATTTATCCAAGAAAACGCAGCACTGATACAACATCTGCTTTTCAAAAGGACTCTGTCTTTTAGCTGAGCTGACTGAGACTTACAGAGGTCAATTGAAATGCCTAAGGTCACTCAGAGTGTCAGAGTAAGGGATGAGAATATGGCAAACACACTGGAACAGCAACCTACTTTTTTCCCCCAGAAATTACAGGATTCTCCTTTAAACTTCTAGGTAAACAGCAGCATGGCTAAAAAAAAAAAGATAGGAATGTTAAAGATGGTGACTCCTGCTGTGTTGATTACTATTGATACTGGGTGTTATTTGTAGAGGATTCTAAAAATTCCCATCTAGAAAAATGATCAAGTTACATATTGCAAAAGCAACAGATACTGTGAAGGCAGAAGGCTCTGAGAGGGTTTACTGCATTGTTGCTACATACACACTGCTTTTTCAAACTTGTTTTTTAATATTTTTTCTGTGATTGACTTCAATTAAATGGCACTGTCTAAGCTGGCTGATGAGCACACTTATAAGATCAGAGCTATTTTGGGAATGAAAGATCCTTTCCCCCGTCATTGAGCAGTGAAGTAGGATGCAGTGATGACTGTGATTAACAGAATACATGCATTCACACGAGGGAAAAACGCTACGCTGAGGATGAAGTACAATTTTAGCTTTAGAAATCTGCACAAAAGTGTCTGCAATGTTGTAGAGATATCTTTCACTTTCATGGCTTTTAACCCTCTGACTGTAGAAATTTTGAAAAGTTTTACCCAATTTAGCAAATGCTGCCATAACTAAAGGGAAGAAAATACAAGCAATTTGTTTTAGATGGGTGTTTTGCAGAAGTGAATTCTGTTGAGGAAATGCCTAGCCTGTCAACACATTTGTGTAAAGAACTCTGAAGAATTGCTATGAATTAAAAGTAATTTATGGACAGTGATCATAATTCTGCCTTCTGTACGTGCCTCAAACTCCCATTGAGTTACATTAACAAGGATGTTTGAGATGTACGAGGAATGCAAGTTATAAAACTTAGTGTCTAAAAGAAAGGCAGCTGTGGGATAAGTTATAGGAAGAAATCTTAATGATTAACAAATTTATTTAAAGATTGCCCAGGGCAAAAGCAAGGAACTGTCTTCCAAGTAGTACAGTTGAAAGATAGCATGACTATCTCTCACCTTCATTGCTGACAAAAAGAGCATTACTATACTCTGATGGCAAAATAGGAATTCATAGAGGCTGTCTTTGTAAGGTCAGATGGGCAGGGAGAACATGAAGAGGAACACATGGGAAGTACAGCTATGCTTCTATTATTACAGCATACTGAAGAATGATCAAAAGAAATGTGACCTTTTCTGAAGGTGACTGATGCATTCATTACTGGCTTTAACTTGTTCTGCCAATATTCTGATGTTTCATTTGCCATTTGATAACAAAAAGGTTTAATTTTTCACAGAAAATAGAGTGGATGTTAAAAATCTTGTTTGGGGTTCATCACCCACCCCACCCTCCCAACCCCTTGGGAAACAACCTGGGTACTTGGGAGGAAAAACCCAAATTATTATTTCTCAGAAGGATTCTAATGTTATTTGGTAGGAAAGTTTGTTAAACATTGCAGTTCTGTGTACTGACTTTGCTCTGTCCAGTAAAAGCTCTGTCTGAAATATTTTTCTTCTGCTTCCAAACTGCATGTTCTGTGTCTGAAAAATGATTTTGCTGAAGTAAAATACAAACTGATCAATCACACAAACAAGACAAAACTCCCACAGAGCACATGGGAAAAAGAACAAAGATTATTTTTGTCTGTCTAGTTAGAATTTTGCATATGCTTGAATATATCTGACAGGTTGTTTGTGCCTTTTAGAAGGTTGAAAAAATATAAATAAATATATATGGAGAGAGATTTCTGATGAGTACAATAGCAGTGTTGTTTTCCACACATTTGGGGTGCTGAAACCATTCACAAGTGGCAAAGCAGACCAAGTTGTCTTATGTTGTTCCCTGCAAATGAAGATAAATGCCTTGTTCTTTATCATTCTGGGTTACATTCCTGAGAGAAGGATTTTTTAAATGGATTTTTAACTTTCTATTCCTTTTTTTCCTTAGTTATATATGTATTTAAAATATAGAGGAAGTATTTGAGGATTGCAGTTAACAGCTGGGCTCCAGCTATGTTAGGCTGTGAAATATTGTGACTATCCTGAAAAAGACAAAAAATTATTCTGTTCCTTCTAGAATATGTGAATCTGTTGGGACTGTAAAATTTCAGAATGTGATTGTAACGTGTTTATTGGAGCAAAAACCATAAAAAGATTTATCCTTTTTTTGCTGTAGTTAAGAATTGTAAGAAAGAAAATAGGTTTCAGTACCTTATTCACCATATGGAACTGCACTGCTGGTTTTCTCTTGTCTCCTCTGAAATCGTATCTCCTTAACGCAGCTTAAGTAGTGAACCTCCTTCCTTGTGTTTGATTCCTGTGTTTTCTTACAAACATTTCAAGACAGTTATGTCTTTGCTTGAAGGGCTATCCATTAAAAGCAATGGCAAGTCGAAATTTTAAGCAAGTCCAAAAAAATATTGTGTGGGGTTCTAGGGAGAGCTAAAATACATGAATCTTACTGATCAGCTATGCAAATCCATCCAGAATGATGATGTGAAGTTCGAATCATCTCTGTTAAGAAACTCAACCAGCCAAACAACCAAGCTCAACTGTCTAGACAAGGTTCTGCTTCCCTGCCCTTCCACCTCTGCCTGGACATGTGAAACACTTCACTTTACACTGAAATTGAACCCTTGAAGTACATGTAGCTTCAAGAGCAGAAGAATCCTGATGATGGAAAGTAGGAATAAGGTGAGAGAGGTGTCCTGCGCACTGAGATGTGTCCAAGGGGTGGACTCTGAGTGAGGCTTCACTATGGGAATGTATCCAGACAGCTCCAAACCAGAGGCCTAACTGGGTGGTCTTTGGAGAAGGGAGAGCAGATCCACTTAGTTTACAGAGAAGATCTAAAATGGTAAGGAAGTGATGTCAGGTCCTGGTCTCAGATATGGAAGGATGGAGTGAAAGGAGCTCTGTGGAAGCACAGAAGTGTTTTGTGGTGGAGGGTAGTTATGAGACAACTTGCGTGTGTGTTTGAACTCTTGTGGGTGTTAGCTCCAAACCTCAAATATGTTCAGGAATGCCTAACAAAATGAGTTTTGGATTCAAAAAAATTGCTCAGACTTGTTAATATTTGATGTAGAAATTCATCTGTGTCTCCATTCATGTGTGACCCACTTTGTATCCTTTTGGGAAATACATATGGTAAGGCCAAGTAATTGCACATGGTTCTTCTCGTTAGTGTATGCACTGAAAATCTGCAGCTTGGGAAATTTTTTTTTTTCTTTCCTGTAGACCCCAGGGACACAGCCTTTAAAACTTTCTGCTTCTCTGAGATTTGTGTAGATTCAAACATCCAGCGAGGTCAGTAAATGTCCTTGTGCCCTCACTGTAACTGCAGAAGTTCTGCCTCTCCCTACCCCAGGGGAGACTTGCAGCATCAGGTGCTTCCAGCTAGTTTGTATCTCCAGCGTGCTCTTCAGAGAACTTGCCAGTGAAGATAAAAAAACAAATACTACTTGTGGAAGTATTCATCCTCCTCTGGCTGTAGGAAGGAATGTTTGGCAGCCTACCTGTCCTGTGCCCGTGGCCAAACTCCTCCCAGCTGCAAATCTCCAGCCCTGCAGAGAACTGTCTGCAGAGCCCAGCTGGCTGAGCCACGGGGCAGCTCTCTTCTGTTCCCGAGCAGAGATGGAGAGAGCTGGGTGCACAGGCTTCTGCAGATCAGTGTGATTTACAACCAGCACAGTAAAGAAGTGACTCTCTGTACAATAACCTTTGGTTTTGTAGAGCTGGCTAAAACACAGTCAATTGAATGTGAAAGAAGCTAATTAAGAAACAGTAGACCAAAGCAGTCATCACTGTAATTTCTTTGGCTTCAGTGAGCTTATTGCATGGATGAATTTTACTGGAGAAGTTATTACTAATACAGAAAGTATGTGCAAAGTTAGGAGTAATGAAGTCAAGGTTGTAATTCACCTGGGAATACTGTTCTTGATTTTCAAAGAAGGCTGAAAAGAGTTAAACATAAAACTTCTACTTTATTTCTCTTGCATTTGGACACTTAATCTTCTTGAACTTTTAAAAATATCCTACCTAGTGAGCCAGTTGCTTCGCTTCTGTGGAGTTCCCAGAGTGCTAGGTGATATGCCAAGGAAGCTCTTGCATTAGTATTTCTCTGAATGAAGGTAGTCTGAATTTTTAGCATACTTGCTCAGTCAGAATAAGGATGGAAGAAGCTGCTCTGTGCAACTGTTTCTATTCCTGCACTTTCCATTTACGTGGCACTGAAGATTTTGTACACTTTTCACACTGAGAAGGCAGAGTTCTTCTCTCCAGGCTAACTGGTTTGCCTCTCTTTTGGTTTTCTGTCTAACTGAATTCATTTATGGTATTCCAGAAATGTATTTTGTGGGTGCCTCGCAAACAGAGCACTGAACTCTGCCCATGAGATGCTGTTCTGTGCTGCGAGCCTGAAGGGTATGCTGGCTTCTCAGACTTCTTGCCTAATTGAGAGGAGCTTCAAGTGTACTGAGGTGATGCATCCCTGCCATAATCTTCACCAAGATTAGTCTCCTATAATGACATATACTGGGATAGAAAGAATAGTCTTCGTGTTGACAGCTTTGTCTCAGATCAGACCAGGAAATTTTAATTAGGGTTTAGATCTGCTTAGGTTTGGAAACTGAAACGACGTTGAAGTCTTTGGAAATTTGGTGTCTAATTTCCTCTTGGGGTTCTGGGACTGAGTGATTTACTTAAGGTCATAAATGGAATAGAAACAGAAACTGAGCAGAGAATTCCCAAATCCCTGTCCTTTGCCATTTATCCTTGACTAATCTGGTGTCTTGTGATCTAGGTTTCACTTCAGCCAGCTGCCTTCATCAAGTCGTTGGTGTCATCCTACCCTGGGACAGCTGGCTGGAGTTTAATGCAGGAGGAAGTGTCATCTGCATATTCTTGTTTATAGCCATGGCATTATGGGATGCCCACTGGCATCTCGGCACAGACACAGGCAATAAAATGGGCAAGAACAGTGTCTGTGGATCTCAAAGGAAACAGAAAGTTTCTGATCAGAGATTTCAGAGTCCGAAACACAGAATTGAAACTGCCAGAATTAAGTGCTGTTTATTTAGATAATAAATGTAGGAGCCAGGAAATTTAATCTCACACAAAACATCTGCATTTCAATGGTATATATGCAATGGAGATATCCAGGGGAATGAATTAAGAATATATCCACAGATTTCTGTGCCATTCCTCACTTTTTT
>VYXC01004484.1:4119566-4186362 GCA_013397175.1 Platysteira castanea | reverse complement strand
TTTTTTGCTTGGCTAGAGAAGACTTGGAATGATTTGCAAGGAAATACTTTTAAAGAAATATTAAGAGTAATGAAATGCAAAAAAAATATATAAAAAATCCAAAGTATAGAAAGAATGACTTCTAAGTATTTAAAATCCGACCCTGATATTTGAAAAGAAAATGCTAAGTAATAAAGGGGATGAATTTCCACACAGCATATTGCACAGGAAATTTGCACATGCAACCTTTTATTTGTTTAATGGATTTTCTGTGAACATCTCCTATTAAATGTTTGTAAAACTTCAGCCCAAGAAATTTAGCTATGGAAGTGAAAGCATTTATATTCATTAGATGAGCGCAGACTTTTTGCTCATGATTTGGGTGGAATTTAAAATGATTAATGCAGCTTAAAGTAGTTAGGTGATAGGAATTTTCTAAAACATTTTATCTGTATCTAATAAGCCCTCTTGGGGATACAAGAGCTTATGATGCATATAAGGAAATTTAGAATCAGTTTATTAAAAACACATTTCTACTTACTTTATTGGTGTTCTTCCACTGTATCTAAAGGCTTCCAGGTATTTTACCATCTAGTGAAGCCAGTCCATAGAGAATAGGATCATATAAGCACCTATATCTGAGAGGCCCAGCCTTTTATTGTAGACATGGGAGTTGCAGCTGACAAAGGGTGAAATGAATCCAGGAATATGTTGTAGCTGAAGTTCAGAAAATCTTTCACAGAAACTTAAAATATCTTAAAGTGAATTTGTTTAGTGAGAAGCTCATAAGAAGTATTCTGTAAAATTTTAAATGCAAAAAAAAGCATTCCAGTCAGACTGTAGTCTCAAATTAACCCTTTTAAGTGGCTTTCTGATGAGGTAACTCTAAAAATATTGAAACTAGCTGTTTATTCAAATTTTCTAGAGAAGGGAAATTCAGATTTGCCTAAAATGCAATTAAAGACTTTTCCAAGTTTTTGACTGACTTAGTAGTGGTAAAGAAATCAGTATGGATGATAGTAATAAATCCTTTACTGTGTTCATATTGCAAATTAAAAGTGGTACACTTGGTGCTTTAGATCCCTGGTAAATCACCCTCTGCAAAGTCACCATCAGCAGCATTCAAAGCCAAGCCCCTCTTGGATGGAAAATCAGTACAGTGGTGGCTCAGTTATCCCAGGGCAGACTCTCCAGGTGATGGATGGGAATAGGCTGCAGGTACTGAGACACTCGGTCCTGCTCGGGATGAGTCAGTGTGGTGCTGCTGTGAGCAGTGATGATACCAGCTCTGCTGATAGCTGGGGAGCTCTGATTCAGCATTGTCACTGACCCCTCTGTGCACCATTTTTTCCTGCTGTGTCCTTCTGCGGCCTAATTTACAGGGGAAGGCGGACTATGGGCAGTAAGGTGGCAAGTTAAGCATTTGTTAATCCAGTTTGTTGAATATCTGTCATGTTTGTTGTGCATTTCTGACCTGCCAGGTATCATTTCACTAAATTTCTTTGAGGAATTGATTTTACTGAGTTATAGAAGCCAAAGTTTTAAAGTTGGGGGATAAAAACCTTGCATATAATGAATAGCTATTGCACAGAAGTTTAAACATTTATCAGTCTCTGGATTAATGTATGAGTTCTATGCCTATAATAGAAACTCTTTCCTGGGATAAAACCATGATGGAGTTGCTGCACTTTATGCTGGTCAGTAGATTTAGATTACGAGTATTCGAGTGGACTCTTCCCATGGCAGGAATTTAACTGGTAGTTATCCACAACCATTGCAGTGAAGCTCGCAGAAATCTGTAGCCTTGACATAGTCTGAAACTGTGTTGACCTCAGTTCTTCCAGCCAGTCTCCTTCTTCTCACAAGGACTCACTTTAATGTGGCTATAAATTTTTTAAAGGAACATTCTGAACTGAATGCCACAGCAAATAAACCATTGTGATAGAACACAGTGACGCTTCGTTTGTCAAGGAATGATGAAAAAATAGAATAATTTGTTCTTTGTTAGTATGTACTCTGTGCTCAAAACAGGAAAAACAACTGATATGTTTAGCTCTTCAATTTTACTGCTGGGTACATTAGGAAAGAACAGGACAGAATTGGCAAGGTGGCAGGATCCCTGTTGTTGATTCTCCTTATTTCAGGCCTCACTGTCTCGGGGAAGCAGCAACGTGCTGCCCACCTGGCTGTTTGAGGTGGTGTTCAACCTCTGCTCTGTTGGCTGCCCACTGGCAGTTCCGGGTGTGTGCAGAGTCAGCTGTGCAGGCAGATGCTGGGATGTGACAGTGAAGTCTCAAATACTTCTGGACCTGTCATAACATGGATGGATGTTTTTAGATAGGATAAACAGAAAATTTAAACTCCTTGGGGGAAGGGCAGGGCAGGAGAGACATGCTCTGAATACTTACTCGAGGAAGTGCTCTTCTGATGATTCAGTCAAAGCACAGAAATAACAAATATTAGGTAATTCTTTCTTAGTTGCTATTTGTTTGGTGTTCTGTGGCCTGCTTTAGGCATAGCATATGTTTTGCAGATAACCCTATGCAGAACAGAATTTTTCTACACTTTAAATTCAAGGTCCTGGAAGTGTTTGCTTGTTTCTAAAGATTTATTGAAAGGCCATCCACTCTTTGGGCTGAGAAATTTCTACCCCCTTTTCTGCTGTCAAACTGTGTGATTCTAAATGTCTCCTTTAAATACACACTGCCTATTTCTTTGTAGGTACAGATACTTTTAAAAGCAGTCTTAAAATAGGTGCAGATTGAAGAAATTGTCTGCCGTCAGATGAGTAAGACTTGGCGGGGCTTCTCTCTTCCTTTCATCTACATATGCACACCTCTACAGTCATAAAAATATCCTTTTTCAAACCTGCAAGGATCTACTGCTACTCTCGAAAATGCCTGGCTGTTGTGGGGCAGTTAAGACTCTTCATAGCAGTGTAGGGTATAATGTGTGTAGTTGTGCTTCTGGTGGGAATGTCTGTGCAGGCAGACTGAAGAGTAAAGGCTGAACCAAAACTAGTCCATGTTAATCTCCTGCCATGCTGGACAGAAAGACATTGTTGAGGTTTGATTGATGAGTTCTGATCCTTGCCTATGAAGTTACAGGAAATAGAATATGCTGGCTTGAAGAAGAGTGGTGAATCCATAGGAGTAGAAACAATATGCCCCATACTAGACTCATATTCCCAGCTCCAAATGCTCCTTTTCTTTGCATTCCAGCATCCCAGATGGCAGATCTCCTTAGCACAGTTTAAAATTTTCAGCTTACTGAAACTGGTTTTTTTTTTTTTTTGTCTTCTTTTCACCATCTTGTCACTTAAGACCCCTTCATTTAATGAGTATCTACAGGGTCACGTCAGGGAATGAGCTGACAGGATGAATGACAGTGTACATGGACAGGGTGAGAGATTCCACTTCAGTTTGCAACCTTGTTGGCACACAGTCCATAGCATCTCTAATAAAAAGCAGTCATAGCTCTCCAGATTTTTCAATGACTCTTTTCATTTCTTTGCTCTGTGCACTACTTTATCACAGCATGGGTTGTTACTCTGATTATCTTTGTTGTAGCATTTTAATAATAAAAACCAATGCCTTAAATTCTGTTCTGTAGAACAGTTAAAACAGACAAAGGGAGAAAGTGTACCCATTGTGGACTTTGACTTTTTCCTGGTCATCTGGATTCAAATAGAACAAGCAGACTATCATTTCAGGTTTTCTAATACCTGCCAACCTATGACCATTTTCCTCAGATAAAAGGATTGTAATTTTTTAGTCTGAAGACATCATTAATGATTTCATCAAATCTAATGAAAAGCAGGCATATATTTTAACTGGGTAGCGATTTAGCTGTACCCTATAAACATAGGCACAACTACTGCAATTTACTTTCAGGAACACTTAAGGCTGAGGTCAGTGGTGTCCTGCATTATTTCTTGGAAAGTCAGCAATGTGTGCAACCTCTTTTGCTTAAAAGCCTCAAGGTGCTTTTCTCACAAGTAAGAGTTATTTAGTCTTAGTACTCTAATTATATTCTTCCAAAAATTTCCCTCAAAGTTCCAATTATCATCTTCACTTCCTCTTCTGATGAACTGTCACATCATGTTGTTTCTGTGAAATGCCTGATAGCCACCTCAGATGCAAGACTCTGTATTTTGCTTAGGAACGAAGCCTTGCTGTGGGTAAAGGGTCATATCCACCACCAGCGTGTGTCAGTGTGATGTGCTGATTATAGGGAAGGTATTTTAAATATAGCAGTGGTGAAACTGAGTCTAAATATTCATGCTTAGGGTATGCAATGAGGTGTGAGTTTTGCTTCCTTTCACTGTATTATCTGTGGTATTCTGCACTTTGAAAGCTATGTTCTTATACCTTAATCATTGTGCCCAGTTTCTTCCCTCACTAGCGGGAGAGAAAAGCAGGGAAAAACCTTTGATGGTAAGGTAATGATACCAGCATATATATTGCTTACAAAATTTAAAAAGGGGGTTGGATACATTACTAAAATGCATATCTGCAATTCAGCTGTACTGATGTTGCCAAGAATCCTGTTGTTGGCTGCTGTTGAAATGGAAACTTTAAAAAAGTCAATAAGAAATGTGCTTTCATTCTTCTTTAGAGAAATGCGTGAAACACTTCTGTTTAAAAAATAAATCAGAGGTTTGATATTCTAGCTATTTAAAAATCCTTTAAAATAGGGCTTTGTAAGAGACATCAGATAGATTTTAAGGAATATTACAAGTATTTTCCTTGCCATTTGGTTTATGATCATAGCTTCTTCCAAAGGATTTCAAAATATGAGTGATGGAGAGAATCAAAATACCTGGATGCTGGAAACTCTGTAGATTTAGGAAATTACTTCACAGAATCAATATTGCATTGTGTTGAAAATCTGCTGAAATGTGAGTCACCATCTTGAATTTCAAATGCAGGAAGAGTAAATTATAAAATCAGAGTACATAATAGATGTATCATTTTTTCTACAAACCACAACTTGAGGTGCAGTCTCTTTCAAAATACTGATATATTAAATAGGTATCATTTCTTTTCATATTAGTGCAATCCTGAGCTATACTTTGTGACATGAGTAGAAATTTAGTTGAAAGAATGAGTGGAGAAGAGAGGCTATAGTTGGAGATACTCTTTTCACTGTCTTTCACCTGCATATTGATAAGCTGGCTTTGAGATATGTTTCCTGTTTGTTTGCAATTGCAAATTCTTACTAAATTGCAGTAGAACATCTTGTCTGCATTTTATAAATTCACAGCCACTCTACTTAAATACAGTTCTCACCCACACAGAGTTTCATTTGCACAAAAGTCATAGCAGCAGAATATCAGCAATTCCCATGGAAATGACAGCCTAAGCCTTTAGTTCATAATATTGAAAATTTTCCCTAACTTGCAACGTTTCCTGAGGGAATGTCAGAGTTGGCATACATTTCTGCTGCTTTTCTCTAATTTTTAACCTCTTATTACAAATGAAAGCTTGTAGGGCTTTTTAACAGGTGGTTTTTGCCTGGGAGTACATGACAGAAGTAGAAAGCCAGAGAACTGTGATAAAAATTAAACTCAGCAAATCTAACTAGTTCTAGTGAGAATGCAGCAGGGAGTTACAAATCCTTAGTGAAAAGAGCTAAAGATTGCTTAATTAAACAGGGTTGCAGAATTAGATTTAACTTTAAACTTGAAATTTAAATGAATTTCTTTGGTGAGGAAACAGTGACTTGAATGTCTTCCTAGAATTTAAATCAAAGTAGTTGCTTATTTCACACAGAAGGTTTCAAAATCCTGGAGAATAGGCTTTTATCACTGTATTTATAAATTGTCTAAAAAGAAATATTAACTGATGATTAGAGACTGTAACCCAGGATAAAAACCCCAAAGAAAAGGAATTAACATCTTCTTGGGTTGTGAGTACTCAGTCAATGCGCTGATTTGAACAGGCAATATTTAACATGCATCATGTTTTCAAAACCTTGTGTAACAGCAGGTTTCACAGAAGGTCTTGAAGGCCCTTGGAATATGTGACCAAAGATTTATAAATGCCAGTTAAAAGCAGTGGAAATACTATTAGGAAAGCAGGTAGAAATAAATTACCCTTGATGAAAGGTTTTGGGCAAGTATCTGAACGTAAATTTGGTGTCACTTGTCCAATGGGTTGGATTTATGATTTGTTGTTTCCTTTTGCAACTCAGAAGCTGTAGATTCCCCTACAAATGATATTTCTAAGTGGTGCCTTTTAGCATATCTGGTAGACTTCTGAAATGGATCAAATGGCATTAACTGAATTTTGAGGAATAACCAATTTACTTTATGGTAAACCCCCAGAAGTTGTATTGTGGGTACAAGGTAAGCAGGATTAATTCAGCTTTGAGTATCTTGCCACTGTTACCTGAACATCTTTGACAATTGTCACCTGTCCAGATTTTTATTAACGTAAATCTCTGCCTCATTTTCATCAAAGACTGTGACAAAAAGTTTTAAGGCACTGGGCTTCATGGTTTCAGAGGTCCTTGGCATAGATCTTCCAGCAAAGGGCCCTGAGGCACTTTATCTGAAAATGCAAAAGCGATGCTGACTGGGGATGTGGCAAGGCCAAGGTGCCTTAGGGAAATGATGGTTCAGTGCTTCAGCAGGACAGCTTCCCTTGGATGATGCCAATTAAGCTGTAGCTGTCATTTAAAGTTGCTGTCTTCTGGATCGCACCTCCTGTGCACAAGCAGGAATCAATCAGTCTCTGGTGCTATGTTATAAATAAAAATGAAGGTTTGCGGTTTTGTAAATGTACAAAGAAAGTCCCCAAAACAACATGTACCCAAATGTTGCTCGTTTCCAGTGGTGGCAATTATTTCTTGGGCTCTTTCAGGAGGTATTGAAGTCTGTCATCTCAGAAGTTTCATGTACCAGATGAATTAAACTAAAGCCACCCCTTAAATACCTTTATAACGCTGTGAGTTATTTTTAAATTCAAGCAGTATTATATCAATAAACAAGCATGTAAAAAGCTATAGTGTAATCAGGTTTATTGTTTCATAATAGGTTTATACAAATTATGAATACCAGAGTTTTATTAATTGGACTTTTAATTATCTGCTATAGTGAAGAGTGATGTAAAATTACTAATAGCTCTGCTAATTAATATGGGGATTCAATGGTTGTTAATTAAGGGCAAATGGGACAGGGCTAACACAATCCCCTTTTGACTGTGATGAATAAAAAGTCAAACCAATAGCTTATTTCCAAATTAACATGATTGATAAAAAGTCAACTCTGAGCACAAGTCATTCATCCTCAGGGAGCTGCAATTTTAATGTTTAGATGATACAAAAAAAAAAGGACATGTCTATTGGCCTTGAAATAAAAGGAAAAGCTGCAAAAAGCTTCAAAGGGCTAAACTACAGATTTCTAAACTTGCTTTTAAATATGTAACTTTGTGCACAGTGAAGCTTTTCAGATCACTTTCATTTCTCACAGATTTAAATAAAGCTGACACATGAATGACTAGCCATCTGTAATACATTCCAGGAAAATTATCATTATTTGACTTTCCTTTCTGTTTATCAGATATTCTGAACTGCACTTTACATACTTAAAAAAAAAAGAAGGTGGTGTTGAGGGGAGAGAAGCAGCACCTTGCCAGCAGCTGGTTTATCAGCCTGTCTCTGTGATCATTGTAGTCTATCCCCTCTGATTGCTCTCTGTTCATTACTTGCTCTCCTGCATGTGGCTAAACATTTGAAACCTGCGTTTAAAATCTTCAGGAAGTCCAATCTAGGTGTATATATATCTAGAAAGCAGACAGAATCCAGAGTGTTTGGTGCTCTGCTTATGTGGCGCAGATACTGTGGGATGTATGGAGAGTTTTCCTGTAGTATGTGAGGTCTTGAGTTTGATTTCCCCTTTGCTGAAGGAGGTTAAAACTTGCATTTCCTGTGATGAATAACCACCAAGGTAAAGATTGCTTCAGTTTGGGGTTGTTTCTGCTTGTTCTGCTACAGAAGTGTTGTGTAACAGGAGCAGTGAGAACCTAGGACGAGAAGTCAGATGCATAAATATGGTTTCATGAGCAAATATTTAAGGCAAGTTTAAGCCTATTAGGAGAAACAAAAAATCAAAACATTGAAAGCAATAATTGAAGCAGGCTGAAACTAGAGGAAAAACAGGAAAACATTTTGATCTTTATGAGACAGAGATGTATGTATGCTGCTTGACATAGAATGAGCATAATTTGCATAGCTGAATATGAATTTAAGAACTTGGGATTGGAAGGAATCTCCAGAAACCATATTGCTTGGTCCTCTTCTATCACAGGCAATTATTTCACATAAAATTTTCACAATCTATCACATTCCAAATTAAAAGAAGCGTCTTTTTCTACCTTTGGATGCTGATTCTGTGCTTTGGTTCTCTGATGGTTAGAAGCCTCCTAATCCCTAGGCTAAATTTATTCATGACTGGTTTATTATGATTTTGTTCATGACCATTTGTTTCTGTTCCAGCTCTGATTTTTAGCTTGATTTTCCCTCTTGAACAAATATTTCTATCTACAGGCTTTTTTGTGTTTCCAAACAAGGCAATTCATATTGGACTCCTTTTATCTGATAGTATGGCCCTTCCTAATTCCTGTATTATACTTCTCTGCATCTTTTCTGACTCCCTTCTGTACACAGGAATCCAGGTGGGGCCTTGTTAGCACTTTAAGCAGTCCTGGGAATATTTTTTAAATCTCTTTGTGAAATGAACTGATTGATGTATCCTACCTGTGATCATATTAGCCATTTTTTTTAAGTCTATCCATATCATCCTATGTGTCTTTTTCTTCCTCCCCTTTTTAGTGTCCTGCAGTTCAGGTTCATAATTTTTAGTCTCCAGTTACATACCCTTCACTGCACTGAATTTCATCCTACCTCTATCGCTTTACTCCTCAGGGTTATTTTGTTCTTTTTATGTGATATCCCAATCTTTCATGTTGACACTGTGTCATTTTTTTTTATTAGGAAATTTCATTTTATTCTTATGTTTTTGATGAACATTATTATGAAAATATTGATTGTTCTACTAACTTTCATTTTGATAAGGGTACAGATTTTTTTTTTTAATTTAAGAATTCAGTAAAATATAACTGTAGGGAGTGGTCTTCTCCATGCTTTGTATTTCAGTAATATCATAATAAGTTACATTTCTTAAGTCAATATGTGCTGTGTTATTGTGAAAAGATATTTTTCATGATACAGGGCAGGAACTATGTCATGTGCAGTTTGTTTTTTGAATGTTTAACTTTTATTACTGCCAATACATAACAGTACGTATATGAAAAGCTATATTAGCAATAACATTTTCTTTAATTAATTTTTCCATGAATGAATTCCTATTAGAAATTCATTCTTACTACACTGTATTATGTTGTGATGCACTTTGGTGAAATTAACTCGAAGAGCTTCTCTTTGCAATTTTAATATTCCGCTGGGTTTTCCGTTCTAGAAAACTCATTATTATACATGTACAAAGCTGAAAAGAAACAAGAGAGAGGCATATTGTGTGAATAACAGTCAGGGAAAAGAGACAGCTGGCATGATAATTTTCTAATAAAGCTTAGAAAAGGCTGCTGTGTCTTGAAAAAATGAAAGAGTTTTAATTTGAGTATTCCTTTTGTTTGGATTTGCTTTGTACTAAAAAGTTCTGAATCCTATTCACACCTTTTATGAATATTAACTGAAAAACAAATATATCTTGTCAAGCCCTTCTACTTGGTAGGTGCAAAAGAATCAGTGGTGTGTATCCAGCGGGGGATGGTATTTCTTGTTCTTCTTATCCACTTATTCTCCTCCAACCAGCCTGTGCAGTTTGGATCTTGATAAATAGAGATTTTTCTGAATCATGGACAACTTATTAACACATGGAGCCTTTAACTATCTGTGTGCCAAACTGCAGCCTCTAAGAAATGTTTGTACCTTTCTTAATTCCTATCACATTTAAGATCCTGACCTTTGGAGGCAGTGCCTAAAAACCCACTAGTGGGAGGCTAGGAAGATTCTAGACAACAGTCATAGAAATTAAACATTTCACTTCTGACCTTTGAAGTCACTCGAATCTTGTTATTTGTAAGTAAAGCTTTAGTTTTTTTCAGATATGACATTTTTAAAGACTACATGCTACTTTCTTACAGAATTTAAACCAGATTATTTTAGAAAATGTACTAAGTATTTACATTTAATTAGAAAACTCAAACACACAGCTTAGAGAGGCAAATTAAGGTGAAATTTAAATAAGTATGAGGGAGAAAAGTTAATCTCTTAAAGTGGAAATTGAAACACCAAATTCTGTGCTCGCTGCTACCTTTCAGCAGTGGATGGCCAAGACATCAGGTAGCCTTCCCTAATCTGCATTTCTGACTGGTTCCTTACATTTTGTAAGGCTTTTAGGAATGTAACAAATGCAGTTTTGAACACATTATTACAACAGTGTTTTAAAAAATGTATTAGTCCTGTAAAATACTTTCTGTTTTTCCTTGGCTTGATGTATTGTTCTAATGTGTTGCCCTGATATTAGATTATACTAAGTCATCTCTATTTTCATCCATTCATCCTTTTTATACAATATAATGTTATTTGCATTAATGAAGTTACTGTTAATTTATGTCACAGTGAGAAAGGAATCAGGCTTGTTATATCTGGTATCACAGTTCATGAGAGAATCAGTTAATTGCATTCCATTAGTAATTAACATAGAGGAATATGAAATAATAATGTTTTGTAAACTGCACATGTAATAGCCCTTATTCTCAGTAACCACAAGGCTGCAGGTGGCAGAGAAACAAAGGTCTCCACCTATAAATGTGACCTTTGCTGCTCTTAAGTGAAAACCACTGACAATAGTTTTTTGAAACCACAGTATATAGTCATGGACCATGTGCCACTGATACCAAAGTGGAGACATTTATCTGACATTTAGTTTAATTATTAAACAAATCATTAATTGGTCCCTTTTTTTTCTATATAGGTTGGGGCTGTTAATTTAAATTTTTTAATTTTTTTCAGCTTTTTCAGTACTTGAAACATTTTAACTCCTTTATTTGTTCAACCTTGTCTCGTGAACTGTGTGTATCACAGTGGGTTGCTGTCACTGGGTTCAGGCTCTCAGAACCCTACCTAGACCCAGGGTTGTTTCATCAGGTTCAGTGCTACAGGTGGGAGGATATAGCAAAAGGGTCAATTTTAACTATGCTCCTGCTCCACTGGAGGCAGAGACTGAGTGACCCAGCAGGAAAAAATCCTCATGATAAAGTCAAGGGAGTTCAGGTTAAGAAATCTTTCAATTTAAATTAAACAGTATGGGCTCTGTTCTGTTAGGAGTGTTTGGAAGCTCCCTGCTAAGAGTCAAAAACCACAGGTACATGAGGTAAACAAACAATGGGGCTTTTTTCCCCACTCCTTGGTCTGTAGAAGTGATGCATGCAGCTTCCCCATGTAGACAGAGAACTTTTCTTTACATTTCTAAATACCATTCGCATGTATTTTAAATTTGTTTAGCCACATCTATTCCTTCATTTCATTCAGTCTACTGGCACAAAGATTTTAATTGGGCTGTGATGATACCAGGTTTTATGGCATTGTGAAAGACTTGAGTTTCATGTGGAAGAACACTGGGAGTTTGAACAGAAGTGTGCTAGTGGGGTGGCTTTGCTGTTTAGAAAGCCATGCTGGATGACTGTCCTCAAAAGATTTTTGCATGCACATTGTTTCAGTAGTCTTTATCTGTGAACATACTTTGTGGCTGGTCTTGGATAGTTATTTCTTCCATTCATTGGGTGTTGAGATATCTCTCTCAGCCCTAAGTCAATTCCCATATTCATCCTTTTTCTTGGTCTTTCATTATCAGCCATTTCCTCATTGCTGCACAGAACAAATCCCCAGACATTTCAGGTGCATTGCAAACTGATTCACTTAATAGATGACACTGTTTTAAAATCCAGTGTATACGGTCTAGCTGTGAAATGGAAAGTGTTTTGCAAAATCAGTGAGCAATTAAATTTCAGTTCTTCCCTGGTGGGGACTATGTAGAAGTCCTTTAAATGTCAGAACACATTAAAAAAATCAGCAGCCTCTAGAAGGGTCCAGTCCACTTCATCAAGATGTAATGAATTAACCCATTAGTCCCAGTTTCATTTCCTGGTGTTGTAACTGGCATTGTGTCATGTCCTATTCCTGGGTCTGATGAACTCCTTACGTGGGAAAGCTGAGACCACAGGAGGTATCAAAGTGTTCACTGCCAGAGCTGGTTCTGGAATCATTTGGGTTTTACTACCATTTTCATGGTGTTAGAGCAGTGAGGCATCTTGGCTGTTGCATACTTGAAACATGGGACACTTGGAGCTTTCCTCTTCAGGATTTCTCATCCGGGAAACGTCTTTTTGTAAAGTAAGTATAAGCTCTTCTCTGTGTCCTCCTTCAGTGACAGTGGGTGAAGCTGGGCCAAAAGTGGAAAGTTCTGGCTGAATATCGAGTTGTGCTTAACACATCACAGAAAGCACTTGTAGCTGCAGTAATAGTGCACCCAGTGCATTCTCTCACCACTTCATGGCTTCACTGTGTGCTGCTACTGTAAAATCTGGGTGTGAAGTGTGTATTTAAACAGTGTTTCTTTATTTTCCCCAACTAATTTTAGTCTTTGACTTTGAATGACAGTTTATTTGTAAATTAGGAATAAGTGTGAGTAGGAAGGAATGGATAGCCCAGGTGATAGGTAACAGATACAGAGCCTTTCATTTGTAGCTTGCCAGTTCAAATTTGGCTCGGGTCTGTATTGACAGAAATTCATTATCATCTGATGGTTGTTTGGGAGTCTGTGTGAAAGGAACTGATGGTATTCACATTCAAAAAAACAACAACAAAAAACAAAACCTGTCACAATTACATTCTTTTTGGCAGCTTCTGTGAGCATGAGGATGAACTTCCCTCTGACATCTTAAAGCAGTCTTTCCAGATAAGGCTTCAGGCGAATTGGCAGGACGATGCGGAAATTTGCAGATACTGTCCAAGTTTTATCTATCCTTTGTCTAATCAAGGGATCCTAAGCCTGTAAATGATGAGAAACAGAAGTGGCTTCTGCGTGGCCTCTATCCTTTCCTCTTCCAGGTGCCCAATATGCAATTGCTGCCCTCTGATTACCAGAGAATACCAAGCATTCCTAGCAGCTGAAAAGAGATAATTTGGATGAGCCACTCTAGCTTTAAAAATATTCATCTGAGAGATTTGCCCTTGGGCAAATGTAAGTCTGCCAGACAGTCAGAGATATAATGGAGTCATTTTTGTCCCTTAGCCTTGTCTGCAGTTTGGCAAAATTAACTGCTAAATGCCAACAAACTGCCAAAATTTCGTATCAGAGGTAGAGACCAAATCTCTCGCAGAGCATTTTCTGAGTGTGGTGATATTTAACTTAATTGGGAAAGTGCAGTATGTCAATATGAACTTTTCCCACCCCCCTATCTGTCTCTTTCTGAGGCAGTCATACCATTTCATTTTAGCAATACAGAAACCTTCAACCACCAAAGGATGTGCCAGCCAAAAACCATCACTGCCAACAATTATATGCTAGATGTGTGTGGGCAATAACATATGCACTTAAAAGGACTGAAAAAGAAGGTATGCGTGGTTCTTAGCATTTTATCTTGTCTTGAGTTTCAATGTCTCCCTAAAATTAGAATTAATTCCAAACAGCAAAAAGTCTCTGGAAACAGAACATGTAGGAGCCCTGTGATGAGACAGGAGATTTTCAGACCACAGTTTTCTTACTTTTACGAGGGAAAGAATAAGCAGAACTGTCTTCATTACTCTTTTAAATAATTAATGCTTTCAGTGTATTTCAGGCATTGATTATCTGACCAGTTGTTAATGGACAAAGCTAGAGTACCTTATGGTATTTTTTTATTTCTACTTGAAATCTCTAATAACCTGAGCATATGTTGATACACAAGAAGGTACAAGAAGTAGGATTTTAGTGGTGACTGGAGTGTGACATGACTCATCTCCAACATATAAAAAATAGGCAAGATGTATTATAAAGGCAGACTTAATGCAAAAAAAAAAAAAAAAGCAAGTGTGAAGGGTACTTTTATGCATGTATAGGAATGAAAGTGAGGAGATTCAAAAGGTCCTTGATCTACTGGGGCATTTTCTATTGTATTTCTAAATATATTTCACTGTTCATCCAGCATTAACTGGATTCCCTTCTGTATGTTGAAAGTCAAATTCGGGCCAACTTATATTTTTAGTCATTCAAGATCTAGTTAAAATATATTTTCAGTACCTCTCACTTCAGCCTTCTTAGATGATTAGACAGTCACCCTTTAAATTAGTACTGGGGCCAGGATAGGAGGAATGAGATAACATAGGCCCAGTTTGTACTTTATGCAAACAAAAAATCTTACTCTTATCTACACCTATTCACTTCCTGGTGTGGCTTTTGTGGATCAGATGACTGTCTCATTGTATTGAACTATTATATATTATACCAGATGAAGAAGGTGGACTGTTGGCTTGGAATTACTCATAGAAATAATTTAAATTTGTCCATGAGTGCCTTGTCTTTCTCTTCTGAGTACTCAAAAAGTCATTCTCTGGGCTGAGCTGGGGTATGATATATATTTATTAAAGCCAAAGGATACTCTGTGGAGTACTGTGTATGTTTTTTACCATCTATTTTCATAAAAGGTGACTACCCTTGGCACAGGTACAGAGAAGGTCAGGGAAGGAAAGAGCAGTCATACAGAAGAGCTTTTTTGTTTATTCCAGTAACATGAAGTCAGAGAAAGAGTAAAATTTACCCTAGTAACATATTTTAGGATTGATATCCAAGAGGAAAAGTTGGCATTAAACTAAAACCACATGGGTAACACTGTCAATGAATAAATTTAGACTGGAAATTAGAAGATTTCTGAATACCAGAGGAAAGAGGTTTTGAAACAGCTTTTCAATAACAGAAAAAATAATTCTTCCTCATATTTTGAGACAATTATGAAATGACATAAATAATGCGTCACTTTTAGTCATTAGAAATTTAATGAGTCAAAATCTATTTCTAGTCCCAAGACAAGAGAAGCAGAAATTTCTGCTCCTGAATTCTTACTCCTATCTTCTGGATGAACAGCTTAATCAACAGGTGGATTTTTCCTGTGTGGGTCTTTCACAGTAGAATTAAGAATTACCCTAGGAAAAGTGTTTGAGATCTTATTGCAGGAAAGGTTCCTGACAGCCTCAGTTGTTCTGTGGGCAGAGACAGAATTTGCTGTCTTGTTCTGGCTGTGCCTGTGCTCGAGTTCCCCAACTGCAGAGCTTGGGAGCAGGTTTCCTTCAGGAGCATCACGGGTTCTGGCACCTGAACATCTGGAGTACTGGAGGAGCTACTGGCCTCTTGTTTGTTGCTGTGTGAGAGGTGTAGGCATGGCCATTCTGTCTGTATTTCCTTCTCCCTCTGGCATTGTAATCAAACATAGATATTCTGTAAAAATAACACACTATTTGCTTGGGTTTAGCTCTGGTTTTAATGCCAGAGTAATTTTTAGCTACAAGCATAGTACAGAATCCAAATTAATAATCAGCATTCAAATGCTATGTAATTATCTATCATGTTTAAAGGTTTAGCTTGTGCTGTCTATGGTTTTACATTTTTAAATGTGGTGGTTTTTTGTGCTTGGTTATTTCTGCCTCCCCAATTTTTTTTTAGATGCTGCTAGTATATACAAAATGGAGATTTTACATTTTACATTTGCTTTTATTCTAGTTGATTCATCTTTTCAGAAGTAAAGTCTACCTTTGTAACTTATAGAACTATGGCAGAGATTAATAAACTTCATATAGTGCTTACTATTGCAGCTATAATTAAAACCAAATTATATTCAGGTTGTGTCTTAGTATTGTAGTTTGAGAGAATCACTATCCCAAAGACTTTACGAATTATGCAATTTGTACTAATACTGTTACTAGTAAAACTGCAGCTACAAATATATTCCTTGAGCATTTGACTTTTAATCCTAGTCTATTAAGAGGTTTGTTAACATCATGCCTGAGTAACACTGAGCACCAGTCACATAACAGAGTTATTGATGAACGTCTAAACCTGTAAATAAAATGCGCCTGCTGTTCTACTCTGCTGGCTTTGATTGGAGACGCAACATTTCCCCAGATGTTTCACTCACTCACAACAAGCTCACCAGTATTCCTTTGTGGTGAGCAAACAATAAATGTTTGAAAATAGCTCTAGCAAAATATCAGTGCTATCACAGTCATGGTATTCATCAGAAAACTAATGTTTACATGTGTGTCATTTTATGCAAAACTCATTTTAAGCGATGGATCTGATCAGTGATCCTTTTATTACCTAGATCTTTATCATCAGGGTTGCACATGATGCTTAACTGGAAAACTGTAAGTTCTTGTTTGCTCCTGACTTCACATGGTTCCTGATCAACACAAGCCCTGCTGCAAGTGCTGCTGGTATGGACATCTCTCAGCCTTCTTGTCCCTGACACACCGAGCTCTGTCAGCTGAGTAGGGCAAGGTTTGCCCAGTGCCCAGCCCCGTGAGAGGAGAGGGGCAGCAATGTCAGTCTGCAGTGCAGGCCTCTTTCCCTCCTGGGACCTTGCCCAGTTGACACATCCCCAGCTGCCAGTGGAGAGCCCTGGGCCTCCCTCTGGCTCTGCGGCTTTCTTTGCTGCCAAAGGTGAGCAGTTGTCTCAGTGCCAGTGCAGATGGCCGAAGAATCAGCTTAGTTGTTCATGGTTTGTGCATTTGATTATATATTCTAGCTTGATGAAATTCTGTAATTCTTAGCCAAAATAATAATAGCCAAATAATAGCCAAAACTATTGAATTAATTTTTTTTAGTTTTATACTGACCACAAGGTCACAGACAGCAAGATGTTAGCTAAGTGGATTCCTCCCAGTTGTGGCCAAATGTGTTACAATTTTGTAGTTAAACAAATGTGAGTAGAGGGAAAGGGAAGATCATTCCTACACTTCCATTCCATGGAGACCCTTTAGTCCTTTGTCCTGCTGGTTTCTATTTTGAAAATAAATTGGAAAAATCTTTTAGAGGAAAGACTTAAGACTATAAAGCCTTTGGGACTTTCCACTTTGAGAGAGAAGCGTAGCTTTATTTGCCTTTAAATAATAAAGTTTATTTTTCTCTGTTTAAGTATTTATAACAAGTGAGACTTGGGTTTACAGTATGCAGTGAAGAATTCCATTTTCCAGAATGTCCCATTACTTTTTAATTGCTTTATGCTTTTAAAAAGTGATAATATAAAATGCTTAATCATTCAGATTAATGAAACAATATATGTACCAACTACTTTCTATGAAGTTTGGTTTACATGTTATATATCTGAGTAGTAGCTGTGCATCCCATGGCCAACCTTTTATTCTGAAAATTGAAGAGGAAAATAAAATCTGTTTTATCTAAAGAAATGCCCTATACTTGCCCTGAATTTTACAATGGAACTTTCCTCCTTGTCTGTTAATGTTTCTGAATTCTTCAGTATCGAAAACACTTTTTTGTTGACTGTATTTTTTGTATTAATCTGGCAGTCTCAAAGCAATTCATTAATTAAATTTTTATATTACCTTAAAAAGTGACTTTTGAAAAATGGTATTGGGGGAATAAAGGAACCAAGAGGTCATTTCACAGTATTATTACTACCCTGAAGTGCTGTTGAGATTTAGCTTTTGGTTCCTCTACCTTTGGTTTAAATTTAACAGACGAAAAGAGCCAATTTGAAATGTCAGAAGTCAAAATATGTCACTAGCACTAGCAGAGTTCAGAAATACAATAATATACTTGCAATCTCAAAGAGCATTGCAGTGATTTGATTTTTAAAGGAGCATCACACTGAAATGCCCCAAACAATTAAGTTTTTCTGGGATCGATACCTGAAGTTGCTTTGCTTATAAACAGATGTGTAAATCTGTTTAGCCAGTGGGCAGTTGTTGATAAAAATAAGCCCCAAAATATTGGAAATAAAATAGGGGACTCCTGGGTCCAAGTGATTTCCTCACATAATAGTGGTGTATAATCACTGGAAAGAAAAAATAAAATTTTGGAGAGAAGTTGTATAGAATGAACTGCATTCTGGATACAGAGTACTTCAGCTTTTTTTGTTAGTCTCTGGCTCAGACTCCTTTCCTGATCTGTGTGTTGTTTCTCTAGTAGTGAAGTTGGAATCACAGCTCCAGTTTCTCTCTAAAGCCACTGTCTGTGTAGCAAGCATGAAGTCTGGATAATCAGAGTACTGCTCATGACTCATCAGTGTTTTAAAGCAAAGGTGATTATTGATGAGATCTTAGTGTTCTTGGCTAGTAATTTCCTTAAAGCTTACGTGCTATGCACATCCCCATCTTCGTGACTAGACCCCAAAAATATTTTTGTTGATAGCTTAAGCCAGGCTCTGATTTACTATTACACTGGTGCTATGTGTGTGGGGTTCAGTTTTAAAACCATATCTCTGATGGATGATACACAGGAAACCAAACCAGTGTCAGTATGAATGTTGATTTAACTCGCTGAGTCACCTGATCCCCACCCTGTACTCCAGTGCAAATTCATAGGCATTGCCTTTCTGAGTTAAGAAATAATTTTGTGACCATTTTAACGCAGATTTTCCATTTTTAAAGGTGGAATGCCCACCTGTATTGCTTTTCTTTTTCTGCCCTGAGAAAGTGACGTGTGCCAGGAGGCACTTGCTGTGGGGTCACCCCTCAGTCTGATGACTGGCATCTGTTTAGCTCCGTGCTCTTGCTGAACTCGGCTTTTGGTGGATGTTGTAAGGTGGGCACTGCTCACTCCCAGATATGCTACATCTCCCTGCGGCTGTTCAGTGTCTGACACGGCTGTGTGGGCCACGGGCTGCTCAGCCCCGGTCTAAAACCTGCTGCAGTGTTCATCAGTGCTTTTCACACAGAGCATCTTGAACGTTTCTAAACCTCGGTCCCCAGGTCGCGAATGAAAGGGCTCCCTGAAAGTCCTCATTTTGTTAATGTTTGTCCTTTATGAAAAAAAAAAAATACTGCCTTGATTAGCATTCAGTTCCAAAGGGACCCGGGCCCTGAACGGAACGGGAACAGAGTGATTCAGCCGGCACAGAGCGAGCGCGGCGTGGGGAGGCTTTCACAGCGCCTGCCTGCAGTAGCGAGAGGAGCCTCGCTGCAGAGAGAACAGATGCATTTCAGAGTCGCCCGCCAAAGGGAGTATATTATGCTCCCTTTTTAAACTTTCCCAAACACACACCATCTGTTTCACACTAGATACTTACAGGGTTTGATCAAATTAGAAGTCATGCTGAAAGGAAAAACTAAGGTTAGCATGGACAGCTTTTTTAAAGCTACAGAAGTCGCAGTTCTGTTGCATTAAAGCCAGAGTATTAATCTCTGTAAGCCGGATGAAACCTGGTCCTTAGTGACACTGCCAATTGTGTGTGTTCACTTATCTAGTCTCAATCAGAGTAATATTTGCAAAAGCAAAATTGAGAAAATAGCCTATAAAATGACAGCAGGAGAAAACAAGAATGGTGGACATGGAGTGGCTGATGAAATTGAGTTAAAAGTACTGAAACAGATGTTGGCTGTTTCAGAATAGCTACCATTAGATATGCCTGACTGCAGAAACAACCCCTGCAAACACTGGAGTTCAAAAATCTTCTGGCACAGGATGGAAGGACCTAGTCCCTAAATCTGTGCTAGGGAGGTCACCTAGTAATTGTATGACAGTGATACAAATGAAACTGAGACAAGTGGAGGAACCAGCATCTTGTGATAGGATAAGAATAGTTATAGTGGTCGGAAAGGAAGGTTAAAAAATAAAAGATGGATAGAGGCTTATAGATCTCACTGGTTTTGTGCTGGTTTCTGTTCTGAGGCTATGATTTGCAAAGGTATTTAGTTCTTGGTTCAGCATTGCAAAATGTGGCTTGCATAGCTAAGGCACTGAGGCTCCAGGAAAATTCATCGCTTCTGAACACAAAACTCAGGCTATTTGGGGTTGTGTGTCTTTTTAATAGCTGTGCTTGAAGTTTGGTTTAATATTTTGGAGCTAAATGGCTTGAGCCAAATCCGAAGGAATTTTCCTGCCTGTGCTTAACCCCTGCTCTTTGCTCCCTGGCAAGGCTGGGTGCCAGTTTCACTTCTACTGCAATTTTTATATGCAAACTGCTGTGATGCCATAGACAGTGGATAAACCAGGTGGGCACTGCAAAGCTGGGGGAGCCCTGCCCAGCAGTCCTAAATCCTGGGCCTCAGCTGCTGCTAGTGAAATGATGTTCTACAGGTCAGCTTCTTGTCCTGAGACAAAAGAGTGGGAAACCTGAGATATGAATGCAGAGAAATCATTATCAAGAAACTTTGTTTTAGCTGTGACAAAAATGTTGTAGTTAAATCTGAGACATAGTCACAAAGAACATATGTCACAAATTATCTTGTTTTGTTAAGTGTTTGGCTTATTTGAGACAATTCTAAAATAGAACTATAGACATATAAAACACTTCTAAAATAATGCCAGAATGCCATGGAAAAGGCTGTGTAGAAGACATTTCTAAGACATCTTGCAGCATGAAGTAGAGGAATCTTTTTTTTTTTAACATCCAAGATCCAGTTATTTCAAAAATGTTCATCTTGCTTCAAAGTAAAATCTCTTCTTGTATGATGGTGCTATAGTTAACTGCCAGATGTGGATAATTATTTAAACAAAACATCCAAACTCTGCAAAGTTCATTCATAACTTCTCATTGCAATCATTCATTTAATGTCTATTTTAGTTAAAGGAGCCCCAGTGTGAGTTGTGCTTTGAGGCCATAAATATTTGTACTGGCCCTTTGGGCGCGAGCAGGACATAAGTGGGCAAATTTGGAATAATATTTTGATTTGTTACTCTGTTAGAGCATTACCTGCTTCTTTCTTTTTCCCCCCAAAATAGACAGGCACAAGACACCTTACTAGTTTGGGATTTTTTTCTAATTATATATGTGGAACTTGATATAAAACTGACAGACACAAGGAAATTGTTCTTCTGTTCACTACCCCTCTGAAACCAGGAGGCTTTGCAATTTCCCATGTGACATCTTGATTACATTCCTTTGGAAGATAGCATTTTTCTAAAAATTAATTTGCTTTTTAAGGATTATTTCACAAGCCTACACTGACATTCCACATAGCGGAATGTGATACTGCCAAACCAGATAATCTATACCACAAAGTCTTGACAATATCTGCTCAGAGGACTTTGAAAGCAGAGCTGCGGGGGTTACTCGTGGCCTGTGGGCTAAGGGAATTTAGACTAGCAATGTTGCCAGGATACTCTTTGCTGATTAGGAATTAATTTCAGATCCTTGCTCCCATGATAAATTTTGTACACTTTCACATAGGTATGATCTAGAATATATAAATACTACAGTGACACGATGGAAAAAGGGATTGGCGAAAGAACTGCGCACATCTGTCAAATTTTTATCTTTACCTTGAATTATTTTTGAATTAACCTTTCTTTTAATCTACAAGCTTCTTGCTTGAGGCAAAACAGTCTTTACTTCACAAAACCATCTGCCTGGTTTCAAGACTTTCATGTCAATGGACAGACCTAGAATAAGGCACCATGTAGCGATAGGCAATTTGACAGGAGCTTTGACAAATTGGAGATAAATTACATGAACATAAAGAACATACCATTGAGAGCTGAGTGATATACTAATTATATTTTCGTGCTTTATGAGTGAGAGACAGCTAAAACTGAAGGCAAAGTCATCAGTCCCACTAGTTGGGAGGTGCATTGAGAGCATTGCGTACTTCATCAGACAATCTGGAAGTTTGAGTTAAAGGCTTTCAGAAAAAGAAACAGGCACTTATCAAGGTAAAATTTGGGCTCAATTGTTGCATATCTCGAGCAAAGGAAATGAATTGAGAGTAAAGTAGGTTCTCTATCAGGCCGTGTTATCTGCATAACAAATGAAGTCTACTCCCATTGTTGATAGTGTTACCACTTTTTAAACACCATTAAAACTGAAATCAGCCAGCTTGTGCAGCAGTGAAACACAAATCTAGTGCGAAATATGTCAACTATTCTTATGTTTTTCATAGAATCGTGGAATATCCTGAGTTGGAAAGGACCCATAGAAGTGACTGGAGTCCACCTCCTGGCCCTGCACAAGTCAGCCCCATGAACCCCACCATGTGTCTGAGCGCATTGTCCAAACACTGAATGTCGCAGGAGTGTGTGCTCTAGAATTTCTGGAGGTTAGGGAGGAAAACACAATGTTTGCAATCAGAGCTAGATAGAAGACAACCCCTCCTACTCTTTCTCCAGAACAAGTGTGGCGTTAGTGAAATCAAACCCAGTGTGAGATGTCATGGTAGCACTTGGGAATTCGCTAGGACATCAGAAACAACCGGTAATGGACAGGAAGTGTCTGAACTGAAAAATAAAGGTTGCAGTACTACTGTAAACAGAGCATATTCATAATATTCACATCATGCATCCTTTCCAGCTGGGCAAGTTTTTTGTTATATTTGTACTGCACCTTGCACAGTGAGGCCTCAGTCTGTAATAGGAGCTTCTAAGTACACATAAATAACAGTGTTTCTGTTGCTCGCTGAGCAAATTTAACTAAGAATGCTTTCTTCAGAAATGCAATATGGGGTGAACAGACCATGAAAACTGTCACTGGGCTTTTTTCTATCATCCATCAGGTTTTATGTGCTGTTCCTGTAGTACTGGGTTTAGCTGTAACATCTCACAGGGGCACTTTTCAAAGATACACCCTGTTTTTATTTGCAATTAGAGCTGTTATCACTCTCCTTAAATAATGCATTTCATAATTTAATGCAGGCAGGGAAAGCTACACAAACGTGAACTTAAGTGTATCTTTACAACACTCCTGCAAGGAAGTTTAAAATTATGATATTGTTGTTACTTTCATTGCTAAATCAATGTACCAAATACAGTAATCAAATTTTAGACAGGGGTTACTAAAGGAGTTTTCACTGAAAATTGCTTGCAGTGTTCGGCATTATGAGTTTGTTTATAATCTGCTAAGCAGTTGGCAAACGTTAAAGATACACCTATTTTGATGATGTCTTTCAAGTAGGATATTTCTATCAGATCTTTAAATTTCACAAGCCACTGCTATTAACTTAGGAGAAAAGATAATGATGGAGTAAATTGAAAAGAAAATGATGGCTCAGTCCTAAGCATATATATATATGCAGTCAACATGATATACAGGTCCTTTTCCAAAGTTTACTAGGGTCAAGGAGTGTTCTTTCACTGTTTTCACAGAGATTTGGCTTTTATCCACTAAGAAAAGTTAGAAACTCTGTTTAGAAATGTTGCAAAGTCCGGCAAAGGATCAAAGGAGAAAAGAGTTAGCTGGAATCCTATCTGTCTCCTGGACGCAATGAGGACCTTTAAAAAATCATTACATTCAAATGCCAGAAACTTCTGAGAAAGTACAGCTGTGGATGTAAATAGTTTGAAGTGCTTCTTACTAGTCTTGATGGCAATTCCAGGTATAACCTTCACTTAGAGAGGAGAGAATACAAACAGCAGAATTATTAAAATATGAATAAAATATCAGAGGCTAAACTCTTCATCTGTTCACAAGTGTCTCATCTTTGTTTTAAAGAATTTACATTTATTTAAATATATATTTTATAATATGTTGATTCAGGGTCAAATTCTGTAATGCCTACCTGAACCTCATTCCCATGCTCAATGTTTAGCAACGTTAAGCAGGTTTTTTTTATTTATTTAATTTTTTACTTCAAAAAATATTTGTTGTTTGGCTTGGAACTTTCTTCCTAGAGTTGTATGAAATATCTTGAATTGATCAATGTTCCCTTAGGGCAATATTTCGAATACTATTTTAGAAAGCATCCATAACAGCAGACAGACCACACACATTTCAGTTCACCTAATTTATTGGTTTCCTTCCTTAGTAATTGCCCTTTGGATCTTACAGAGTCAGTGTAAAATCCTAAGGCACTCTAATAGAGGTCACTCAGTGATTTCCATAGACTTCAGCTGAGATAGCTTAAGCTATGTTTACCTATTTTGCAAACAAATAATATACTGTTCAGTGCATATTTATCTGCACTTACATAAATGGATCAATTAATAGAATAAGACCTCCCAGCATTCCTGTTTCTTGGGAAAATATATCTTGACTTGCTAAAACATTCCTGCATTCTCAGCAACCAAAGCAGTTTAATCAGGCAAATGAGCAAAACTCCCGTCAAGAGTAGGACAAAAGGAATTGAAAGAGAATTAGAGCAAAATTCATACTGAAGTCAGTGGGTTTTATTTAAGTGCTAAGTAACAAGGGTGTGGGAAAAGGAGCCTAGGAGTCAATTTCATATGTGACAGAAAAATTTGGGTTTAATTATCATATTCAAATATTGCATTGCTATCAGTCTAGATTGCAGTGTATGGGAGTGGCAAACACCTGTCTGGTATTTAAGCTTTTTAAAATTACTTCCCTTTCACTCTTTTAAAGTTAATGTGATCATAGTGTTCTTATTTGCTGTGGCAGCAGCGTTCCCACGTAGATCTGCCTTTTGCTGCTGTGGGTTGTGCTTGGGAATGAGTCTCTTTCCATTGCCCTTCCACCTGTCACAGAGCTGGGAACTGCTGTGGCCCCTCATTAGGCAAACCTGGCATCTGCTGGCCCCAGATGCCGAGCACTGGGAGGATTTTTTTCTTAAGGTAACATATGGACTTTAGCATCCCTGTGTGCTTTACTTGTTCCTTTCTGTGTCTCTTTACTTCTCCACAAGAAACTGAGACTATATTAATGTTATTTTCCCACTGACTTGTCCTGTTTGTCTTGTTTTATATGTAACAGTCCACACTTTGTTTACATTGCTTTTTATGACTATGGAGAGTTCTTTAATACTTGGAAATATTCTAGCAAAACATCCAGGATCTTCATAGTAAACCACACCTGGTAAAGCATGTTACCCCTGTGTTACAGCATCCTGGGATATTGAATACGGCAAAACAGAGCATACTCTTTGTCATAGCACTGCATCAGTTTACCCTGGATATGAATGTGCCCTAGAGAAAGCAGACACCAGCAGCAGCTGAGAATATCTAGGTGGGCATACAGGCAAGGCAAATCACAAGGAACTGATATAAAGGCTGCCCTACTGATCTAACAATAGTCCACCTAATATACTGCTACATTTGTAGCAGAAGACTATGGGACATATGTGAAAAGATATCATTGAGTTATACTGAAATAGGTTAGAGGGAAAATTTTCTATAATAATTTGTTTGTTGGAAAGTTTTGCTGAGTTCAGACTAATTCCTTTGGAACTGCCTTCCTGCCATTACAGTGTACATTTGTAACAACTCTCACTTTTGTTACAGCTGTGAACCTTTCATAGTTTCTTTGTCCTTAGGATGTCAGACATGAAAGGGAGGCAGTGTCATGCTGTTCATGAATTCTAGGTGCCTTGATCCTTGATCACTTTGTTAAATCATTAGAGAGAGGTCCCTCTGGGAATTATCAAAAGTCTCTGAAGAGTCACTTATGAAAACGAATGTACCTCTCACATAACATATATCACTTCCAATCCTGTCTTGAGTCTGGCTTCTCTCTGAAATGTTTCTGAATGTTAATCAGTAATCAGGGCACAGATTGGCACATGCTGCTGGGCTTTGAAGCTATTCTTATTGTATGATTTGTCACATCCTTAGTAATACTTTGCATGATTTCCATACATATCCTATTAGACTTTCTTGCTTAAGGACTTTAGATTTCAACAAAATACTTGACAGCACCCAACTGTTGGACATTCTTGAGAGTTTCACGTTAGCCAAGTACAAGGTGCCACTTGACAGCTCCAATTGACTAGAGGATTGAGAAGTGGGTTATATTGCTCGTCTCTGTTGTAACATCACTGCTGGATAGCTTTTCCAAATGTCAGGGCATATCTGTGCTTCCCAGACTGGATGCTGTGCGACTGTACCCCAGCTATTCTTCCCATGTGCTTGACAGGAGACATCCCAATATTATTTGCTGTGTGGAGCTCAGCACAGCTGCTCCCCCAGGGTGGGTAACTAGTTTTATTATGATGTAAATTTTCTTCTCTCAAAGAAAGGGTGTAAATCACAGGAATGGTTTATTATTAGTTGATGTTTCTGTGTAAGCACTGCTTGGCAATAACTAAAACATACCTGTGCTATCAAAACTGTTTTCAGCAAAATCCAAAACATAGCTCCATACTGGCTGCTATGAGAAAAACCTACTCTGTCACAGTCAAAACCAGCATAGCATATTTAAAACTCCTGAAGGAAAAGTTTAAATGCCTTTAAAAATAGAAAAATCCCTTTCTCTGGTCTAGATATAGTCATTCATCCTGAGCAGAATCTCTGCAGGTGGTTTTCCTTTTTTTGGTTTGGTTGGGGTTTTGTTGTTTTTGTTGTCGGTTTTTTGTTGTTGTTGTTGGGTTTTTGTTTGTTTGGTTGTTTTTTTGTTGTTGTTTTTGTTTTGGTTTTTTGTGGGTTTTGGTGGGTTTTTTTTTTGTTTTGGTTTTTTTTATGGCTTTAAACTGACAGAAGGTAGGTTTACACTGGATATTATGAAGAAATTCTTCACAGGGCAGGCTCTGAGCAACCCATTTTAGTGCAAGGTGTCACTGCCCATGGCAGGGGGTTTGGAACTAGATGATCTTTAAGGTCCATTCTGATGTAAACCATTCTGAGATGTAAGAAATAAGCTGCAATTCAAATATAATTAAGGAAATAAAAAAATTCTTGTCCTATTTTCAGCAGTGTATTTTTGAAATTTCAGTTTTAATTTTCATATTTGTTTTAGACTTTTATACCCGTCTTTAATCACATAAAAGTGAAGGAACAGTTGAGACTACCAGCTGTAGATTAGTGTTTGTGATGATTCTAACATAACTGAGAAATCAAATTAGTTTTTAGCAAAGTCTAAATTTTAGCAGTTTTTCATTATGTTTACAGCAACTATTTACTCTCACTTCCTGTGTGTATGTATGCATGGGGTTTCAAAATATTTCTAGAACAGAAACTGAACTTTTTGTTATTAATGTGATTGCCTAAAGGGAATTAAAAATATATTTACGAAGCAATGGGGAAAACATTAAATGTTGATTAGATAGTGTTTGGTTCTTTATAAGATTGGGGTGGTGGGGGGGAAGAGTCAAAATATGAAATTTTTTTTTAATTTAATTGCTGTATCTGTTCTTACATCTATCATGTGTCACTTGTTTATGCCTACTGTCAAAACACCTGGAGAATTTCTTAACATTTTAAATCAATTTTTATTCTGATCTACATTTACTGACCACTAAACTGATCTGACCTAGCATATCCTACATTATTCCCCTCCTTTTGCTAGGAAAACCCTGTGATAGGTTCCTCTCTAGTCATCCCCTGCAGGAATGCGAACAAATATTACAGAAAGAGAAAATATAGAAACACTTGCAGTGGGGTTAGCTGAGCTCTTTCTGAGGAGCACAGTGGCTTTATTTTTGTGCTGGGCTAGCCAGAAGCTGAAAAGGGAATGTGTGGTACCATTTCCTATCACAGTTGGATAAGGAGATTGCCTTCCACAGTTGGATAAGAGGCATTTACTGAAGAAATTATTCTGTAAGGAAATAATTAATGGGAAACAGACCTGCAGTGGACGTAAGAAACATCTAAAGATGCTCTGGGGAGGAACTTTCAGCTATGCAATGTTAGCAGATACAATTATAGAGGATTGTGAAACCACATCTGCCAACTGAAATAACTGGCAGTGAACAAAAGATGATGAGTGAAAGAAAATAACCATTGGCATGGTTGTGAAATGCATTATCTAGTCATTTCCAGCATCTGTAACAGAAAGCACGTTCCTGTTTTATTTGTGGAAGCACAAGCAAGGTTCAAATCTGATGGTACAGCAGTGAACAAATTTGTAAAATTCAATATTATAACTTTAAATATTGTAAGACATCTGATAATCAGGTGTGTTTGTGTAGTGTCTAGAGTTGCAAAGAGAGAAGATTTGTATACTCTGGAACAGGTTTTCATTTCTCTTTCATTCCCTGGAGTATATATTGAAGAATGATGACTGGTGCATAATTTTATGTCACTGGCTGAGTCTGACCTGACCCTGTCAAGCCGTCAGGGTCACTTTCTCTACTTGAAGAACCAGTTTCCTCACAAATAAATAAAACAACACAGAAGCCTTCCAATAAGACCTTACCTATGAGCACAGTAGTTTTCTTTCTGTCATAAATGACATACGGTAGTCTGAGATGAACGAGAGCCCTGGTAATGCAGGTCTTCCAGAATATTTATGGAGAGAGAGACCATCCAGAGGTGTGAATGGTAGGGAAGCCAACTTAATTTGCTTGCAAATGCAGTGACCTCCGTGGGCAGCTGTACTGGAGCAGCACATGTAAAACAAAAAGAACTGAGGAAGGTCAAATTAGTTTATCAACCAGGCAGTATCTCCAAGAATGGGACCACTTTCCTGAGTATTCTACCTGCAAATGAGCTTGTCTTCTGGGAGCTAGTTGCCACCAACAGGCTGGCTAAGTCAGGATTTAAACATAATTTATGACATCAGAAGCAAATTTGTGCTAGGAAAAACAGGTTCTCTGCCAGGCTAGAGCTTAATCTCATGAGCGTGTCTGTCTTTCACAGAGAAGTGAAACACATGAGCAAGCTTTCCTAAATTACACACTAATCTACTTTTCGGTGACTTTAAAATTTATTACTGAAAGTACAAATAGCTGTCAGCTTGGAACTAATTAAAATGTTAGGATTAACCTAAGGGGTACTGTTGCCCAAGCTTTCAGCAAATGAGAAAGCCATAGAAAAAATAAATGGAAGTTTAACTGGTACTGTCATAGAATAGAGTTCTCAATGTAAGTGAATATCTGATGACTCTAGTGAAGGAATGGATTTCTTAGTAACAATTAGAAGTTTGCAGAAGTTACATGTGTCATGTAATGTACCACATTACCTGAAGTAATGATGTTCTTAAGAGTTGGACTGGGAGTCTGATTCTTCTGATTTATAAATGCAAATGTAATTTATAATGTGCCATTTCTTACCAACTGCAGTAGCTGGGGATCCCTTCACCCCTATCTGATAGATATGGAATAGTTATTTCATTCAATGGGCTGTATATAAAAATATAACTACACATCACTTTATAAAATCAGAGGAATTATTAGCCCAGCCCAGTCACCTCCATGTACACAGTCAGGGGTGCAGATGTTGTACAACCTTGATTTTCACACCCTGCTGTGTTGCAGTGGGGATAGCCTGCAACCTTCCCTGAAAAACAGCTTTGGCCTGTGGAAAGAATCAGGAACAATAATCTTGATAGATGTTCACGGATTCTCTTTATTTTCTCACAGCCTCATGACTGGGCCTGGCACAGACTGACTGCAACAACTGCCCAAAATCATGTGAACACCCACTTAAGTACAGGATTCACTGGGCGGAGTTACATTTGAAAAGACCAATGGAGAACAGGATTTAGACACAATAGCATCAGGGAGCTTGGAAATCCCGTGTAACCTGACCATGCTTCCACTCCCAAGGCCCATCCCCACCAGGGGCACCTCCACACTGTTGCACACAGGTGAAACACCAGAGCTTGTATTTGTACACGGCTCGTGGGCGGATCAGAGGCTGGCTGGCAGCACGGTGCGTCTGGGGAAGGGACTGTGGGGTGTGGGAATAGCCTCCTCTGAGAAAAAGATGTGCAGGGGCTGAAATTGCGAAGCCATTCTGGTATCCAGCTGCAAACCCAGCTCTGATGTTTCCCAGTGGGGTGGACAGACCATTAGGAACAAATCCCATCTTTAAACAGTTTCTGTGCCACGTGGTCCATTTCACTTTTTCCTTCTTTCCTGTAATTCCTTAGGTCTAGCTCTTCTACTTTCAGAAGGCTTCCTCCTCCACAGAACTTCATCATTGGGAAGACAGAAATCAGGATTATGGGAGGAAAACCTTCTGGCTTATTTTCCAGATCAGCAACTGAACCTAAGAGGAAAACACGATGACTGCTACAAATCAGAACACGAATCTTGGGGGAGTTTAGTTGAGATTTTACAAACTTGTACAGAAGGGAGCAAATTGTGATGATATGAGAGTTTTTAATCTGGACAGAGTTCATACAACAGTCAAAGGAACATCTGAGTCCAAACATTCAGTGTGGGAAGTTTTGGCTTAAATCATGAGCTTCATCATAATTTCAACAACTGAAAACCATTCTTAGTGAGTTATGATTCAAAAAGCTTGAAAAGAAGCAGCTATCAATCATATCTTTAATTCAGCTAGTTTTGCAGCTAGGGGAAAACTAGCACAGTACCTTTTAAATCAATTATTGCTTTCATTTGATGATTCGGCCCCACTGGCTGTTCAGTGCTTTTACCTCTGCAATATGTAGCTATCACACTTTACTTATGTTAAACCAATATTTTTTATATTTTAAGTTTGAAAAGATTAAATGTTTATTCTCTGTTTCTGCCTTGAAGTCATCATGCTTCATTGCTAACATAATTTCTATGGAGAAAAATGAGTAAAATATTATGGTTTCAGATGAAGACAAAAACAGAGGAACAAATGAAATTCCTAAAATCAAAGGGCTTGCAAAAAACTTATCCAAGAAAACAGAAAAATGTGGGGTTTATATAGAGAAGCATTTTAACTAAAATCCTTCTCAAAGTTTTCCATTAAGTGTGAGTCTTAAATTTCATGTACTAACTCCCTGGATGCATGTGGCAAAAAAGTAATTGGGTAATAACTTATGAGCATCTGCAATGCATTTGAGAAAACAAGTCAGTCCTTGTTGGTCTGAGGGGCACTGTGAACAAAGTGAAAGTTGTACATTTTGTCTAGAAAGATGGGCAGTTGAACTTCACTTTCAACTATTGTATTATTACCACAATGGAACTATCATTCAGCCAGCCAGACACATTAACCAAGCAAGCCATAAATTCCACAAGATCTTGCAATTGTACTTTTCAGCTTTTTACTTCTTTTAGCATTCCTAAAAGTTATTGCTCTTTCCCTGGCATCTTCCCACATATATAAATGTTCTGTCAGCTTTGACCTTCACCTTGGACTTTTACCAGGTGCTATCACTTTCTGAAGTTGCTCTGCATATGCACTGTGGAGCCATCATCAATCAAATCACGTCACCCTGCACTGTTCCCATCTACTGCCTGGTGTCATCCTGGCCCTGAAGGTTTCAAAAAATACATATTTGACTTCTACTGACCTGAGTTTTAAATCCATACTCAGAAAACGCCCCGGTATAAATCAGCCATTGTGATAGTTGGCGTCTCTGTGACAGGAAGGACTTTGTCACTCCCCCTTCTGTGTTTTCTAGAAGTGATGAGCCTCTTGACCAAATGGACCCTACAGCCTAGTGGGGAAATAGCCTCTGCTTAGTGCTTCTTCATGTTCCCACATCTGCTGCCTTGTGACTTCTGTGAACTCTGTCACGTGGTTGTTGTGGGCCTTCAGTAAATGTGAAACAATTGATTCCCTTACTGTGTTACATGACAATGACTTCTAAGCAGTTTCCTAAAAGGGCAACATAAGAGATGTTAATTTTAAAGCAGGCAGATGTACACTGCCCTCATTGCCAGTCTTGGTGTGCATGGGTCAGGAGTCCGTCCATAAAAAATCGCAATATGGTCTGAGAAGTCATGAGACTGAAACACTAATAATTCTATGGAGAGAAAGGCTTGCTTCCAGGGGAAAGTGGGAATATGAAGAGCCCCCAAAGAGAGACACAACTTCCAGGAAGACAGGCCCATACACATGGTGCCATCACCACTGTGCCTTCCCCCCAGATCCCAAACACTCAAGTTATTCCTTGGGTCTCTTCTCAAAATCCCATTAGCTCCCCTTTTTTACTTCCTTACTCTTTGCAAAGTGAGGGCAGTGGGTAATTTAAATCCAACTGAAGGACTCAGTACCTGCCTCAGTGCCCTGGGAGTGTGTCCCTTTCCTTGTAACCTTGCAATGAGAAGCTGTGCTGAATTTGGGTTCTGAATACCTCTGTTTGCACCCCCAAAACTACTGTGGTGCTGTTGTCCTTCCTCCTGCACAGCTGTTAGGCAGCTGTGTAGTGTTAGAGCCTTTCTCAAATGTGGGAGACCTGGCTTCAGCTCCCATTTTTATCTGAAAAAATCAGGTTCTCATTCCTGAATGAGGTCTCCAATCTAGAGGTTGTTTTGGAAGGGAAAGGAGAATAATACCTATTGGAGCTTCTCACACAGTGAGAGCGAATGTCTGACAGTAACCTTGTTGCTCTGTGTTGTTGCAGAGCAGCAGGGTAGCCTAGTTTCCAACGATTTTGTATTAATTTAATGGCATTTCAGTGTGAAAAGTAAACTAGTCTTTGGGAGCATACAGTGGGATACAGACTCCCAACATCGGTGAGTATTTTCTGAGGATTGGGGCTGAGAAACTTTGGTTCCCTTTCCTTTCCTCCCTCTTCTTGCAACCAAATCAACAGAGAGAACTGAAAGCCTCTTCTCCTAGTTCTGTTACTCTTTAGCATAAGTGGCTAAAGTGCTTTGAGGCCTTTGCTGCTGAAGTGAACCTCTTGTGCAGCTGCGTTCTGCTACTCAGACACTCATCTGAGCCCTTCTGGAGCAGAGAGTGAGTTTGGAACACATGCATAAGCAATAATGCATTAGCAATTGCTTAATAACTTATTAGAGCCTGGCTTCTGTTGAGACACCAGGGAAAAGCTACAGCCAATTAGTTGTAAGAGGGCGGTGGAACAAAGTTAAACTTTAAATTATTGCTGGAAAGGTGAGCTGATAAACTTTAGACTAAACTAGTGTATCAGCACTACAATGGAACTATCAGCTTCATATAAAACATTAGTACGACAAATTAGTGCTTTGATCGTGCTAGATATAACCATATTCATTTGTTTAATTAAACAATCTAGGCTTCTCTTGGTGTGGGTCATTTAAAAAAATGCTAAAAATAAAATTAAACACATAATTAAGCTGACAAGAGATAAAGACCCTTGTGCAGCAAGTTGAAGGCAGTTAATTTATAAGGAGCCTGGTCCCTGAAGGCTGTGTAGTTTATTAAAGTTACTGAGGCAGAGATGTGATAAAATACTTTATGTAGTGCTTTAAAGGCTAAATTGCTCTGACACTTTTAAAATCCATGGGATATAGTCAATTAGGATGTCTTGTTATCATGTTTTTTCCTCATAAAATAATCTAAACAAAATCCATGGTTATACTAATAATTTTTAAAGTTTCCAGATTAACCTTTTTTCAAATACTTCACTGTGGTACATATAATGGCCCTCACTGGTCACTCTGGTCATAATATAACTCACCTGAAACATCGTGTCTCTCCCAAAGTGCCGACGTAGAGATGGATAGGGAGTTAAGTTGGAAACTTGGTGAAAATCAAAAAAAGCCACTGGTCCTGCAGGTTTCCAGGTACAAAGTCTGTACAGGTGCTCTATGAGGGGAAAATACTGGTCTTGCCTTAGGTATCTGGAGCTGCAGGAGTTCTGGTTAGGTATTTTCCAATACTTTCATCTGGATTTGAAAATAAAGCACACTAAAATACCTGTGACAAAATGTGGATTAGATAATTAAATAAACATGCAAATTGACTCTCTTGAAAGATTAGAAATCTGTTGGAAAAAGTAATTGCCATACTGAAATTGTTGTTTTCCATGTTTGGGAGTATGCAAAAGTATCAGCTGATTACAAAATCACATTAGGTCTGCTATTTCTGAGGGTTGAGGGGGTTTTTCTCCTGTATTTTCTAATGGGATATTTCCAATTTTTTTTGCTATTGCCTTTTAGCAGTTTTAAGTTGAGACTATCCTTGATCTTTATCAAGGTCACAAGGGCAGCTACTAAATTTCTGTTGGACTTCAAAGTGTTTTTTATGTAACCTTCAGGCTTCTAAAACAAACAGGAAGAGGGGGAAAAACCAAAGGATAACAAGCCGTACTGAGGAGAAAGCTAAGGAAAGGCACAATAGGATGAAGAAAAAGGGACTTAACCCAAAACTTATAAAATCTCCTTGTTTTAAATGGACAAAGATTTAGAAAAGGATGTGTTATTTTGTAAAAAGAGACTGAGTGAGGTCAGTCCCTGGCTTTCATACTCTTGGTCATCTTTCCTCCTCAAAGTATTTCTTGGTCATTTGACAAAGTGTCTCGGAGCCCTGTATTTGTCACGCAGTGTGGTGTGATGGAGTTGCAGTGGGGTCCCCACTTAAAAGTTACTGCAGCATGGAACATGCTTACTTCTAATTATATTCACAAATGGCTAAAAAACCCCCTCAATTATATTTTGAATCACCTTCATAGAAAATATCTGATCAAATAGATATTTTTCTCTGGATTTTGCACTGTCTGTGTTTCAGAAGCACAATTTAAATTGAAGTTGTAAATTTCTGGGGGTTTAACCAGTTGTCTGTAGCACTGGGGTTTGCAGCTGTCGAAGCCATGTTGAAGAACTGCAGCCAAATGCTCCCTTAAGAAATATCCTTATCCAGAGAGAGGGAGTGACAGGGGATGGCTGCTCAGACATGGGTGACTGTTTGTTCTGCAAGCAATCGATAGCTTTACATCTTTTTTTCTGAAACTTTTCATGCTTCATATTTTAAAATTAATGTCAAGTCAACTATGCCTAAAATTTCACTACTACATAGAGATTCAAGATTTGCTTTTTACACATGTTTTAGGGCAGGCCTATCCAGCACTGAAAAGAGAATGGGATACACAAATTCTGTGCTGATCTTTTAAGGGAAAGAAGACGACATGTGAATGCATTGACAATATTAATGTAGAGCTCCTGCCAGGCCTTGTAGCCTGTCTCATTCCAGATTTTGGAGATCTGCATTGCAGATCTGAGGGCCAGCCTCAGATCATAGGAAAATAGCAAGCAATAAGTGATTCCCAAATGAATTTTTGCTGTGTCTGCACATTATTCAGCTTTCTAAACTTCTATTACTTCTGACTGTAGGTCAGTTTTGATTTATCATTTCAACTATAGTTACTATGTGAATACAAAATGAATAAGAAATTTTCCTCTTTGTTATTTCAGTGTGATCAAGAAAAGCTCCTTTTAACTGAAGCTTTTTCACAAGTTAATTATATTCAAATATTCTGTGAAGTTGTATCTACTAACCCATAAACACAATGTTTGAGAAAAAAGATTAATATACCATGGCTTAAAATTTTGTATGCAGGACAAACAAATTATTATTAGTAAATTTCCTTTTGTTTAGCACAGAGATTTTGGAAGCATTGGAAGTTCATGCTTGAGCGCTTTTGTGGTTTTTTCATAAAAATTACTTTTGCAGATGAAACTAAATATTCACTGTCTGAAAGTAAAGGGAGAAATTTGGTTCACTGTGGGATAATGAAAACTGAAAAACAATTATGTTGCTGCAATCAAGATCTCAGCTACAAATAACTAATTTCAGTTCTCTTCCACTGCTCCAAAATATACTGCTTATTGTTCTTAAAATATTTATATGTCTTTGAATTATTTACTGAGCAAAGGACGCTTGCACTCTTTTAACATAGAAGGAGATGAAAGAATATTTCGTGTCAACATAACAGAAGACAATAATAAATCCATAATGTAAATAATATGCCTGAGAAAAAGAGCTGTGTATTATTAGTGTGTGTGTGACTAGACTGCAACTGGGCTTTACTTATGGAAATACTTTTTCTAGGAGTGTGGAAACACTTGGTTTGAGTGAACAAAGTAATCAGAAAAAACTCTTCTGCAGTTGGCTTCTTTTAGAAAGATACTTGAGTAGTCACCTTGTACTAGTGTTAGACTTGATTGCTCAGAAGATTTGAGGATATGGAAACCAGCAAACAATGAATTAATTTCAATTTGTTTCCCATTTCTGTAGAGGTGGATTTGCAATATTAATGTGAGCAGTGCGAATTCTGACCTTTTCTGTCGCTGTGTTTAGGAATGAGGTATTAGGGAGAAATTCTTTACTGTGAGAGTGGAGAGACATTGACACAGATTTCCCAGAGAGGCTGTGGCTGCCCCATCCCTGGAAGTGTTCCAGGCCAGGTTGGATGGAGCCCTGAGCAGCCTGGGGTAGTGGGTGCTGTCCCTGCCCATGGCCGGGGGTTGGGAATAGATGTGTTTCAGGTATCTTCCAACCCAGACCATTCCAGGAATAGTATCTTAGCTTTCCCATTCCTGTCTGGCCGTGGGCCCTTGTCCTTTCCTTCTTAATTTCTTCACTAAACTACTTCATGAATTTTCACTGATAATGTCTGCTTTGTTTAAAGTATACTAAAAAAACCCTCAACCAACAATGAAAAGCATCCCTATGGGAAAAAAAAATTGATAGAAGCAGGATAATTTTGTTTTTCACTTGTGCTGAAAATATTTTTGCCTTTTCCATGTTTTTCCTTCCGTTGTTTCCTTCATGAAAATCTGACCCAGTTAATCTAATACTTTGCATCTTCAGGTTCATGTATTAAAAAAATAGCTGTATTTTTAATGCAAAGCACAAATATAATTCTGTACAACTTTCTAAGAAATGAACAATATCCTGCATAGAATTTGACACTGTGGAACAGAGCAGGAGTCTTGCCAGCCAGCAGTCTCTGAGAGCTGACAGTTTAAAATAATTCAAAGGTGCCCAAGAAATATATTTCCCACATGGCAATTTCTTTCTAGCCCCAGAAATTATGTCTAACTATTAAAATTCTGAAATATGGGGCAAAAAGAAAAGAAAGGATAAATTGTAAAAGAGGGAGGGAATAATGGACACAAATGTTCTCCTTGTGTTTCCTCCAGAAAGGCCCATCAGAACGTTTCCTGCTGTCATTGAAACCAATTTGATTTTTTGCATTAACTTCAGTAAGAGCAAATGCAGGCCCCTGGAGATAAAGATTTTTGTCAATATAGCAAAAAACCTGTTTCATTTCAGGTCATAATGTAGACAGAGATATGATTTTGTCTTCTAATCCGGTGTAGGATTTATGTAATTGAAGGAGAAAGGCACTTTAATCTGTGGGTTAAAATGATTATATTTTGTCTTCTAAAAAAAAAAAAATCACATGGGAATTGTTCTGTTATAAAACTATTGAGATTCTTTCCTGTACTAAAAGAACAATCATCTGATCTTTGCAGTTACTGATTTGTGTAGTCAAAGAGTCGCTGAAGCGTATTCTGTTGTTTCTATTTTAGGAAGAACAGATACTTTAATGATGCTGCCAAAAATTTTTCACCTTTTTTGGGGATCTAAAATTTGAAATGCAGTAGACCTCTACTGCAACGCTTCATCATTCGAGTTGCCCTTTTAAATCAGTGAGAGTAAAGATCATCTCCAAGAATTAGAGTACAAGGCATAGATCTGTGAGAAAAGGTCTCTATAGGAATGGGGAAGTTTGGTAATTTGGGGTTTTCTGCTTGTGGTTCTCACCCATGGAAGTAGATACTTTTGAATGTTTGTAAATACTAACAGAAAATAGACACTGCTCTGAGAACTGATGTTTTGAATTTCCAGTACACCTGAAACATTTTCAACAATAAATGCTACTTGGTTTTAAATGAAAATATGTTCTAGAAATATTTACATTTGTGATTTTTTTGTTTAATTTTTCTGCCCTCCCTTCCCTGGGAATCTAAACTGTGTTTAAATTGTTGATTTATTTATTTTTAATGGTAAGCCATCGAACAGCTGATTATTCAAGTGTAAAAGTTTTCACATGGCACTGGAAGAATTTGTTAGGGAATTAGAAGGTGTATATGGATATTAATTTTCTTCCTCTGAAGAAACAGTTACCAGGATGAACATATAAATAAGTTATTTCCCTGATGAAATAAATCTGAAGTCTTAATTCTGTCCATTGACAATTTAACAGATTTGATTTTAGATATCCTTCTAATGATGAGATTTATTAAATAATATACATCTATAACATCTGTGAAATTGAACAAAAAAAGTCATCTGAAGATGGCAGAAATCTAAACAAATATTCTTTTTTCACTTTCAATGAACAAATTGTGCATGGTCAAGGCTTTGCAAAAATTAATTGTGCAAAAGTTCTTCTCAAAGTGGGTGCAAAATCAGAAAATACGAAAAGAAAACCCAACCCGCAATATAATTATACAAATATTTGTTTTGTAAAAATCCTGCATTGTTTTCCTTATCAAAGGCAATCCAGATTTTTTTCTGAGGGGAAATAGATAATGCGCAGCAAAGCCAGGTAAATTTCTTGTACCTGTGGGCAGAAAATAGCACAATTCCCGTTGGTTGTGTTTGCCCACTAATAAATAACAGCAGGGCAACTGATCATCCTGTTAAAACAGTTCCTTAAAATATAAACAAACCTGGAAACATTTGGCAGCTTTTTTGTTCAGTTGCCAGAGTTTCCAAGGCCCAAAGAGGCTGCCACAAGACCTTTATCGGGAAACTGGCTCCAGAGAGACTGGAAGCTGGAATGTCCAGGGAAGATCACAGTCCTGCTGACCTGGGAGCAACCAGCACTGGGAGCAAGGAACTTAAAACCAGACCGGTCTTTGAGCTGGGAGGCACAGGCAGGAGTCCTCCAGAGTTGTGTCTGAGTTTTGCTGAATGTTTAGAAATGGAACTCTTTCTGCAAAGTGTCTTTATTTCAATATTCAGTTAAAAGCATGTAAGATTTTCTGAGCAGCTTTGCATAGATGTATTCAGAAGTGTAAGAAACATGGATGTAGCACAGTGGACCCTCCATGAAGGTAATATTTTTATGAAGTAAGCTGGAATAAATCCATGCTGTGACCTCCTTGGGCAGATGGGGCAAATACCTTAAATGCAGGAGCAATTTCTATCATTCGGTTGATGGGACAAACAGCCCATTTTAAAAATATGTCTAGAGGATGCTGATGTACACAGAGATAATCTGCCTTGTTTTGCTTGACAAATGAAAAACAGATAGTGTGAGTATCTGCAGAATAAAATAGCAGATAAATTCAATGGAGGTAAATGTCAGGTGATGCACATGAGAAAAAAAAGTCCTAACTGCCTAGACCTGTGATGATGTCTTGTGATCTTATCCTGTATGTTTTGGGGTTAGGTATTCCAGTGACAGTAGTTAAGTCCCTGAGGGTGTTGGTTCAGTGCTAAGTAGTGGTCAGAAAACAAATCAAATGTTAGAAACCATTAGGGAAAAAAAAAAAAAAGAAATGGAGAATATCATTATTATGTTGTGTGAAAATCCATGATCTGCTTCCCAGTAGACATTGGGAAGTTTTTGCTGGCCCTACAGACCTCCCTCCTCCCCAGTCTCCAGAAGGCTGCAATAGAGCTGAGAAGGGCTCCATGAAAGGTCTAAAAGATAAGCAAAGCATGGAAGAGCTTCTACATTAGGAATGATTAAATAAATGAGGATCTTTCAGTCTGGAAAAGAGAGGGCTGATGGAGACTGTGATAGCAGTCTATAAAATTGTAAAGTGCAGATAAGGCTCAGTTGTTCACATTCTCTTCACAATATGTTGTCCCAGAGCCAGGGGAAATCAAATGAAGGTAGCAGGAGCCAGATTTAAAAGAAACAAGAGGATGTGGATCTCATGTAGTGGAGAGTTGATCTTGCCAAAAGATTGATGGGTGCTAAAATTCTCTGTTGATCTAAAGGGAGAATGGTCAAGTTCATTGAGGAGAAATTCACTGAGGTTTAGCTGAAGACATGGATATCATGCCTGGTTCGAAAGTCCCTAAGTTGAGAATAAGTAGAGCCTGGGTGAATATTAGGGGAAATATGATTTATACTTGTCCTGTTTTTATACTTTTCCCTACTTACCCACTTATGACCATTGCTGGGGACAGAATACTGTGCTAGAGGGGTTTCTGGTCTCAGTATGGGTGTTTTTATGTTCTTAACTGCTTTTCAAATTTACCTGAATTTGAGGAATTGTGTACTCTGTGTGCCAAAAAACCCAACAGGTCAGACTTGGAATCTGAAGTTTGAATCTAAAATGCAATTTCTGACCTTGATGTGAACTTTTAAAATCTGGATGAGAACAGAAATTCCCCAGGGGTAAATATATCATTATAGTTAAATAAACACTGTGCCTGAAGGTGCAAAATACATGAATATGACCCCAAACAATTCAATACTGAATTCCCTTTGCCAGGTCCTGCTTGCTTGCAATGCTCTTTCAAAAACTCTGTACAGAATGAAGTAAAGGGACAAGCATTTAGTTCAAAATTATCATATAAAGAAGTAATAAAAATGCACTGTAGATTAATGAGCATAAATTCAGCAATTTATGCCAATAATTTGTCAAGTCTGCAACAATAGGTACATGTAAGCAAACAAATCTCACCATATCTGATGGGCCAGGTGCCTATAGGAGAATCTGATTTAAACTTTTGAATGGGGCACTTCTCCCTTTAAGTTTACTACTTCCTGCTCTGGCATGTTTATTGTCATTTTTATATTAAAAAGCTTTAGGAAAGATGCATTTAGAAATGCTTACAAAAGTAAATCCAGAACTTGACGTTATTCTTATGGTTTGACACAGGCAAAAAGTGGAGCCTGGGGGAGCGGAAATGTTGGTAATAATCTTTGTGGCATGTTTTATGAAGTGGTTGTGCTTCTTTTGTAATTGCATTATATGAAGTTCAGAAATGATTCTTATAACTATTTGAGAACTTGAAAATAACTCACAGTGAGGACTGTGTGAGTGTTAAGCAATATATGTAACTGTGAACAGGAAAGTGAAAATTCCAAATAAACTTGAGGGACAAAAAGCTTTCCCAAAGCTGCTTTATTACTGAAACAAAGGATGTGGAAGGCACAGTATTTATCTTTCACTGTCATCATGTGCAGTGCATTAGTGGTACACTGGGTGTAACCCGTGTGTGAGAGGAGAGCGGGTCATGCAGCCATGGAACTCCTGCTGAGCTCTTCCAGGAGTTTGCCCGTCTGGAGATTCCTGGAGTGATTCTCAGCAGTAGTTGCAAGTGATGTGTAAGGAGCTGGTCATGGCCCTTCTCTATCTGCCCATCTCTTCTGGCCACTAAATGCTCTTGAGCACAGTTTTAAAAACAAGTGCAGGGAGAGAGTTGTTTTTCTCTGAAAGTGAGTGCAACATATTCTGCAAAAATGATATGGGCTAAAAAGAGGAGAAAGGGAAAATATGTGTGATCATGAACTGAACTGGCTGTGAAACAACCTCTCTTGACAACATAACTTCCCTTTCTTAAGGCACCAGGCTCCAGTTCATGGAACAACCGCTGGCACTTAGCAGAACAACAGGGGCAGACACAACACAAGCTGTCTGTTCCTGCCTGGCCACTCGGGTGAGACCAGGCTCTCTGATAAGACAGACCTATGTGGGAGCCATCATACTAAATCTGGGAGTGTTTTGTGGAGGAAAAGTTGGCACAGTTTACTGTTCACGTTGCAGGTTTTTGTAGAAACTGCTATGCCAGGAAATAAAACTGTAAATATTTCCAGCACCTTTAATCCACAGCCTGCTTTTTATTTCTCTATTATCCTATGATGCTGGATGATCATAAGGTAAAGAATCACTACATAATCCTATTATATCCACACTCTCTTTCAACATTCACTGCTTTAGACAATTGTGTAATTACTTTTCATTCATTTCCACCACTTATTATGGAAACCTTTTCTTTCTACATCCTTGAAGCATTGCATCCCATAGGTATGATGGGATGTCTTGTGCTAAGAATAATTTTTCCCCTGTAAAGCTTTTGAAGCATTATAGAATCTCATTTTTTCTAATCAGCACTCTAGTTTCTTGTGGGCTAAAATTAGGCTTCCTGTCTCTGGCATGCGAGGCGTCAGCGTGTGTGACCTTCAAGCTGCCATCCGGCCTTGAAGTGCAATTTTTGCATCGGGAAATCTAGAGGCAGCAGCTTTACCCTTTTTTGCAGCAGCAGCAAGATCATCAGAAACAGTCAACTGAGCAGCAAGAGCAGGGATATCACTCCCGGGAAGCCATGTTACGGTGATGCACAGAGAGCTCTCTCCAGAGCTGAGGCGCCGGCAGAAAACGCGGCTGATCCTCCACTGCTCTGTGCCTTCCTGCAAGGTGACCAGCCCAGAGGGTTTGCATGAATATTAATGGCTAAACTATAGAATGATGAAGAATCAATACTTTAATCTGCATAAAGATAATGTGCATTCCTTATGCATTGTAAAGCTGCTGCACTACAGTGTCTGAATTTCACTCTTACGCTAAACTCATCTGCAAGCTCTCTCTCCTTCTGAATTATGCATACGTTCCATAGACTGTTGCCTGCAACAGATTTATGACAACCTCATTGCACCTATGCAAATCTTTTTTGGTTTTAAGCATCAAGCACTTAATGTCTTTACTGAGGGAGAAAAAAATCATTGCGCAGGAGTGGATGCAAAAAGGTTTTATTGCTCACACTGTGTGCTGCTCTTCCTAACTTTCGTATTAGTTCCACATTGTATCTGGTCAGTTAAATGACCGTTTTTGCCATGCTCTCAGCACTTTGTTCACTGCAGCTACAGCACAATATTCTTTGTCCTCTTTTTCTCTCACGTACCCAGCACAGCAGCTGATAATAACAGAACTGAAGTTACAGCTTGGAAATCAGCATTTTAGGTGATTTTAATTATGATGGATGAAGAAGAAAAATGGCAGAAACATGCTTTCAGTAGTACTGAGCAAATATGACATGGAACTGATACACAGAGCTTATATTACAGATCTGTCAAATTACCCAAGGATAATTTGGGTAGCTGGCGGATTCCCAGCTCATCAGTTCAGTAGCACAGGCAACACATGCTGGTTAGTTTTGCTTGGGCTTGACATATAAATTTCTGACCATCACCAGAGCAGCTTTAATTGATAATGGACATCTGATTCGAAAATAGGTGTGTTCCCCTTTAAATGGTAGCTGTCACATCACATCACGTCACATCACATATGTCACGTCATGTCCCATTAAATCACATTATATGCTGGCATGATGCAAGATAGCATGATGAGGGGCTAATGTGATGTGACAGCTAATACCTGCTAACAATTTGAGTGGTGGGTATCAGGTCTGAGTGGGTGCCAGACTTCAGCTGGGTGTTTGTGAGGGAGAGCACAGTCTTTGCCCAAAGATCGAGCTTTTTCTCAAAGGGCAACTTTAGCAGCTGCCCAGCTCCATATTTATAACCAGTAGTAGTATGTTTTATTTTCTTATAAAGTGACTTATGACACCTTAAGGGACATGCTAAGGGAGAGATTAAGGTCTGTCAGAAAACATGCAGAAATTTGACATACATGGCTTTCATTTTTCAGCCCCTGGCTGATTTTAGGTGCCAAAGTACTGTAGGGATTTGCCTAATATGAAAAATTAATTTATGAATCGGACGAAGCCCTGCTTAATGCGAGAAAGTTCAGCTGAGTGATCTACTAGAAAATGCTCAATAATCTGCAAAATCTGTGATAGTGTTTTAATGATTGGGTTAAATTTCCACACGGTGTTTATACAGCCCCCTCTGGGATCTCCACAGGTTAAATTACAGTATATGCAAGAGTGAGTTATGAGTTGAGTAAAGGCAACAGGGAGAGCACAGTATGTGCAGCTTCCATTTTTCATTGCTTGCACTACATTTGCAGCAATGTCAGTAACACAGACCTTAGGGAATCGGAGTCATTGCTAAATCACAGGGGAAATTTCTCATGTAGCTCTTCCCAAATATTGATTGTTAGGCAATCTTTGAAACCTGCTATGTAAAGAAGTTTTTTGCTTGTAGACTGCAGGGATGCAAAGGTTTCTAAGCTAAACATAAAGCAAGATAAAAAGTCTCCTAATTGGTGAGGTTTTGCCTCAGGATTGTTGTTGTTGCTTTCTGCACTAAGTCTCATTAAAACCCTGAATAATTCCTGTGTCCTGTGTTATTTATTTAAAGAACTGATTGAATTGTGGGGTGGCTTTCTCCACAGTACATTTTCTTTGAATCTTGATTTACTAGGAAAGAAAGACCAGTCCTTTTCTGGAATAGCTATGGCATAATCATTTACACTATAATTCAAAGATCTGGAAAAGTCTGCATCAACCATGTATGGTAATGGCTGTGATAACTGTTTCAGGATGCTTAATTATTATGAAACATTAGGATTGTGTGTCCCTTTGTAATTCTTCTGATAGCCTTTTATTCTCTGCACCATATCTGTCATATCCTCCACTTCATGGAGTGCAGTCTCTCAACAGGTAAGTCCTTCTGGATGCTCTTAAATTCTGGTTTCCCTGGGTACTTTAGGAACAGTTAAAGGGGTCATTATACTGAGAATAACCATTTTTCAACTAATTAAATTGATTCTGATAACTCTCAGTATGTCAAGAATTCAGCTTTCTGGAATCACCCATGGGAGGTGCTAAATTGACAGTGATCATTAATTATAGATTTTCACCTCTTGCTGGGGTTTATTGGAATGGGGTCTGTTTAAGATTACCTTTGGAGAGTTACTTGGATCTGCAGCATGGGCAGGGAGCAGCAGGACCAGCTTCCTGCTGTAGAGATGTGTTTCAGTCTTGAGTAAAGTCTATGTGAAATTTCAGAGACACTATTTCAGTGTTCTTTTCCTTGTAGGCTGTGTAGGATTAGGCTCACAAATCGCTGATTTTGGAGTTACTGAACTCTAGTCTTTCTTAAAATCAATGTGACTTGAAGGGAGCGTGGGAGAAGAAGTAATTCAGGTGCTGCCTGGGCACAAGATGAGAATGGCAACAATGTTTTGGAATACCGGTGTGCCAGAAGCCAAGGCTTTCTTCCTGGATCATTGACAAGATGGGCATCAGTGCAGGGGCTACCTTGCTGCTTTATCCAGATGGGGTAAATTCCACTTCCTCCTCTGGATCTTGTGTTTCCATTTGACTTAGACTCCTTGGCAGCTGGAACCAGTGGAGATAAAACTCGAGGTGCAGTGACTGGGATGATGGAGTGTGGGCTACCTGCAGAGAGCACCAGATATAGGTGCCTGAGGAAGCTGAGTATTTTTGGTAAAACCTGTACATCTCTCACTTTTTGGTGACTTGCCAAAGTCTGGGCACTGTACAAAGTACCTGGTTTCAATTGGACACTTTAGCAGTGGTTCATTACTTCAAAGGTTTCTCTTCTATTGAGCATGGCTTCTATAATTTGTTAATTTAATCCAGGTATTTATTTTTTTCACTTTTAATTTGTTGTGTTCCTAGAGACTGTGGTTTGTGGATGCCTCAGATAACTGCAAATATGTTATCACAGCTGTTGTGTTACAGCATAAACAAAGAATGAGAGAACAGTGACTTGTTATTTTAAATATATAATAACTTTAAATATATTGGATTTTAAATATTTGATTAACATAAATACCAGTAAATTCTTTCCAGACGGTAATGCAGATGTGCAGGCTGTATAATATTTGAGCTTACCAATAGAAATACTGACTTACTGTCCTGGTTTATATCACCAGCTATATATTATCTGTCCAGTCACTGGTACATATTTTTTCTTAGTCACCACAACTCTACGAAAGCTTGCCATCCCTCATCTCCACTCTTATCTGCTACTGTACAACTAAATCCTGCTCCTTGCTGTGAATCAGATTTGTCTGTCCCATCACCCTTCACTGCAGACATTGAAACAACTGGTTTAGGATTGTCACTTCAGTTCTGGCTTTTAATTGTTTCTTATTTGAATGGACTTCTTGTCCCTGATCTGTACATTCTAATTCTGCTGTTAAAATAGGGGGAGTCATCTGAATTTGTTATTTTCTTTCAATCCTTACCAGGCCCTCCACAATTCATTCCTAGTTTTTCTTATTCTACAAATGAGTATACATATAGATAAAGGCACAAGTTATACATTAATATATGGAACTTAACCACTGAATGAATAATTTTTAGGGAGCTATTTCTGTTGTATGATGATTTAAAGACATTGTAAGTGTTTTACCAGGGAAATCCTCCTGCCCTTGGCATTCATGCAAAATAATAATGCAAAATAATTCTCTTAATTGCAGTGGCATTACAGTACTCTGTAGGTAAGAAAAGCTGAAGTTGGCCTGCTGAATTGTTTTAATAGAATTGTTTTAAAGATGCTTATGTCTACCTCAAAGTCAGCAGTCTGTGAGAGGTCCCATCTACCCTATTACCTGGTTTCCCTGCGGCATCTGGTTTGTTATTTTGTCATACATGTTTTGTGTCCCTACAGCAGCTTGAGATACAGTTCAAAAAGTAGGGTTGTTTTTTTGTCAGTCTCTGTGTTGAGATAAGTATATGGAAAGTGAGGATTTGGGGCCAAATGGCCTTTTTCTGTTCTGATGCAAATTCACGTTCTTCATCTAAATTACCGTGGGTCCTATGGAGATAACTGTGTGCAAAGGATCGCAGTAGCAGTGGGATGGTGATGAATGCGAATGGCTGCCAGTAGTAAAAGCCCCAGGTGATGGGGATTCGTGCAGTATGCAAGGGTTTCGTTTCTACATTCATGCCAGTGATCACCAGGAACTCAGGTGCTTTTGCTATGACTGGCTACAGCCCCAAAATTATTAGCAAAAGAGTGCTATATGTAAGTTGTGTTATCATTTTAACTACTTTTGTCCTTCAGTTTTATAACTGAAGGACAAAATATTGGTGTTTTCTTTAATAGTTTGCTACACTGTAGTTAGTGGTGGGGTTTTTTCCTACTTCAGATATATAAGGTCATAAATGAGTTACAAAACTGTTGTTCCAAAATTGAAGGGATTGATGTGTCTGTTCAGCAACTTAGGGAGTTCTGTTCCAGCAGCATCAGTGTGATATCAGGTTTTATCATGAGGTGTATCATTTCATCATAAAGGACTTAATTCCTAAGTGTGAAACAGCTTCCAGTATTGGTTTCAATTTACTCTACAACAGCATTTTCAGTGTTGGCTGAAGGCTCAGCAAGAGGGGGGAAATAACCCCAGAATGATGCATCAAATTACAGTATAATTAACTGAAAGTGGAGTTATGCAATGGCCTTTATATCTTATATGTCTTCCAGTAGTGCCACTGGTTTTAACTATGGAAAACCTCAACATAAGTGCTACTATTTTCCTCTTAAAACAAGGCTTTTTATTTGAACACCAATAGCAACTGTAAGCGATCTATGAGTGTCCTAGTACTTCAGGTTTTTTGGTAAATTCCCCACAGAATGCATAAGGATTTATATTTTACCATCTTGACAGAAAGAAGCTTAGGATCAATTTGCTTATTTATTTTACTTTGAAGAACTGGTGGTTTTGCATTTTCTACATGTCCAGAGAGTGCCACTCTCTTGCTTGTCTCCTACCCCTAGAGGAATGTTTGCCACCACTGCACTGAGATCAAGGAGTGTCCTCCACCACTCTTGATGGGCGTGACAAAGGACTAACTGGGAATAGTGCTTCTATCGAAGAACTAACTGGGAACTGTGGTTCCACCTGCTCTGGAGCTGTGAATTCAGGGAACATCCAGCTTTGCCCATGTAGCCCAAGGCGGGGCAGTTGCACTTCTCCAGGCAGGAGGAGGAGCAGCTCTGTGTTACCTCTGGTTCTCCTCACAGAATGCAGTGAAGCTGCTCTGAATGTAACCCTGGAAAAGTATGGGAATGTGAGAATACAAGCCAAATGACTGCTTGTGATGAACCCATGCACTAATTTGCTGATTGTCCCTTCTGCAGAGTGTGCAGTAAGTCGGGAGGCCACGTATCGAGTGCTAAGGAGAAAGCAAAGTGTAGAACAGCTCCACATCAATAACTGCGTCCTGCCTTTTGTTTCCTCAGTGTTGCTTGAATTCCGTGGAAAAAACGAGCAATGAAGATTTTGCTATGCAATGAAAAATTCATTATTTTGCATATGCAGAAAGGGGATAGGTTAAGCTTTAAAAATTCATCTATTTAATTTTACAAACTTGCTGCTATTTTGACATGTCCTTTATTTTTCCATCCATTGTGCTTGTCCATGCTTTCCCATGTGCTATGTATGGTACAAGTGCTGACCAGAATGTTACTGGGCATCTGTGCAAAACTGCAGACACAAACACAGCTGCTGGAGTTTTTCCATCTTCTGTTATTGGTCACATGCAGAGGATGACAGTAGCAGGCAAAGCACCTCATCCAAACTTGCATTGATTCATACATTTGTGTGTTAAAAATTCCTCTTTAAATGCTAAGATTTTGTTGACTGGAAAAGAATTGTCCTCCTAAAATTATGTATCTGTAGACACAAACAAGAACATCCTGAAAATTAGTGATTTATTCCTGTGCTCCTTTTTATGTTTCAGCTGTAACACTCTTGGCTACGATGCTAATGCTTGTACACGTGTCATGGTGCAACATGAAATTGCTGTAAGATGTTCTGTCAGTTTAAGTTGTTTAAATTAGCTGGTAGTAGTGACTGCACAGTCAGCTGATCCCAGAAAAACTGAAAGTATAAACACAGTCAAGTTTAAGAACATTTCTTACGTTGCCTACTTGGCAATATAGTGCAATATAGATATGAACATGTGCTCTTGCATGCACGAAACTTGTAAGAAGAAGTGATTAAAAATCCAAGTTTGTAATGAGAGTTGAGAACTGTTCCTCTGTGGGGGATGTCAAGGAAATGGTTTGCTTCCAGAATGAAGCACATAAAAAGTATGTCTAGAGAGGAGTACTTGACAATTCTGCTGCCACCTCTTGATCGTATCCTGTAGTTACAAGTAGTGGTTGAAAATTTCATCCAAAATATCAAACCTGAAAGAAGTATATATATATATATACAAGCATATGCAACTATAGAGGAATAATTATTTAATGTACTGATGCTATAATTTTAGCTGAGCAGGTGGCCATCTTAGGCTCTGCAGTTGATGTATGGTTTTATTAAGCAGTTTTGTTCAAACTGTATGATAACTTACACATTTAAAATGAGAGGACTGATAAAAATCATAAATAAGTAATGAATTGCAGCTATGTTCTATTCATTTTCTCAGCTTATCAGGTCTTTACTGCAATGCATTTTTATTAAATGTAGCTTAAATCAAGGCTGCTCACCTTCTCTGTCATTAAACTGACCTGGCTCTCTTGCTCTCTGCTGCTGCTTTCCAAGGGGTTGCTTGGAGATTCCTCAAGTGTCTGCAAGTCATCTCTTGGGGCTGAGATGTCAGCATCTCCTCTCATGTGAATGTCTTATGGATGTCTCATATACCAAGGTTGCATATGCATGTCAGAGTGTGTGATGGGGCTCCTTTTTGGATGAACGCACCGCCTGGTAGGGGAGTAATGTCTCATTTTTAAGCAGATGTCGTGCACTTCCAAGCATATGATAGTGTGTGGTACTCATGTGCTGTGCTAAAGCTTTAGATAGCTCACCCACACCAGAACTTTGAGCAGTGGCCTGCTTGGTTTGTAAGAGCATCCTATGAGGGTGGACAGAGTGCCCACTGGAGTGTGGGTTGGTTTCTTGGGTTTTTTAGGCATCTAAATAACAGATTCTGGACTTGAACTGGGATGTAAAGTATGATTGCCAGGTCCTGTGCTCATTCCTTGGTTAATCTTCAGTGTTTTCCTAAATTTGCAATCCTTAAAGCACAGCCTGCTGTGCCAGAAACATGTTTTAGAGTTAGTTCTTCAGGGACCAAATAGTCTAATGCTGTGCTGTGGTGGCCACATAAATAGATACAGTAAAAAAAAAATAATTACTTAGAAAATGTTGGTTCTGAGAATAAACTGAATATTTGGATCTGTTGCCAGTAGGGAGATATTAAATTACTATACCATAAAGATAATTTTGTAACAAATGAACAGTCTTCTTCCCAGTGAAATTCCTTATTATGAGAATATGGATCTGTGCTTCACTGAATCACAGGCCGAACTTGCTGCTGCCATGGGAGAGTGTTATCCTGGCAATACAGATGTTTAAACTTGCTAGAGAGCTACTATATCTTTTTGAAGTTTATATTTATGCAGGATTGAGTCAGTGAAGGGGTTAACTTTGAGATTGATCATTCCCTTAGGCTTAGATTAGTGTTTAGAGGAGAGGGTGGCTGGGAGCCACAGCCAGTTCAGAGCAGTGAGGTTACAGGAAAGGTTTGAGGGGGCTGCCAGCAAGGGGGACGATGTTTGAGTCAGTGACCCACGCTTGAGATGTTTGTTGGCATGTCAACAGGCAGAAATGTATATTTTCCAATTCCTGCTAAGAACGGGAAATAAGAACCTTGGAGTGCTGGAAGTTATTGGTCAGGAGCAGTTAGCAAGAGCCACGACTTTATGGGGTAATCATTTGAGAGGGAAGCCATGGTCTCTCCTGGAGGCAGGCCAGTTCTGGAACAGTGCAGCAGCAGGGATACTGGAGTGGTTGTGCAGAGCCCAGAACTCCTCACTGTGGTCGGCTTTATGGATAAGGACTATTATTGTTAACAAAGATCAAACTCTTGTCAAAGCCAAGGGCTGCCAGCAGGGGTGAAATGCAGGGATGGAGTTCTAGAACAAGCTGGAGCAATCTGAGAATGAGAGCTGGAATCTGGTTTAGATGGCCTTTTGTTTTCAGGGCATCCTTTCACCACAGTTCATGAGAAATCAGGTTTGTAATTTGTGATAACGGCTGATGCACCTGACTGGTAATAGTCCAGGCAAAAACATAATGCACGAAAGTGCTCAATTATTTCATAAGACTGCCTTGTGAACAGATTTTGCTCATTTGCAGCTGAGTTGTTTGTGCTTCTGTTTATCTCAGATACCCATTACACTTCCATTTATAGTGTGACAGTGTTTGGCTATATCTGATTCTCACCAACTCAAGGCAATTAAAACTGCTGGCCCAGTGTCACTTTTCTCAAAACATGCTCAAGCATCGTATGACTACTACAGCTTTCCTCTAAGACTGAAATGTGTGTTTAATAGCTTCAGCAACGATATGGAATAGGCTGATTATAAAAGCGTCGGGTAAGTGGGATTGTCGGAAAGAAGATGAAAAATTAACTGTGGTATTATCACCTTCATGTAATGATACCTGCATGGAAGTGAAAAAATATAGAGCTCATTATGGCAAAGTGTTGACCCAAGTGATGTACGTGCACCCAATTTCACCATAACATATTCACCCCCCGGTAGTTATCCCCTGTAACAGAACAAACACCTTAAAAGACAGCAAGGTAAACTGCTAAAATTCATAACTATCAGTTACTAGTCTGTAAATGCACAAAGATTTGTTATTTATCACAGCAGGAAGGTGAGTTGGAATGTGAGTGATGAAGCTGAGACACAAATGTATAGAGCTTGGATTTTTTTATTTTTATTGAAGAATAGTTGTCGCTATGTGAGAAATGAATGACACAGCCCAGAAATGTTGGCTGCTTCAAGGTGAAGTAGGTCAGCTGGGAGAATCTCTGATCACAAGCAAATCTGTCAGCGCTGGGGAGGCACCTATTACCATATCCTTCTGTACTTTCTTTTTATGTCTTATGTCCTTCTGTCCATTTCCTGTTATTGACCCCTTTCTCACATACTAATTTAGTCGTGGCAGGTCTGAAGGGCTCAAACCAGTTGTGATGGGGAGATGGAACAGGCTCCCCAAGGTAGTAGTGGAGTCATCACTGCCTGAAGTGTACAAAAAATGAGCAGATGTGGCACTTTGCACTGTGGTTTAGTGGGCACAATGGTATTTAGTTGAAGGCTGAACTTTGTGTTCTTGAAGTTTTTTGCATCCTTAATGGCTCCATGGTCTTATCACAGTGTGCCTGGGCCCTGTGATGGAGCATAACTCTGAGACCTACCAGCAGGGTAATGGTATCCCCAGAAGTTTGCCTGAAGCAATTGCATTGAGTAGTGATCTGTAATCTCCGGAAGAACATGCAAAGGAAGGTTTCTTTGTCTCATCTGCTTTGGAGTGACAGCTGACTGCACACAAGAAATGAATAGTGTTATTCATTAAGTGTGGTAGTGGTGAACCTTGTAGGTAACTGGTGCCAAGTATATATTGCTTTTTAACTGATTATCATTGGTGCTGGCCCAATTTGGCACCTACTCCAAATGCCTTGCTATTGCTAGGAAAGGTAAAAGTCAATAACTTAATATAGCAAGAGTTGGGAGGGTGACATAAGTATTGACATCTCCTAATTTTATAGCCACAACTATGAATAAATTGGACTTTTCAGAATCTTTCCTTGAAGCACCTGTTCAGCAAAACCTGTAGGAAGATGGTTAACTTCATAAATTTCAATGTGATTTAAGTGTTTGTGTGTTCTGTTGTGCAGAGTTGGATTGAAAAGTGATTGTGTCTTTTGTTACAGAGGCTCAATGTAGCAAAGCACCCACATGTGGCGAAGAACAAGTGCCTGGCCTGTGCTTGCTCTTCTTTAACAGCTGCCCCAAATTAATGATTTGGGACATTCCAACCTCTAGCATTTGATACAAACTTCAGATACCAGTGAGACCAGACTGGATTGATGACAAAACAACCTGGCCTAAAATTGCCTAGCTTTAATGGAACAATCAGGACTCTTACTTGTGGGAGTGAGATTCTGTTTTTGTCTAATGGGTAAAAATGTGTCCAGTAAAATTTCTCATTATGGTAGTTCTCACTTGCAGCCTTTCATTCTTTCAATATATAAAGATGAACTAGACAGGAGGGTAAAAACACTGCCTGAACAAACTTTTTACTCCCTTTGGAACTTTTTTTTTTCCTCCAGATCTGTATTTAATACCAAAATCTTACTTCTTGTTATTTAGTATTATTACATAAAATTTTTTTTTCCTACGGCCAATTTTTTGCCCCACCTGTCTTTATGGACTAACATTAGGCATGTTTCTCCCACATGTTCATTAATAAAAGGTCTCAGAGACTTCACATTCAAATAATTTAGTTCAGTAGATGATGACTCAGATGTATAAACAACTTGTTTCTTTTCTTGCAGTTACCCAGCTGCCAGGCCATAATAGGATTATTCTCTTGGATGTTTCATCTGAGCTCACACCCCATTCTGGCAAAATAGTCATATCATTTACACTATGCTTAATTTCTGAGAATGCAGTTGCTACATGAGTCATTATAAACCGAAATTCTTGCTTTAGGACATCTATTACTGTTGCCATATGGTTTTTTGGGGATATGCGTGTGTGTGTGTAATCCAGTGAGGCAATATGTCAGCTGCCTCAGATGATGAAACCACCTCAAGGTTAAGACTGAGCTTTTGATTCCTTTTTTCAGCATGGAATTTCTTTTTATTATGAAGTATTAGCAAAGGCTCACAGTAAAAGTCTCTTCTGAGTGCATTGTTGTTGAGAGGAGGGCAGCACAGCCTGGGTCACATCTGATGTTCCCAATCACACATGTCACACTTGTCATTAGTCACCTCCACCAGTCCCTTCTTAGAGGCAATAACGAAGTCACTGCGGTCTTGGTAACAGAGACGCCTTACTCAACTCGGCAAAGAGTGGAAAGGTGCGTCTCTCTCTCCACTTTGTCACCCTCTTGAAGAAACTTCTCCCAAATTCATCCCTGCTCTGTCTGTCTGCTCCATTACCAAGAAAGCAGGAGGTCTCAGCTGAATTCTGGAAATTGCATGCTTATTCCCAAGGGCCCAGTCTTCTCTTAGAAAGCTGCATTTCCAAGAGCCAAAGACAAAAGTAGGTGTTCTGAGGGAACTGTGCCCCAAAGCCCACTGACTAATTAGGCAGTGGCAGACACTTGTAATGGAAGCTGCCTCTCCCATGTCCCTGAGCAGAGTAATATGATTCTGCTGAAGCTTTGACTTGTCGCTTTTTCAGGAGGAGATTAGATATTCTTGCTGGATGAGATGTGATCAAAATATTTTGTTTCTCTTACTCTGGTAATCTAATTCTTGAAATGTAACATGACCCCTTTTTCTGGAGCATCACATCCAAACTGGCGTCATCTGTCTGAATAGAAACTACCAGTTATTTCACAAAAAAGCACAAAGAACTTATAACTCCAATTTTATTGATGAGGGAGATAAATATCTACTTTAACATGTTGGAAGTTTTGTTTAAATGATATGCTTGGCAAGCCAGCATTGTATTTTTACTGTGTTAAACTACTCATTAACCCATAGAGAAATACAGAGGTATTTGGACATTATTTTCAAATCTCCCTGTGAATTTTCACATGTAATAAAGGCCAGAGATCTGTGATTTGCAAATTTTTTTTTGGTTTATCTGGTGCTTGTATATGAAAAAATAAAGATAAATGGCAAGCTTCTGGATTCTTAATTTTTTGTTTTAGGTTGAATAATACATTTAAATAAAGAACTATAAGGAGGAAGGATGAACAATTTTAGTACTCTGTTATCCACCTCCCAGGCTCAGTGAGCAGCAGTGAAGTGTCCCCTGGTTTAGGCAGAGCAGAATGCCAGTGCAGGGAACAAACCCCCGGGAGGCTGGGCCTTACAAAGCCTGAGTCACTACAGTAAAGATGGGTTCTCCTGGGAATGACTTAAGGTCATCTATCATGGTTCCACAGTGCTAAACTGGAAAAGGAGCATATCTTCTGCTTAACAGGAAGAATTAGCACTGGCTATAGGTGATGGAGAACATATCAATCACTGGAAAGAAGTAACTGGAACCTGATATATCCCAGATTTATTACACATTATTTTGGTATTATGGTATTAACAAGTGAATTATCATTGCCATGTTGATAGAAGTCTGTGAGCGGTCACCATCACTGATGACCTGTATTTTCGGGACACAAATACATGCCTGAAATAAAAATTGGCACCCGTAGAGTTGGATACTGAAATTATATTGGGCTCCAGCATCATCCTTGCATTTGTAGTTTGTTCACAGCAAGCAGTGGAGAAAACCAGGACTACCTGTATCTTGGCAAAAGATGAAATACTGACCAGCTGTATCTCCATTTGCAGGGGTGGCTTCTGAATAAGGAATGATTGGGAAAATCAGCAGCTACTAGGGCTGGACACATGGCTCAAATGACTGTGGGAATGCATGGGAGAAGTCTGTGTGGATGGGTCGTGCAGGTGTGAGAACACATTCTCGAGTTGTTACCATACACTCAAGGTGCACCATATGCTTTCTGCAGGTGCTTAGCCAAGAGTGCTGGCACAGCTCTGAAAAGAGCACGGATACACGGGGAGGGGTTCACGTGTAGGTTGTAGAGGGAACCACAGCCAGCAGCTCCTGTGGCATCCTGCTTCTTGTGTGCATGTCAGACGTGTGAGGAGTCACTGAAGTGGAGATGTACCCTGGTAAGAAGATGTGGATGCCCCTGTGCAACAAATGAGTTTGACCTCAGCCTTGCTGTTTGCTGACCTGCTCCAATTGTGGAGATTTGAGCACTGATCAGGCATCCTGGGTGGACTTCCTTTCCTATTTTCTGGTTATTTTATGTTTTCTTAAAATAAAATCTTAAAGCAACAGCTCCTGCCCCTTCTGAAGCAGTAAAAGTATGCTGTGCAAGGAAGTGTGTTGTAAATGAAACTCAGTAGTTCTTTGTCATAAGTGTCATGGTTTAGCCCCAACAACTAAGAACCATCCAGCTGCTCGCTCATATTCCCCCAGGGGGCAGGGAAGAGAGTTGGAAGGATAAGGTAAAAAAACTTGTGGGTTGAGGTAAGAACAGTTTAATAATTTAAATAATAATAATATCATTGATATACCAAAAATAAAATAACAAAAAGCAGAGAAGCTGAAAAGTCCTTGACAAATGTAAATACTGCTCAGCAGCAACTGAAATATCAGTGCTAGCAGCATTGTTCTCATCCTAAATGCAAACCACAGCACTACAGCAGCTACTAGGAATAAAATTAACTCTATCCCAGCCAAATCCAGCACAAACACTAATGACTGTTGCTGTAATTAAGAAAATGGTATAGACTGTTGTTGTACAATAGTAATCTCCTGCTGCTGCGTAAGTGTTGAAGAGTTTATTTTCCAAGCAGGAGACATTGATCCTGTGGCAGTGTTCTGTTGCCTTACCTTTGTTTACATCATAAAGGAAAAATGATTGATGTAATCATTTAATTTATGGTGCTAAGAAGTGTCAGTTGCTCACTCCACCAGTATTGATCTAAGGTGTTCTGACTGGTTTATGCATCAGCCCTTTCAAAGTTTCAGGTAATTGGAGACCAAAGTAAAAGTGCAGTTTGATAAGCATGATGTTTCCCAATTACTGTTGTGCCATTGATTGCACTTTCCCATAAAATGGCATGACCAGTGAGTGACTACTCGTTATGAAATTACAGTTTTTAAGAGGCATCACAAGGTGGAAGAAAGCAGCTTTAAAAAAAACAAAACAAAACCAAACCAAACCAAAAAAAAAAAAAAAACCTGGGGTATTTGAGCACAATTCTTTCCAACAATTATTTTAATTTGGTTGTGCTTGCTTTCACTTTAGCTGCAAATGTCCACCTGGGAAGATTAATTTTCAGAAATAGGATCTTAGGGCAACAAAGCTGGTGAGAAGCCAAGAGCACAAGTCCTGTGAGGAGTGGCTGAGGGAGCTGGGATGTTTATCCTGGAGGAAAGGAGGCTCAGGTGGGACCTTATCCCTCTCCACAACTCCCCCAAAGGAGGTTGTAGTGAGGTGGGGATCAGTCTCTTCTCCCAGGTATCAAGTGACAGCACAAGAGGAAATGGCTTCAAATTGCACCAGGGGAAGTGTAGGTTAGACATTAAGGAAAAAAAACATGCCAGAAAGGGGAATGCCAAGCTTTAGAACGGGTTACCTGGGAAAGTGGTGGAGTTGCAATCCCTGGAAAAATATGTGGATATGGAACTTGAGGACATGGTTTAATGGTGAACATGGTGACTGTTGGACTTGATCTTAAAGGTCTTTTCCAGTCTTTACAATTCTATTATTCTATGACTCTGTTAATTTTCATTTTTTTACATTTTAGTTCATATATATGTTTTTATAAATATAATCAAAGTCTTGAGGCTATATGGATATCCATAATCTGTCAAGAAGGAAAAATAACTAACATTAATAGAATATGCAATATTACAATAAGCAAGAGTTTTAAAACATGAAAAAGAAAGTGTAAACCGTTTTAAGGATTTTAAAGGAGTAGCCTTTAGTATATACAAATTTAAATTAGTAGGATCTAAAATTAGTGAAAACATTATTCAGATAAAGTTTGTGCTTGAATGCAGCTGTGTGGGAGCATTAACCTTCACAAAGTTTTAAATATATTTGAGAAGAAAACCCACCAAAACTAATTATACACTGTTTTACTTCCCACCAGTTTCCCTGAAGAATGAAGAAATTGCCCTCTTTAGGTCCTTTTCTACAGTTTATACCATTAAAAATAGATCTTTCTTCTGCACAACAGGAAACACTGAAAGCCTGGTTTAAATTTTCAGGAAACTCCTTTTATTTTTGATCCTTTGAAATTGTAATGTTAATACATTTTCAATTAAATATGAACAACTCTCCGTTCATCTCGGCATGAAACACAAAGGGATTTTGGGACCCTTCCAATTACTAGGGCTTGAAGATTTTTCTTAATTATTTAACTTTTACAGTATTTCTTTTTATTTAAAATAAAAGTTGTGCTGTGGGGCTCCTTCTAACATGGAAAGGAATATGACAGCATTCTGTTTGCCCTTTCAAGTAATTTGTTATATAAAGTCTGAATTTTAAGACAGATCTTTTTCTGTAATGTTCTTTTGCTTTTACCATCTGCATTGCTGTCCAAGATGAAAGCTTTTGTTTGTTCCTGCAGAAAAGATGAGGACTGAATCAAAACTACGATAAATCTATGTTCAGTTATTTCATCTGTGAATAAATATGTTCATTTGATTGCAACAAAATGGCTTTGACATGTCACCAACCAATTTGGGTAGTCAGGGTCCTTTGTGCAATATCCTCTCTCTGACACTGTAATACAAAGTGTTGATGAGTGAGAAAAAGGTGTTTTGCGTGTTACGATGTCTAAATATGCCTTCAGGTGCCAAAAGTGCAGAGATAACCTCGGGCTGACAGACATGGGCTGAATGTTCCCTGGCTGTGAGCAGCAGAGCACGGGGAGAGCAGCTAGCGCTTAAATGCAGGTGACAGCATCGGTAACAAATCGTTATATTTGACTGATGCCATTTAACAGCTACTGCTTTCCATCACTCTCATGGAGGACACAAGGCACTAATAACACCCAGTATGGACTTTTCACTTGGTGCTCTTAAAATGCTGTTTCATTAAATAGCTGTCATCTTCTCAGCTGAGTAAAGTTGGAGGTTCGGGGTGCTGAACCCACCCGGCTCCTCAGGCTGTGGCAGGAGTTACAAAGTGGTGGATTGTGTATATTCCTGCCTCCCATTTTTTGAATTCTTTTCCTACAAATGGGAAAATAAAATGTTTTTTCTCTCTTTGTTTTGTTCCCTCATCTTAAACATATTCTGTTGTGTTACAGAGATAACCAGAATTCAGTTCTAGTCATCGTGGTGACAAGCGTGTCCCTGTCTCTGAAAATGGTATCTGTTGCTGCAACCTCAAAGCAAGACAGCATGCAAATTAGTTTTATGTCTCATAAAAAAATGTCGGAGAGGTTTTATTTATCATCTCCTCATATGTTAATTTTTAAAAATCCCCAAAACTGAAGAAAACCAGAGGCATAAAGCTGTGATATCTACTGTTGCTCACAATAGCATTCATCCCCAGTTTGTTCTACATAGCAATATGTCCAAGGGGCTCCTGGGTCTGTGTCATCTTCTTAACCACTGCTTAATTAAGAATATAGGTAAACTGTTTCCAAATTTGGATTTCTAAACTGTTACTTTAAATCTACATGTACAGCCAGTAGCAAGGAGTTTGATTTTCAATCACAAAGCTGCACGGACCTGGAGCAAAATCAGTATTCAAAAATCTGTAGGTGCTCTATAATGGATTTATCCTTCTGGCCTTAGACAACTCAGAGTGAAAATCACGATAGTAGTTTGGAGCTTTGACGTTTTTCAAATTGTGTAATTGATATTGGTGGTTTTAGGGATTCTCAGTACGGAAGTTAATGTTTATCGCATTTAGTAGTAAACTTTATCATGGTATCTATCCCATTCTCCACTCAGAGCAAGGAAAATACCACAGATACATTTCCCAAAGACAAATGTTCCTGATATTTTAAAACAGCCCTACTTCTTTTCATTGAATGAAAAATGCACAAAGCTGCCTAAATTTGGCATTCAGAGCTTTTTTTCCTGTGTTTAGCAGCATGTTTCACATATTCTTCTACCGAAATGGAAGTGGCAGTATCTGAATTATGGGGTGGCAGATTAGGGAGTGTGTGAATTTTGTAGTCAGATATTCTGGCTTGACCAGATCTGTGTCCTGCTCCCATCATTAAGCATTTGAGGTTCCACGCAAGTATAAAACCTTGTAAAGTGTGATGGGGAGTTCAAGTAAAATTTGTTTCATACCTGTTTTCTTCCTTTGTTTAAATTTATGGGAATAAAATTCAGTTTCCTCCCTTCTTTCACAAAGGTGATATAATGTTTAGCAGGATTGGATGACTTCATTACTTACTCTGATGTGGCATTCATGCATCATTTGTATAATGTGTTTTTCCTGCCCTCATAGAAATACCTAAAAAGATACAAGTGTCTGGGCATTACGCTCATTATATGGAAATACAATTTGTGGTATTTTCTAGTTATTTTTATGTTCAACTCATCAACAACAATTAGTAAAAGTTTGTATTCTTTTGTGGTTTGGGGTTTTTGGTTTTTTTTTTTTTGGCCAATGAAGAAGTAATTTGTAAAGCTAAACTTCAAATAAGAACTTTTGAAGGCATTTGGAAGATGGGAATAGACAAAAATAATTATTAAATACAAATGTCCTGTGGAGACTTTGGTCTTTAATTAGACATTCTCTCCTAAACAGTGTTTTTTAAAGATTGGTTACTGTACTTTTATAGATCATGTGTACTGAATATCCTTGAGTTACTCTTGAGAGTTTTCACTGATGACAGTTTGGTTTAATTTAGCTACTTCTACAAAGAGATTAGGTTGTCAAGAAGATACTGTTGGAGGTTTAGGGATTGCTGAAATCCTTCTGAAATGAAAAGTAATATACACTGTAACTTTCTTTGATAGTTCTTTCATGAAGAAACTGGATGAAAATCGACCACAAGGGAACTTTTTTATTTTCTGGACAAAAGAGAGAAAAAAATCTTCTCATGTTTAAAAGTTAATGAAAACTTAAAAAAAAAAGAAAAAAAAAAAAAGACTCCCCAACCCCCCAGCTTAAAAGAAAAAAGGCACTTTATTTTTTCCACTATAATAGGCCATCTAAACTTCTGTCACTGTATGTAGACTGATAGTTGAAGACATCCTCCTATCTAAATATCATTTTGCTTTTTGTTCTGTCTACATATATGGGACCCCTCAGATCTTTGCTCCATTAATTTCTATGTAGCCATTGATATAAAGTCAAGCCTGAACCACAGAAGCACATTTTTTAAGGGAAAGTTGTTTGTTCAGTTTAATGGACCCCATGTTAATGGAAATATACCAGAAAAGACTGTTAGATTTCAAACTTTGTATAATTTTAGATTATCAGTGCTATATAGTTCTGTTTAATGCTTTCATTACTATAAAATAATTTTTAAAACATTAATGTCATATTTCTGAGGCAAAATGTTTTACTTTTGCTAGTTCTAGGCACAATAATAGTAAATAATGAGTATGGCTGAATTTTACCTTTTAGTTTTATTTTTGCTGCTTAAATTTGCGTGAAGAAATCTGAGTCATTGTCCCAGTGCTAAAATAAGCATAATCCTTGATCTCCCATAAGGAGACTTTGATTCAGAGTCATCTATTATGCTTTGTTTGCAATTAGCTAATCCTCCACGAAATAGTTTATTCTGTTCTTCTACTTCAAATGACATTTTATTGTGCTGGATATGAATTCAGATTAGCTGCAATTTTCCAATATACAAACCTTTGCAAGAGACAGTTGTAATTAATTTGACCTCCCCGGTTGGCCTTGCACTAGGACTGTCTTTGGAAGTCGCAAATATGGAAACTGAGCTCATTGCCCATGTAAATAGAATTTATTTTCTTTTCATGCAATTCTAGAAAGACACTGCCAAGTTGAGGGGTTACTGAAAGCATGAACTTGCAATTTCTGACAATTTTTTATAGCCTCTAGTGTTTTATCTGTTTTGGGCAGTGTTTTGAAAGCTTTTTCATAGAAAATTGTTTACAGCACTTTGTCTCTTTTCCCCTGAATAGCTGTGAATCTTTAGCTGTATGTGCTGTTAGCCATCTTGTGCAGCGAGTTGCATTACCTTGTAAACATTGCTCTATCCTGTGAATTTTGGCAGATTGGTCTCAAACAGCTATTATTCAGTTGGCATAGTTTCAAGCAAACTGAATCATAAATGGCTACAGAGAGTTTTCATTTTATGTAAGAATGTGTGGAATTTGTCCACATAATCCCCAATAACCTAATCTCCTCATGCCGTGGTTCTCCTGCTCCCTTGTCTCAAATGGAGCTCATATGCTGATAAAAGGCAACAAAAAAGGACAGTATTCCTAGGCATTCCTGATAGAGGGGAAGTTCACTGTATCTTTGAGTTTGACAGTTCTTTTCCTGTGATTAATTCTAAGATCATTTTGTTTTGGTCATTTTCAGAAGCTAGTTTAGTTTGGGGGTTTATTTATGCTCTCCAGAGTGAGAACAGCCAAATGCTGGACTTCCAGTTTGCACCCAACATTCCTCCAGGTGAGAAACTGAACTTCATGTGAGTTTACAGATCAAAGACAAGCATTAGAATGTTGGTTAATTTAAAAGTAGCAGCAACAGCATCAAGCCTGAAAACATAAACTAAACCCATCATAGAGCTACATTTCTGGTTTTCTCACTGGCTATTTACCGTAAAATGGAACAGTCTGTTAGTTTCCTCACCTGTAAAATGGCATGGGGTACTTTAAGCCGATGTTTTCTAGCACAATATTTGACCTTGATCTGTTCAGTCTGAGCAGCAGCATTTGAAGTCTTTTTAGGTTGCAGTTTGCATTAAAACATTCGGGGGACTGGAGGAAGCATTGCAGAATTCAGTAGCTGATGTGAGAGCTGCCTCTGATTTAAACCCCTAAATGACACAGGAGATGCTTGAGAAATTCTTTATTGTAACTGGAACATAAAATGAGCTTTCTTCCTACATAGGGCAAATCCCAAATCTCTCTGGAACTGTAATTGACTCAGAATGTGATTAATGTAACTTAATTGTCTTGACTGTACATACATCAGGCACATCACCACCATCTGAGTCCAGGGTGCATTGAATCGCTGTCTAATTTCCAAAGGCAGTTTAAAGGATGTCATCCTCTTTGTCTAGACACTGACACCTTTTAAGATGAGGAATACCATGTTCTGAAGTCCGTGTTGCACCTTGTTTATACCAAAGATCTGATCGCTGCCTACAATACATTAGGATCATCAGAATGGCATTTTCATTCATCAGCTCCTATCTGAACTGTCACTTGCAGAAAAATTGAGGAGACTGACAAAACCTTCTTCCTTTTCAACCTGAAATGAAAAAGTATATTAAAAATATTGTCCGTTAATGGGCAGCAACACATGACAATAAATTGCAAAGCTGCTCTCTGATACAATCTCAAAGAATAAGGCAGAAGTGCAGTCTATTCACTTAGTATTTCTGTGTGTAAGCTCAGCCTGAAAGTTTGAAACTGAAAAGCCATTTTTATATAACTGGTGATTTAGCTGCCTGTCCCTCCCTCTTCCAGGTCATTAAATAGGTGGTGCTGTGTTTTTGTTTGGTTTTAATATGTCTGTGCAATAAGAATATAATAGATTCCAATTTTTTTTACCCATTTGCTCCTGAAATGGAGTATAAACGCATTGCACCATGAGGTGCAGAATAGTACAGGGATTCAAAGAGGTGACAGTATCAGCATATGAATTCAAATGTATACACATGTATACATTTAAAAGGACATCTCAATTTTGACAGAAAGCATTAAAGACATGAAATTCATGGCTACAACTGAAATGTACCATATGTCCTTCAGCACTTAGACACAAAGAGCACATTAGCAGAGTAATTAAAGGGCACCCTGTTGTGGCTAGGTGGTGGAAGACATATGGTGTAGCATGAGTAACCATTATTTTTTAAGTTCATATTGTTTTTGATCATAACCTTGTTCTTTGTATTTAATATACTGTAATTTCTATGCATTACTATATGTTTCACTTGTGTTGGAGGTTTCCATTTCAGCACAGAGGTCTAAAACTGCCAGCCTAACTAATGCATGGTTTTTTGTGAATTTCTTATTTTAATATAAAATGACTTAAAATGTTGGAGTCACAGAACACTGACTTCATGATGAAGGGGGCAGCACATGTGTTCGTAGCTTTCTTCCCTTTCACACTTGCACTTCCTTCTTACCAGTGCAAAACACCCCATGAGACATGGAGACACTTGAAAAACAGAGGTTGTTGCAGCCAGATTCTGCAGATTCCACCTTGTCTTGAAAACAGAGCAATTCTTTTGCCTCTTCCTCTTTATCACTCATAGCAAATATGATGCTGCCAAAATTCAGCTGAGAGTTTTTGTTGATGATGTACAAAGTAAGATAGGATCCACTTTGCATGGCTTCAGGTGAAAGATTTCCAGTTGGAACAGAGCAAAACCATTGATTTATCTGTAAATGTGTTATTCAGGGAGCCAGAGCTGTGTAAGTCACTTTATTTACGTACCTGAACTTCTAAACATAGTCATCCTCTGGAAATGCAAGTATCTGATAGGGATATAAAATCAGAGCATAAGTAAGCCTTTTGTCTTTAGGCAAACAGAACATCTCTGAAAGTTTTCTTCTAAGGCAGCGAAATTAAGTAGCTGCCTCAGCATGAACTGTTAGTTGAAACCAGGCTTTGGCCTTGTTTTTTCACTGGGATGTAGCTGATTGATGTGAAACTTGAGGCTGACCTTGGGGAAACAGCAACGAGGTGATGGGTACCTGTCTGGATTTGGGTCTACCAAGATGCAAATCTAAGGATGCTCTTTGCAGCTGAGATCCTTGAAACTCCAAGGTGGGATGGGGGCACTAATCCAGTTCAACACCGACATTCCTTGGCAACTTAAGTTGTTGATGTATGTGCATGAACAGTGATCCAGATCTCTGCCAACTGCACAACAAATTTGGCAGATATCCTCAAACCACTTCTAGCACTATTTTTCTCCCTCTTATACTCAGGAATTAAAGCTCTTACTTGGAATGCAGGGTCTTTCACAGATCTTTGAAGTCCAAGAAAGTAACATTTTTAAAACAGTTCAACTTTTCATCAAATACTTAAACATTCATAGTACCATTTACATCAGGTGACCCACAATATTTCTTTTTGTCCGGTGAAGATCTCTTGTAAAGTATATGTACATTGCAGAGAGTGGAGCGTGGAAACTCAGAGTCATCAGGCTGGAGGCAGGGATTTAGTCATTCTCCCAGGACATGGAAAATACAAATTCGGTTCCATCAGACTGTTCAGAGATTTGAATCCACTGCCTCCTACTCCCAGTGTGAGTAATCCAGCCATCACGCTGCTACAGAAAAGTGAGGCATCAGCACCAAAGAGTATAGTCCTGACCAAATTTGACTGTTCAAGTGCCTCTGGGAGGCTTTAGAGAGGTTCGGGTTGTTGTATGCTAAAATCAGATTGTGGAGATTCAGCTCAGGAAATTAAGGCCTAACTCCAGAACTTTTGAGTTCTTATACAGTTTTTTTGTGTCTTCAAGGTTAGGTCATCCAAGAAAATCAGTGGGTTGGTGGGCTTCAAATGCATCAGTGGACCAGGTTCAAGTTTCATGGCCCAATTTCTTCCTGGTCCATTTGGACAGAGCTCTTCCCGTTGCAACAGGGAATGAGAGCAGCTCACCCAAAAAAAAGATAACCTACATCTTGAGAGGTGGATGATTTTAGCTGAGATGCACTTGGGCAAAGGAACTAATTGAACTAATGTTTGGCGCTCCACAATTGTGCTCAGCCCTACGCTCCAGTGAAGGTGGAACTTTGTTCTTAACTTTAATTTCATTTCAGTCTCGGCTGTTATTGTGTTAGGTGCCCAATTCCAGACTGTGCCTAACCAGCATCGCATTAGTTGTTCCAAAACAAAAGAGGAGAGAAGGATTTCCTTTATTTCTCAGACAATAAGCCAATAATTGGCTTTATTTCTAAGCCAATTTGCCTATGCAACGTCCTTCTGCATGTGGTAGTGCTGTGAGCTTCACACTGTGTATTGTAATGGAAGTTGAACTAGCAAAAGTTTTCCGTTATGTTGCTATTCAGTTACCTTTTCTGATTTTTTTCTTTTCTTTGAGTGGGTGTTGAGCTCACTATCTCAAATAGATAAATGTTTAATTTAACTGTGAGGTGTTTTTTTGTAGAAATTAAACACTTGCATGGTCCTAGAACAATTATAGTCTGTAATGTCTGGGTAATGCAATGTAGCCAACTGTAACCTTTAATTAGGTTTGCCTTCAGAACATTGCCAAGTGAGAATCTGAATTCAGACAAATGTCCAGATCTCCTTCTTGGCATCTACTTTTAATATCTGTGAGAGCTTATTTTTAGCTTGTTATGCTGTTAGCCCTACACGCTCCATTACTGTTAGAAGAAGTTGTACAGGCAGAGTTTCATTTCTGAAAGGTTGTTTTACAAACCAACTTTGCTGGAGTCAGAATTTCCTCAGTTATCAATTTCTATTAATTTATTCTTTAATGCTAATAAAAAGAAATGCGCATGTTAACAAAAAAAAAAGTTATAATCATTTAGCCTTCTAAATGATGGGAGACTTTTCTTGGGACTGTTTGTCTCATTCTTCTTGGATTTTCATATGCAAAATTTAAATGTAAAGACTCCAAGCTCTTCTGGGCTTGGAGTCTTATTTCTCTCTGTGCAGCACTTCACTGTGTTTCTCTTTGGATAGAGCACGTCTTGAAGAGAAAAGAACTATCAAAAAGTGGTTTAACCACAGGAATGTTTGGAAAATGGAAAAGAACAGACCTTTCTTTTCCTTTTTTTTATTTTTCTTTTTTAACAGGTTTCTGCAGGTTTCACTGGCCCGGAATTTCCTAGGGTCAGGGTAGAGTTCTGATGAGATTCATGAAGTTATTGAACATGTTTTAGGCACTGGCTCAAGTACTTTTTTGGCTGTCTCACAGGTGCAGCCTTGAACCAGAGCCTGTTTTACCACATGCAAGGGCACCCATTGCCAGGCTCGTGGCTCCTATGGGAATGTCTTGTGCTCATTTCCCGGACTGGATTTGTTTAAATAAGCATTAATCTGGTGGAAGAGTCACTTTAGTCTCTCTGCATTTTCTAGCCATTGATCAGTGATCCTTCTCTTTGTGTGTTTGTTGATTACCCCACCACACCTTTATTTTCTGTAAAAAGCAGTTTTGAAATATTTTGGCCCATGCATAGGTGTAATGGAAAGTGCAGAATTTCAAGTCAAAGAAACAGTTTTTCATAATTCATCATAGAAACAACCTCTTAAGATGTTTGTCTTTATGTCTTTATGCCTTTTGTTCCTTAGTGTTTCATAGCTCTCCTCAGTAGTGAATTTACTTTTTTCCTACTATTTTTATATTGCATTGAGCTTCATTTGTGGACAAGGATATATTTTTGATAAACAATATTCTTCTGATCCAGGAATTGCCTGGGATGTATCTCTGCTTTGTACCTTCCATCAGAGGCTGCTTTTGAACAGAAACACTCTGGCTTCAGGTGTTGTCCTGTTCTCTTGTTTCTTCTGGTTTTTTGTTCCCCACCTTGTGCTTACTCAAGGCTGAGTATTTTGAAAGATTTTTTTGCTGATTTTCTTCTTTTTTTTT